>JAHWGI010000197.1:0-12317 GCA_029379305.1 Frankliniella fusca | reverse complement strand
GCCGGCTGCGTCTAGAGTCAGAGTCCTAGCTGCGTCCAGCTGCGTCACGACCACGACCAAGTCAGAATATTTGCTTGGGACAGTGTGATTCCGTATTTTTATTTTTCATTTACGTAGGTGAGAGCAAAGAAAATACTTCAAATTGGTCACTTCAAAACCAAATTGTTTGATCAGTTGTGTCCGACCAGTCAAACTGCTGCTCCTCCTCACATCAACCCTGACTGCTGACAGTAATTTCTACGTGTCTTATTTGTGATGAGTGAGCGGAGGCTTAGTTATCTTATAAATGCACTTAATACTTTTATTATAAATTTTCAAGCCTAATATAATCTGAAGTGAACAATGGACAGTCCTTCCTCCGAACCCGCTGATGGTTGTGGACGCCTGTCTCTATCCCTTGTTTCTTATGGCACTGATGATGAAGACGTCGACTTAAGTACTGCAGAACAGAATTCCTCCGACACTTTAATGCCTGACATTGTCACTGATGTAACTCAAAGGGCTGATAAAGTGGCTGGAACTGATCTTACCAATGAAGAAGATCTTATCACATCAATTGCCAACCAGCTTGGTTTGTCAGGTTGTAAAAATTATATAATTTTCTTTTTATTGCTAGTTCACTCTATTTTAACGTTTTCCGCATTCTCTCAACAGGTGTTAGTAATGAGAAATTGGAGAAGGTCTCCGTTGCTCTGGAAAAGATGGAAATATCGCAACAAAAATATTTAAAATCCAAATTTATTATGAATTCAGTTGCAAGTATTGCAAGTGATCCAAGGAAGCTTCCTGAACAGACTGCCTGCAGAGTCAATCAAATTATTAATCATATAAGTCTTATGGATTATGTCATGCCAGCTGACATAGATTCAACTGACGGTGTGTTTGGGCTGTCGCAAAATTACTTGCTGGAACACTTTCCTAAAGAGCTTACAGCTGTTGATTTCAAGAGTATTAGGGAGGCAGTAGCTGAAGATATAGCTTCAAAACACAAGAAACTATTGGAAATGGACACCAGGTACTCAGGTCAGTATACTTGATTTTGCTGTATCATTTTCCCATCTCCAATCCATATAGTACCTTCAAAGATTTTTCACACTTTCAGAAAAATTGTCAAGACTTTCTGGGTCTCCAGCTTTGAGCAGCAACACCTGTATTGAGCTGAATAGTACTCATGAACTGTTGTCTCTTCATCAAGATCTTGATCGTGAAATTTCTATCTATGAGTCATATTTACTAGAGTCTGACAAAATCTTAACTTCTCTTGCAAAATTGAAAGTTGATTCCTTTGATTCTTTGAATTCTAATAGAGTAAAGCACCTTAAAGATCGGTCAGGGGCCCTGAAGTCCGAAATTCAGTGAGTATTTATTTATATTTCTTGACTTAACTATGCTCAGTCCTGACAACTTCCGAAGAGTCATTCTAAAGGATTATTGTTTTTCAACCTATTGATTGATTGGTTTGCTATTTATTTCAGATCGTTAAATAACCAAATCATTAATGGACTTTACCATGAGGATCAACACCTAATTACAGCCCATGCTAACTTAAAAAGAAATCTTGATCTAGCTCTGAATGAAGCAAGATCACAGTTGCTAGATCTTCAAAAAAAAGGTTCTGAATATGAGAAGCTGAGAGGCACCCACTTCGATCGCCTTGTTAAAGAATATAAAGATCTAAAGTCTCAAATTGCTCAAAAAGAATATGCTTTAAGTACATTATCCAAATAATTAATCCTGTCAATTGTAATTTTATTTTTTCTAGTTGGTTTTTTCCCCTCTTTTGTATAATACTAAATGCTTGTTTCAAATAGTCTCATTATCATGATACCAAGAGAAGAAGAAATAAGACTCATTTTGATGTAGAATTGGAATTAAAAAATGGTGTGCTCATGCTCATGATTGCTCATCCTCCTTTCTTTCTCTCAAATGAAAATGAAAATAATTGAAGCTGCGCGCCAAGCGTCTTTTGTTTTGGAGGGGGGAGGTTAATCCATCAAAACATCTAAACGCCGCCTCGCTGCTGCTCGCACTTTGCGCTGAGCCCGGTTAACCTCACTTGAGTCGTTCTCTCCACCACAATGTCTGGAATCATTTGGCGCGGCTCTTTACCACTGAAATACCTCCGGCCTTTACAATTTCCAAAAAGTCTTCAAGTAGTTTCCAATGTCAATCGTTGTAGTGCACAGTACTTGCTGTTGTACAGTCATTATACTTCCACACCCCTATCAAGTCGTCTCCTCTCATCTGAAGTTACCCCTGGGGTTGACAAGAGGTTTAGAAGTAAAGCAAGTAAAGTGTCTCACGCTCTCAAAGATTCAACGGACATTACAAGCAACTTAACTCAAACTTTTGGGAAACCTAGAATACCTCGGAGGAGAAGTAAATCTCAACAAGAAGAAGAAGATAAGGGTGTAAGTAAGAGAAGGAACATACTCTATCCGTAACTGTAGCTGACCTCTCATCAGCCTTTCTCTTACAGTACCCTGTTGTTGCTTTTAGCACAGCTGAAGAGTACAATTTAGATGCTCTAAAGGCAGCCATCAGTAAACAGGAGCTGTACAGTGTAGTTGAAGAAAATGAAACATTTAAAGGTATTAATGAAATGTGAGCTTCTAGACTGTGGACAGATTTTAAGCTAATCGATACATTTTTGGTTCAGTTCAAGAATCAAAGCATCAAGGAGAGGATGTAGTTCATATTAAGGCAAGGTATAATGTGGATTCAGAGCCTCGAGAAGTATTCTTCTTTCGTGATGGCACAGCTGTATTTTGGAATGTATTAGATCTTGAAATATCTAATTTTCTACGGTTCATCAGACCTTATGAATGTGGTAGGTATAATGAAAAGCTGGTCTTCAGTGAAAGGGAGCTCATGTCATACAACCATGGTGAAAGGTACTTTTCTTGGCTACTTGTAAAGTTTTAATGTTTAACATTTCAAATTTCTTTTATTTATTATTTGTGACTGCTTTTTAGCAAAAGAACAATTCTCCGTAATGATGTAATAGAGCTTGCATCTCCTAATGATAACAGTCTAGAAAAATATTCCTTCTCAAATGCAATTGCTCTCTCAGTAAAACTTGGCATTTGGGAGGCATCTCTTGAGAAGTTCATTGATTCTATTGAATTTATCAGTGAGGTTGGTCTTCGTTAGTATAGCTTTGTTTCTCTAAATACCAAACTGTTCTTGTTTATTTTATTGCTTGTTTCTGTAGGACTTGAAAGCGGGACGCAAGATTCGAATGACACGTGAAGAAGTATTAAGAAAACATGGAGAACTTTTTGCGTTGAGGCATTTATTAAACCTTAGCTCTGATTTCTTGGATACACCTGATTTTTATTGGGACAATGAAGAGCTGGAAAAGCTTTATTTGCAAACAGTTAACTATTTTTGTATTAGTCGTCGCACTAGAGTAAGTTGCTGTTAAAATTTTCAAATGCCATTCAGATACATCTGGAGTTATACTACTAAGTTAAAAATTTTGTGTTTTTTTTTTTTTTTCCAGGTTATGAATGAAAAAATTAATCACTGTGCTGGATTAATAGAGTTGGTTTCGAGTCATCTTAGTGATAAGCATCATATTCGACTTGAATGGATGATCATTGTACTCATCATGGTTGAAGTTGGCTTTGAATTCCTACATTATGTGGATCCAAAGTAACTCCATGGTCAATTTTCAAGTAATCATCCAGTGTGTACCTATGATTGTTGAGTCCTGCATGTCTGAATTATCTGAAGATATAACAAGCTTTAATTGTAATAATGAAAGTTTAATACAAAATATTGTCGTGTCGCGCGTTTTATCAGGCAGGAGGCGTTATGAGGAGTAAGGGAATCAGGTTCAAGTTCAAACACTGAGGTTTATTCACTCAGGCTACAGAATAAGCTCAACTTGGTAGCGCGGGACAGAGCGGGACGCAGGCGACAGGGACACGTCCGTCCACTACAAGACGAAGTCAAGAAGTCGTGTCGAGCCAGAGGCTCGAGCTCCTTCGAGGCGGCGGGCGCGGGGCCCGGGTCGCTGCGGCTCAGCCTGGCGCCGAGCGCTGGACGGCCGGGCGGGCCGAGCCGAGGCCGGCGGAGGCCGAAGCTAGCCGAGGCGCTGCTCGGGCCGGCGGGCGAGGTGTGTACGGCGGGTTGCCTACCCCGCGCGACACACGCGCGGGATTTAAAGTAGCGGGGGAAATAGAGCGTTCGTGTTGTGAACGCACTACACAACACTTCCCCTCCCTTCGTTTTGAAAAGGGTTGGCTACGGTGGGGCGAAGCCGGACAGACCGGCCTTGCCTAAACGTTCAAACGTAGTGCACGCGGAACAAACCAGCGCGTTTTGTACGGTAGTGAGGGCGAGCAGCAGTCGCTCGCGTTAGCGGGGCGCGAGCGGCGCTGGGGCCCAGCCGATCAGCTGGTCCAGGACGCAGGGTGCGACGGGCGCAGCAGGCGCGTCGCAACACAGCAGGCGCAGGCGCAGGGCGTGTGGTGGCGCCGCGAGGCGCGACGCAGGGGGCGCGACGCGAGTCGGCCGTCACTCAGGCAGGGCGGAACAGACCGACAATTCTCATGCCATGAGTCAGGTCCTAATCAGTGCGACAAACGCACCTCAGGGGCATAACAGCTCCAGGAGGGCATCTCGCTCCCACCATTCGGTGCAAGGGCGCAGGGAAAACTTGCAATCGTGTGAACCAAAAACCCATCGGGAGAAACCCGTTCACGCAAGAAAACCTGGCCAGGAACGACGCCGAGTACCCTCCGCGACAGACGCGTTCAGGACAGGCGGGACGGCAACGGGCGCCGGCGGACACACCGCGGGCATCCCGTTGAACCGTTCAAGGAAAATGCAGGGCGCTGCTCGGGACAGACCCAGCATTGCCAACTGCAGCTCGGACATTCGTTCATCGCGAAGGTGCTCCAGGGCGGGGTCCTGCACGGCAGGGCGGCGCGGGCACGGGCGAGGGGCGCTGCAGCGATGCAGCGCACGGCGCATGCGCGAGGCAAGCCGAAGTTGCGGGACACGGCTGCTCGAGGCGCGCACTGGAACAGGGGCTCGAAAACCTTCAAGTAATCTCAAACAAGAAATTTAGGGAGAGGGGCACTAAAGCAGCCGAGAGAGGATAGAGCAGTTTTTCAAACCCAAAACCTTTCCTGAAAAATAAAAGTTAAATTGCTCACTCTCCCGTGCTACCGAAATGCATCTCCCCAGGGCTGCGCACACCCGCACTTCAGCCGGAGGGCTGGGCGGGCGTGCCAGCGCTGAAAGCAAAACGGGCCGCACGGGCGGAAGCTCCAGCGGCGCATTTCTGCGAGACGGCAGCGACACGACGACGACTCCGGCCAGGCTGCTCCCGCGGGGCTGAGCGCGAGTTGCTCCAGCGGCGGCTGGGTGCGCGAAGCACAGCGAGCAGCGGGCTGAGGTCTCGTTCCAACAGCGAATCAGCTGTTCCAGAATGCATTCAGCATTTCTACAGCAACGAACGGCGTGGCGTGGCAATGGCATATCGATCACTACTGGCGGGGGACGTACCCAGCGCCGCCAGGTTACCGAGATAATCAGGATAGCGATCAGGTCTACACACCGGCGGGGCCAGGTGTAGAGATTTCCAGGCGACATACGCAACTGGCGGTTTAACGACAAACGCGAGTGCGGTGCATGCGTGCAGACCGCGCGAGGCAGCAGGTCAAGCACCTAAGTGTGTGCGAGAGGGCGAACCGCGCAAAGGCAGCAGGTAGGCCAAGTGTGTAACAGTGAACAAACCGCGCGAGGCAGCAGGTAAGACACCGGGCGTGTGCAAAGTTAACGAAAGACCGCGCGAAGGCAGCAGGTCATCCTTTCCCCCCCTCTCCCTAAAATAGCTGGGATCAAACCAATTTAAGGAAATTACAAAACACAAAATTTAGGGAGGTTTACAAAACATGTTTGTTTATTCTATCGAGAAAGGAAAAAAACATTGCACACACACACACACTCCTTCACTCACTCACACATACACGCACACGCACACGCTGTCGGGCGGGTTGCAGGGCAGCTGTTGCAGGGGCAGGGTTGCAGTGACGCTGTCAGGCGGGGCCGGGCCGGGCGCTAGGGCGTCTGCAGCAGCATGTCCTCGTCGTCCAGGTCGCCCAGGATGGGCAGCTCGTCGGGATCCGCCAAGCACGTGGAGCTTTTGTGCCCACGCACGCCGCACAAGTAACACTTGGAGGGGCGGGGGTCACGGGCACGCTTGCCACGCTTGCGACGGCGGCGCTTGGAGGCGGAGGCGCCGGCGACTGACGCGGCGCCTTCCGCGGGCACGGGCGCGACGGGCGCGGGACGGGCCGCGTCCATGGCAGGAGCGGCGACCGGCCCTAGTCTCTCCTGCACCGGCCTCTTTGTGTTGCCGGCCGCGGCGGCGGGAAGCGCACCCAGCCGCTCACGGACCGGCCCAACATCATCCCGCTCAGCCTCACTCTCACTCGAGCCAGACTCTGGGGCCGGCGCCGGGGCCGGGGCCGGGGCCGGGGCCGGGGCCGGGGCCGGGGCCGGGGCCGGGGCCGGGGCCGGGGCCGGGGCCTCGGTCGGGTCCGCCGGTGAATCTTGAGGCGCTGAATCAATTGTCACAATGACTGATTTTAGCCTTTTGGTCGAGGGGAGGGAAGCTGACCTCTCCCCCGGACGCGAGCTTGACGGCTTTGATCTCGGCGAGCGGTTTCGATGCTCGCGGCGCGCGGGACTGGCCGCGCGGTTCGTGGCGGGCTCCGGGCGGAACTTCCGGCGCGCGGCGGGGCTAGCATCGCGGCGGCGAGGAGCGGGGGTGCCGCATTTTTCCCGCGTGTGACAGCGGTAGCACAATAATCCTTTAGGGGTGGGGCCTGCGCCGGACCCGGCAGGGCGGCCGCACCGGGAACAAACCCAGGCGCGGCGCACCGGACGGCGAGACTCAGCGTGGTGAGGACTCATGTCACCTTTATCTCCGCACTCCTCTGCTCTCTGCACCGGACTGTGAGGAGGCCGGGGCCGAGGCCGAGACGCGCTGCTGTGCCCAGGGGAGAGGACGGCTCGCCGCCGGGCAGCAGCGCACGGCGCGCACCGTGCTCATGTCGAGGCGCGTCGTGTTGCAGGCGTTTCGGGTGGCAGTCCGATAACCAAGACGCTCTTCTCAGGCTGGGCTATGTTGGAGGCGTGCGCTCAGGCGGCCGGTTGGCCGGTTATCTCAGCGGCGGCGAGCAGGGCGCCGCCTGCCTTGCCTTGCCCTGGGATCGAACCCGGGACCAGGCCTGACAGCAACTGCATGCACGGCGTGATAAAATTGCACGGCGCGTCCTCCGCGGCGCGGACCAGCCTGTCCACGTGCACGCATTTTTTCTTGCCGTTACGCACTATGCGAGCCACAACAGAGTTGAGCATTTCCTCGACCTGCCAGCCGTGCTCCCAGGGCGACTGCAGCTTGGGAGTCAGGCCGACGGTGCGCCGCGGGTTGAAGAACCAGACCGTGTCTCCAGGCTGGAAGCTGACCAGGGTGGAGTTGCGGTCGTAGTTGGACTTCATGGCCCGGGCGTACCAGGCTGAGTTTTCTCTTGCCAGTCCATGTAGCTCGCGCAAAGTGTTGCGTAGCCAGTCTGGATAGCCTCGCAGGTCGTATCGGTCGAAGTCGTACGGAGCCGGCGGCAGGGTCGCGAGGTCCGCGGGTAAAGTCAGCTGACGGCCAAACATCAGCTGGGCCGGCGAGTACTTCGTACCCGGGTGCGCCGCGGACCGGTACACTAACATGATGGGGTCAATTTTTCGAGACCAGTCGGTCTGACTGTGCTGCACGACCTTGGAGAGCGCGCCTTTCAGGGTCTTGATGAGGCGCTCCGCGCGGCCGTTGGCGGCTGGGTGGCCCGGACAGGTACGCACCCGCTGCACCTGGAATATTTCCAGGACCTGCGCGAGCAGCTCCGACTCAAATTGTCGGCCTTGGTCCGTGCGGATTTGGCGGGGCGCGCCATAGCGACACCAAATGCCGACCAAGGCGCGGGCGACCTCGTCTGCCTTGCTCGTGCGCAAGGGCACGCACTCGGGAAAGCCAGTGAAATTTTCAACGGCGACCAGGCAGTACCGGTGGCCATCGACACTCTGGCGGAACGGACCGCAGAGGTCAATGCTCCACCGGCCGTTGACAGAGCCCTCCTGCCAGATGCGCAGGGGCGCGCGCGGCTTCCTGCGCGGGCCGTTCTTAGCGCCGCATGGGATGCAGGCGGCGCAGTGGTCCTGCACGTCCTGACTGTACCCGGGCCAATAGAAACGGTCGCGCACCCGCGCGAGCGTTTTCTGCACGCCGAAGTGCGAGCCGCTGCCCGGGGCGTCGTGATAGAGGGACAGGACCTCCTTCACCTTGCCCCGGGGCAGCACCAGCTGGAGGCGCTCTCGACTCGGGTCGCCGCTCTGGTGTTCGAAGCGGCGGTAGAGCAGGCCGTCCTTGAGTACAAGGGACTCGTATTGGAGCCAGAGCGCACGCGCGTTGGGGCTGAAGGACGCGGCCTCCTCCGGGGTCGGCTTCCGGTCGGCCTGAACGCCGACAAGGACGGGCCATATGTCGGGGTCGGTGTTTTGCGCCCGTATCATCTCCGCCAGGTCGAAGTCAGGCTGCGGCAAGCAGACGAGGCGACAGACGCCGTCACCTGCTTTTTCCGCGGCCTGGCTGTCGGTCTGCTCGATGCGCTCGCACTTCGCGCAGTCCGAGCAGGGGCGCTCGGGGTACCGCGACAGGGCGTCGGCGGGCACGATTTGGGCCGGCGGCGTGTAGTAGATGTTAAAGCGGAACATTTCCAGGAAATTCAGCCAGCGGGCCAACTTTCCCGTAGGGTTCCGCAGTGACTTCAGCCACATGAGGGCCTTGTGGTCAGAGCGGACTTCAAACTCGGCGCCGGCCAAGAAGTGGTACCAAGTCTCGACGGCGTCCTTTATGGCGAGCAGCTCTTTCTGTGTGATGCAGTAGTTGGCCTCGGCGGGATTAAGTACCCGCCCGTGATAGGCAAGCACTTTTTCCTCGCCTTGCTGTTCCTGCATCAGCACCGCCCCAATCGATTTCTGAGACGCGTCGGTCATGACGATCATTTTGCCGCCATTTTGGTCGGGCAGGGAGAGGACCGGCGCGGAGGTGAGCTTGTGCTTCAGCTCCTCGAAGCACTGCTGTGCCTCGGCGTTCCACTGGAACGGGTCATTGTCCTTGCGCGTGAGGCGGTGTAAGGGCGCCGTCAGCTCCGCGTACCCGTCAATGAAGCGGGCGTAGAACCCAGCCAAGCCCAAGAACTGCTTGAGCTCGGTTATGGATCGCGGAGCGGGCCAGTTAACAATTTTCTCGACCTTAGCAGGGTCGGTTGTCACTCCAGCCACGTTGACGCGGTGCCCAAGCACTCGCAGCTCCCTGGTGACGAGCGTGCACTTAGACGGCTTAATTTTGAGGTTAGCCTGCCGAAACCTCATGAACAGGCTCTCCATGAGCTGGAGCAGCTCAGGGAAATCTCGGCCGCCGAAGGCCACGTCGTCCAGCAGCGGTGTTAGCTGCAGGGGCTGCAGTACCAGCTGGAGCAGCTTCCTGGCAAGGAAAAGAAAAAATTAAAAAAATAAACAGAAGAAAAACAATAACAAAGAAAAAAATAAATGAAAAAGCACTCAAAAAAACACCGCTCCAGTGGGTACGGTATGTGTGGGACCCCACCCCCATGCCGCCCTCACGCCTCCCCATCCCACTCCGCAGACGGCCTCCCCCCCCTTTTCCAACCCCATGGCTCGCCCCCCCCCCCCCCCCATCTCCACCCCACCCTCTCCACGCCCCAAATACGGCGCCCACCCGCTCTCCCCTACCGCCTCCCTCTTCACGACCCCTCAAACTAGCCCTCCACCCCCCCCCCCTACACCGTTACCGCCCACCCGACCTCCCCCGTGCCTTTCTCCCCCCCCCTCGTGGTCGCGGTTCCTCCCTCCCCGTCCCCATCTTTCTTCCCTCCCCCTGTTTCACACGAACCCCCCACCTCCCCTCGCCCCCCCCCCCGACTCACCCCCGCCACCCCTCCCCCTCTTTTTGTCCGGTATACCCCAACCCTCCTCCCCAACCTCGGCCTCTTCATCTGTAGACCGCCTCCATTATCCACACCTCATCTTCTTCGCCGCTAACCACCCCCTCCGGCTCCCCAGCCCACGTTTCTCTCCATCTAGAGCGGCCCCCCCCCGCCGACCCCTTCCTCCCGCCCCCCAGCCCACTCCCCTGCCGCCGCCGCCGCGTTCAAACCGGCTTAGCGATCTCCTCCTCCCTCCGCCCCCTTTAGTAACTATCTCCCTTCCCTCCCTCCCTTCCCATCCCGACCCCCACCCTACCCAGTACCTACCCAATCCACTCGCGTACTAGAACCCGCCGACATCAACTTGCGCGCAACACTGTGCGCTCAAGCACACTATTGAAAAGTCCACCCAATCAGGTCGACTATGCCAAAAAGCTGCTTTCCAGCTAGCTGCTCCAGAACAGACTGGATGTGCGGCATGACGGCCTGCGGGAACACTGTCACCTTGTTGAGCTGCCTGTAGTCCACACACACACGGACAGAGCCATCGGCCTTCCTCACACACACAATGGGGCTGGAATACGGGGAAGCGGACCGCCGCATAACTCCAGTGCGCAGGTATCCATGGAAAATTTCCAGGACCTGCTTTCTCCAGTGAATGGGAATTGGCCGAGGCGGGACGCGAACCGGCTTCTCTGTCGTTGTGTGGATTTCAAACAGTCTCCAGGTGCAGCGGCCGATATCGTCCGGGTGCAGCGAGAAGATGTCCGAGAAGTTCCTCACCAGCGTGGTGAGAGCGGATTTTTGATTCGGCAGCAAGCCCACCGCCGCGTCCGCGCGGTCGATCATCTCCTGGAGCACACCAGGGAGAGGCTCATCGTCCGCGAGCGTGCGGCGCGGCGGCGTCCAGATAACCTCGTCTGTGTACGGATAGCTCTCGTTGCACTCCGCGGCCGGTGCGACAGACGCACCCGGCGCGGCACACGCGCCGTCGGCCGCGGCGCGACGGACAGCGGGGTCGGGCGGGCCGGACCCCAGGCTGACCGCGCGCGCGTCGACTAGGAAATGCACTTCCGCAATAATGGTGTTTTTCGGAATTACGACGCGCTTCTCCCCGCTGTTAAAAAGCGTGACCTTGAGTGCGCGGTCGAGCGGCACTTTCTCGTACTTTGTCAGCACGGCGGAGTGCAGGTGAGAGTGCATGGGTGCACTCAACACGGCACTCACTTCCAGGGGGGAATCAAAATCAATTGGCGAGGAACAGACCTCGCCGGGCCGCGAGGGACAGACCTCGGCGGCGGGCGCGGGGTTGCATACCTCCGCGGGGCGCGAGGGACAGACCTGCGCAGTGCGCGAGGGACAAACCTCAGCACGGTGTGGGGGACTAACCTCCACGGCGAGCGCGGAACGTACCGCAGCTCGCGATCGCTTTCCTGATTTGTTGCCATGCCTAGCCTCTGTAAGAAAAACGGTGCGTACCCGCGACTCGGCCTGCAGCTGCGGAGAGACACACTCCTCCGTCCCAGCTGCATCTGGCTCCGCGTTACGCACACCAACACACGTCCCTACATCAGCCGCGGGCGCGGGCGGGTTAACCGAGCGAAGCATCAGGTCGCACCCGTCCGCCTCTGCCTCCGCCCGCAGCCGGAAAGGGCCCAAATTCAAAACACCAGGGGCCGAGCAGGAGTTCCCCCCTACTCCGCCCCGGTCAGAAACACCTCCGGGACACCATCGGACTACGGGGCTAAGTTCCTTACTCAACCCCGGGATCACCGTGGGAGTCTGTGTGGGCGTACCGCGCGGCCGCCGCGGCACCCCACTACTCTTTGCGAGCACCGGCTCGGGTGAGGCGTAGCGCCCTACCTTTGCCGGCGCGTACCGCCTTGCTGCTACACGGCGCGCGGGCGCAGCGCTTGGCTGGCCGGCCTGGCTCCGTACAGGTGAGGGCCCCCTCCCCGGACGCCCTTCGCCGGGGCGGGGGTCGGACACCAGCGGCGACCGCGCCCAGGCCACGGGGCGGCCGACGCCTTCGGTGGGCTGGTTGAAAAGCTCGCCCAGCCCATCGGTACTAACCAGGTCGGGACAGACCGAACACTGAGCTAGCGGCCGGGGGGCAGCAGGCAGCGCGACGAGCGACTCCCACGCACGCAGCACTCCCTCGACGACAATGCACTCGTTGGGGCCGATCACAGCCTCAACACCGGTCCGCAGGGCCGAGAAGGGCTGCATGCTGCTCGTCGATTTTTCTGTGACGTAGGGCACCAAGAGGGGCGCCCTAACCTTACTTTTCTCGGGAAGAAC
>JAHWGI010000196.1:0-49972 GCA_029379305.1 Frankliniella fusca | reverse complement strand
AAGTGTTCCGAAGAGATTTCTGTTCGTCTATAAAAAATATTGACGGTCTTCTAAAGATGCTTTTACCGAATTCATCTAAAGAATATGGAATACAGGTTTCATCTACACTGCTGCGGATGCAAGGGACCTGTCTTCTATGGATATACCCCACTCACACCCCCGTTGCAGGGAGGCACAAAATTTCGGGTTTGATAATGGACCGACTTGCCCTCCACGGGGCGGTACAAGTTCTCTCGTGTGTGTTCCAGTAAGCGGGTCTCCAGCCGCAAAGTTCCGTGTCCCCTTGGGTAAAGGTGGACCAGCAACACTGACCTAGACACCCAGTACAGATTTTTTAATAGCGCTCTTTCCACTACCTTGTGATGTTGTGCGATATGTCATATAAGAAGGTTTATTTTGGTAACGCAAGGAAACGTTGCGGCGCTCTTTTTCTATTGGCAGTACAGGAAGGGTAAAAAAAGAAAAAGGGAAATAGAAAAGGTAGTGGGGTAGGAAGAAAGGCGGAGAGGCAGGGAGCGGGAGATAGAGGCAGGGGGAGGGGGCGAGGGAGGAAGGGAGTGAGCAACGGAGGGGGGCGGAAGAGAAGTGTGTGCGTGTGTGTCTGTTTGTTTGTTTGTGTGTGTGTGTGTGTGTGTGTGTGTGTGTGTGCGCGCGCGCGCGCGCGTGAGAGAGAGAGAGAGAGAGAGAGAGAAAGAGGGAGGGAGGAAGAGAGAGAGAGAGAGAGAAAGAGAGGGGGGGGGGACCAGCGTGGTGGACGCTGCGTAAAAACGGGCGGTCGCCGCAGGCGGGAGGTAAAGCGCTACGGAGCCCGGTGTGTGTAGTGATTGATGAGTGAGATATCGCTGAAGTTTGGACCTGTGATGGTGAGGCGTAGTAGCGCGTGGCGGGGCGGGGTGTGACTACGGATGTGTCACATGACACTTCGCTCATCCTATGTAACGAGCTTCGGGGAAGCGAAAAATGAGAGAGAGAGAGAGAGAGAGAGAGAGAGAGAGAGAGAGAGAGAGAGAGAGAGAGAGAGAGAGAGAGAGAGAGAGAGAGAGAAATCGGTATATTTGAAAATGACCCCCGGAGTTTCGGTGTACACAGGAGTATGGAGTACGAGGAGTACAGAGTACAGTCGGAGAACACGGAGGAATGCATGCCGGAGTACGCGCTGTACACCCGGAGTACAGCCTGAGTACACTAAACCGAAGTGTGTACTTAGTACACACATATTGGCGCGTACTTGCAAGCACACAGGTATAGGTGTGTAGTTACTAAAGTACACACTTATTTGCCGTGTGCTTGCTATAGTACACACTTATATGCTGGGTATTTGCCAAAGTACACACATATTTTGAAGTGTGTGCTATGGCAAGTACACGGCAAATAAGTGTGTATTATGGCAAGCACACGGCAAATAAGTGTGTACTATGGCAAGTACGCACCTATACGTGTGTGCTTACACTCCAATATGTGTGTATCAAGTACACACTTCAGTTTGCAGAGTACAGCCGGAGTACACGGAATACAGTCCAAGTACACCCGGAATACGTTCCGGCCTGTACACGGGAGCCGTCCAGTCGTCCACCACTGGGGCCATTACCCATTAGTCCAATCAGGAGTGACGTGAAAATAAGTCCAGGTGAGCGCATGACTAGAAAGGAGGACGATGCCACATCGCTTAATTATTCTCTTCTTTTTTACTTTTAATAATTTTTTTTGCAACTTTCAAGGCCAGTCCAATTTTGCTACCCTCGTTCTCTGTTCTCTGCGAGAGGAGAAGGGATTGGCCTCGGTAAAGGGCGCTCGGCTCGGCTCGGCTCGGCTCCGCACTCCGGCCCGGCTGGACCTGCCGCGGCAGAGCCCAGGGGGCGGGGCCCGGCGGGGCCAGCGGACTCAGACTAGGACTAGGCCCCCATGAAAAGCATATCAAGAGTTAATTAGCGTTCAACGGCCCTCCAGTCGAATGCCCGCCCTCTTCGGAGAGGGGGGGGGGAGGGGGGTTGAGGCTTGGCACGACTGGCTCTCGGCCCGCTCGCCCGCTGCCCGCCTCGCCGCAGATTAGCTGCAGCCGCACTTCTTGGACGGAGTTTAATGAATAAAGAAATAAGGCGAGAGCCCCGGCCGGCTGTCCTGTCCTCCCCATGACCTCCATGCGGTCGCGTTCCCATACGGGCGCAAGGACGTGGAACCTTTTGAAGTGAAGATTCGCTTTTTTGTGTGTGTTTTGCGTGTTTCAGCTAAGAACGTTAACTAGCGCTTTGCGGAAAACCTCTTGCAGGCAGACACTTCTCTAACCTATATCTTTCTCTAACCTATCTTGCTTTTTTTCGCCTGTCGGGACACCACTTTTATTCTTGGAGGTGGAGGGAGAGGGATGTCCGCTCGTCATTTACCCGCACTTGCCACTGACGCGGCAAACGAGATGGACAGGCATGTGTCAAACGGCGGCTTGTCGTGTCAAAAAACAGGGACCTTCTTTGTCGTAAGAAGAAGCAGGGCCGGAGAGAGGTGGGGGGAGGGAGGGAGAGGGGGAGAGGGGTTTGGCGGAGAGGGAGAGGTGGCGGGGCGGCGTGACCTTCTAACAAATTGGAACGAATTCGCACGACGGGAGAAGCGCCGTTCTTCTTTTGTTTACGACCTTTCTATCGGCACGCTCGGCAAGAGATGAACGCTCGGCCGTCGACCAGAGTTGCACCCCACCCCGCCCCGTGCCGCCCCACCCCGCCCCACCCCGCCCCACCCCACGAGGGACACGTGGTCGCGCTGCATACCGGATTGACGCTTGCTATGACGAACGGCCGGGGCGCTGACCCTCTCTTCCCCATTCGCCCTCACTCGGCAGGAAGTGTTGGCATCTAAAATAAGTTCGGCCTGAGGCAACACAAAAGACTCTTACCGAATAACACAGTTTTGAACCAGTGATCCAATTCGGGAACTTTTGCGAGCTACGAAAGCTACCCTAAAGAGAAGAAAGACGCTGCCTCAGGCCAGTCTCAAGTCATCGTTTTGTCTGTTTCTCGAAACGGACAGGCAAGAGAAGTTTTTCAGGTCGCAAGATGAGCTTTAGTATTCACATGAAAATATTCCCCTTCGGTACGGCGTTTATATGATAACATATTTCTTGGAAGGTTTGAAAGTTTTCAATTTCATGCTTTGGAATCTGGTGGATTGTTTCGCGTGTTTCTCCCTCCCTCTCCCTTTACTTCTCTGCTCCCCCGCCCCCCTCCAACCGCCTTCGCCACCACGACCACGACCGCTACCTTAGCAAATGGCAAGCGAAATCAGGTTGCCTCTTGTGACTTCGCGAGAAAGTTCCTTAATCAGTGGAGCTGCGCGCACGACTCGCCGAGGTGTGGCGGGGCGGGGCAGGCTGGGCTCGACGAACATGTAATATTTTGGCAGACGACGAAATGAGGAATTGCGATGGAGAGAACGTGGGGAGCAGGTTTGGCTTATTAGCGGTGGTGGTGTTTTGCAGGGGGGGAGGGGAGAGGGGGAGGGAGAGAGAGAGAGAGAAAGAGAAAGAGAGACAGAAGGGGAGGGGATGAAGAGCTTGTCGATAAATGGAAGCAAAAGCGCATGAGGTGAAATGCGGTCGGTTGATATTCCCCCGGAGAGTGGAGGCCGGGCAAGTATGGGTGGCTTTTTCACATGGTGGTGCCCCATTCGAACTCTTAAGCCCAATGAGTGGCTCGACCACGCCGACATTACCACAGAATAGAAATCTCTGGAAAAAGCCTCGGGTGAGGGCGATAGGCAGGGCTTCGGGTGGGGGTAATACTATCGAGTGGGGGCTATATGGCGGGGGAGTTCGCACAAAAAATAAATAAAAAATTGAAAACGAGGTACGCCATGTGCCACTTGCCAAGTATGCAAGCCTTCACGGTGAATGATGCAAAAGCCGATTTGCTCGCTATACTAAAACGCCTGTGGTGAAGAGCTTTGGCGAACTTCAAGTTTGATTTTCTTGTTCAGAACAGGAAAACCGTCCATATCGCTAAAACTTCAAGATAAGTTATATTCCTGGCTTACTCAGTTTCAGTGAGTAGTCACCCCACCCCGACCCGACCGCACTCCTGTCGGTACTGCTGCGCTGTTTCGCCTGGCGTGGCCAGACGGTATTCACTTCTTGTTCGCGCCGACGAGTGAATGGGGCTCTCGGCTCGGGCCGACCCGGGGTGGGGCGGGGCGGGGTTGGGCGGGGCGGAGCGGGGCGGGGCGGGGCGCGGCGGGGCAGGGAGGCTCCACGGCACTGCGTGGCGTCATGAAACTCGCCTTCGCGGCCAGACGGGCAAGAAGCATCCCGTTGCTGCGGCCTGACCTGCCCCGCCCCACCCCAACGCACCCCAACGCACCCCACCGAACCTCTGCCCCCTCTCGACTGGCCACCACGCCCCGCAACAGTTTCCAGCACCGCCAGCAAATTAACGGTTTTGCCGCTCCTCTGCGCTGTATCCGTTAAGGTAGGCGGCGGGCGCATAAACGTGGAACATTGATACCATGTTACTGCCCACGACGTTACTGCCAAAAATTTTAGTTGGACGAAGTGGCGCGATACTTTTCAAACTGCCAGTCCTGCAGGGGCTGGGGCAGCAGGGGAAGTACGGCCTAAAACGGGACCTCATGCAAGCATGACATCGGATGAGAGACTGCCGTTCTTAAAAGTTAGCAGGAGCGCACATGCAGGCATTTTAGATCCTCCAAACGACGCTGAGCATCCTGCGGGGTTATTCCGAGCAGCGTTTAGTAGTGTCCTCTCGCTCGCTCCTATTGGCGGAGCCACATCAGTGCGACGAGGACAGAGACACGAACCCACCGTGTGGAATCACCCTGCTGCGGCGTGGGCTCGCTGCGTGGTGTAAGCAGGGGGTGAGGCACTCGCGCACACACCGGGATATGAATGGTGAGCGGCGCGAGGCGCGGCACCATGTCTGTTAACGTCCTGCACGGGAAGCAGGGTCGTGCTTGGGTGCATGCACGTGCTCGAGCACGCCGACATATCGAGACTGAGGCGACGCCACTCTCGTCCTGCCCGCACGGCTCCGCGCTCCGCACATCGGCCGGGCAGCTTCCAATCCCGTTGGCGTCGCTCGCGCCCCACAAGCCGTCCTCGTGAGCGAGAGGTACCCCGCTGCACGCTCATCCCCTTGCCGAAGCCCTCAGCCACAGCTCTCAGCATCCGACCCTCAGCCTCAGCACCCCTCCCCCCCTCCTTCCACCACCTCCACGGCGCTGGCTCCCCGCTAAGCCGCTCCTCTCAGCCCCGGTGGGCGTTCGGGTAGTGCTTTCTGTAGCGGGGTCCTTCTGTGTCTCGTTTAACCGCATAGTGTCTCCGGCCCCCGCGCGCCTATCTATGCTGCTACCACCTCTTTCTTTCCAGAAGTTCCAGCAAAAACTTAAACACGAAAATCAACACCCTCAAAAAGATATGTGAGTCATTCCGCAAAAACTTGCAACAACTCGTTAAAAAAAAAACAACAGGTACCAATTCTCGAGTAATTTCAGGGATACTCGCCAGATATTCGCTCGTTGTACACTCGCCTGGAAACAGACCACTACTTGTCTTTCTTCCCTCCCCTCACCCGCCATTTCTCCCCCTCCTCTTTCACCCTCTCTCTCTCGCACTCTTCGCTGTCTCACCCCATCTCTCCTGTACAGTACTACATGTTTGTCCTGCAGGGAAGAAGAGGATCCTTCGTGTCGCGGACCGACGTTTGCCACCCAGGCGTGTGAGAGCAACGTGTCTGTGGACACAAGTGGTTGCCGTGGTGACACATGCAGACAACGAGCAATGCACCAGCTTCGCCCTCCCCTTCCCCTCCACACGCTCTCGTTCTTTCCTACTTTTCTTCATGTTTATCGTTGTAACTCGAGAAGTCAAATTTCTCGCCCCTTCAAGAGCGAGTTCTGCTGAGTGCCAAATAAAAGTGATCTTGGCGGAGCGAGGTAGATTGACATCGTCCTGCAAGAGTCATTTCTACTACGTTCCGACTCATTTTGAGTCATACAAACGACACTCTTTAATGGGATGATATTAAAATACCAGATACAACTGGTTTAAAGTCACTTCAGTGAGCATCAGCGAGTGCTAAAAAAAGACGTCACCACTGATTCTGGGTGAGAAACATGAATATTCCATTCACAGTGATGCCCCTGTCAATCTCCGGAGCAAGCTAGCTGTAACCTGCTGTTTTTCCCGCCGACCAAAGCAACAGCAAGAGAATAATCTGAACGACCCGCATGTGTTACTTAGAAAGACTGCGAGTCTCTTTAATGTTATATATTAGCAGCAAAACAAAAATTGTTTTTAATGTGTGCGTCGGTATAAACATATCAAACATACACGCAAGCATACACGTACATTAACCGTTTTAATATGATTTTTTCACGAAAAATTTCTCCCGGGAAGAAGGGTTCTCTGGCATTGCGCTGACACCCACTCGCTCTACTCTCCTCACTCTCCCTTTTCTCTCTTCCGCTGCAAAAATTGGAATTCTCGACGATGCAGAGCGCGTCAAATATTCATGGGAACGCCAACACAAAGCGACCACCCGTCCCCTCCCTCCCCCCTTTCCCACCTCATTTTCCCTATTTTGTGTAATGAGGGTAGCAAGCACAAATTTTCAACTAGCCAAAAGAGAAAAATATTTAAAAATAGAGGTGTAGTTTTAACTTTTGACCAATTTTCCCCTACGATTGTATAGAGACAGAGCTATTTTGCAATGTAAAATGTTCAACTAATACACATTTTAAAGCCTCGAACACAGTGTTGAACATTTTTAGAAGCAAACTTAAAAAAGCCAAAATTTTATTATTCCGCGCCGCTCTGTCTGCCGGATGATTTGCCTACCTCTCCGCGCCATCTTCCAATAATGTTTTTTTTTCTCCGACATTTTTTATTATTTCCCGACCTCAGTGTCTAATTTTAAAATACTTGTCGAAGTCCCCTCTTTAGAAGTTAGGTGAAGTCAAAAAAACTCACCCTGTAGTTGGACACATACCATGTTGGCCAGCCTACCATGCCCCGAATAGAATAAAAGGCCTTCTTTATGCTCAGCGTCATTAATTATTGCTCTACGCTTTAAGTCCCTTGAGGAGTTTTCATTACAGTGAAGCCCAAGTGTGTATCCCATCACTGGTGACGAACCGGTGCGACTGGATTCTGATATCTAGCGCCGTGACGTGCCGGCAGGAGAGCCCCCCCCCCTCAAAGGCTAAAAATAGCTCAAATGCCGGAATTAGCCAGCCCTTCCAGAGCGAAGGCAGGCAGCCGGCCCTGGTGAGACTGGACAGGGCGGGGGTGGGGGTTGGGGTCGGACCACGATCCTCTCGATATTACGCCAACGATATTTCCAGCCGTTGCCTAGCCACCGCCGGTGACCGGGCACAACCGGGGGCCGGGGACGACGTAACCCATAAAGCGACTTGACGTCCGCATTTACTTTTTTTTTGTCCGCTGGAGATAGAAGGAAAGATGAGGTAGTCTTGATGAGGTTTCAGTTGGCTGCTCTAATCCAAATCCAGTGCAGGTTTAATACAGTTGCACAGGTTGAAAGGCTGACGTCTACGTTGAATCCATCACGGGGGATGGGCGGTTCGCAATTAAAGCGCAGCCGTGCAGCTCTTAATTTTTTTGCTGATTTCTGCAGATGTAGTTAGGTGGGCGGGTGGGAGCTTTAAACTAAGGAACGCAGTCCACCAGAGATTTTTTTGGGATTGCGAGGGATATGGAACTGAATCGAACGAGTAAAGAGAGGCTGCAGAGAAACTGCTGGTCCGACAATTTCATCAGCGAATCTCGGTGGCGCCGCGTTGCGCCGCCACGGCGTTGGCGGCAACAGCACTTCCACCGCCTACTCCGACCTCTCCAACACACACTCTCACCTCTCTCTCTCTCTCTCTCTCTCTCTCTCTCTCTCTCTCTCTCTCTCTCTCTCTCTCTCTCTCTCTCTCACGCTCGCTCCCTGTCGCTCACCCTGGAGAGAAGCAGCACCGAATGTGTGGCAATAAAGGGGCCCTGACCGCCGCGCCAGCGCCCTCGCAGCCTTTGGCCTCCGCTGGTCCGATCTCCACCCCGCCCCGTGCTCCCCGTCCAACGCCGGGTGGTGCGGCGGGGTGGAGCGCAGGGCGGGGCGGGCAGCAGTACTCGGGGTGAGCGCTCCTTTAAGGAGCTATTTACTTTTGCGCGGCTGGTGGCGCTTGGATTTATCGTGATATACTAGCCGTGCGGGAGGGGCTGCTGGTCTCTCCTGCTGCAGGCGTCACCCCTCTGCTCCCCCTTCCCTCCCTTCTCCAGTGCTCCCCTGCACCGCCGCCAGCTCGCACGTCCTCGAAAATAATAAAACGAGTTGTATAGCACGTGCGTAGGTAGGACGGTCCGGACACACTCGAAATGAACTTTCTCGTACATATCGGATATGTACATGTACCCATATAAAAATAAAGATTTATGGACAAGTAAGAGCGTCATTATGCATGATAAGGTGATGAATTGGTTAGGATTACCAATCTAGGCACAACCCATTCCTTTTCTAACAGAAGTGATTTGCAAATTTTTCCCTGCAGCGCTAGAACTGCTGTATTGGCCTACCCACCCACACCCACCTGAGAACCACAACACACATTAAGGCAGTGAACCGAGAAGGAGGCTACATTCTAAACTACAAGGGGCACAGTGAAACAAAAGATGGGAGCAACACGTACTGGATGAGCAGCATGAGCAGTAAAAGACCAGCCAGCACAAAAAGAACATGTGTCGGCTCCAGCGACACTGTCGATGTTTGTGAAGCTGATTTATGAAAGAACCCTCTCCCGTATACCTGAGTTGATTTTAAATGTCACAAGTTTTCTGAGTTCAAATTGAAACTGAGAACGAAATAACAAAGGGCTAAAATTCAATTGTGAAAAAATTCGTAGTTTTACGGGAAAATTTTCCATGATGTGCGTCGTAGAATTACAATCTGATATTCTAATTTTACAAGCACTTCCTATCGACTATGGAATTGATCGACGAGACGAGCAAGCATGTGCAGTCGTAGATTTACAACACTTCTCATAAATCAAACTTACAATAAATGTTGTAACTTTACGAGGGTACTTTTTACAGATCTGGGGTCTGGTTTGACTGGGTACGAATTATGTAGAGGACAAATCGTCTGGGGGTGAAAAGCCGTGTTACGAGTTAGCCTCTTCCCGAAAAAGTGCGTTTCGAATTAAAGTGCGCTGCGCAGCGAGAGCAGTGAGAGCGCTACAGAACTAACACGGCGCGCTCGTCTGCGATTCAGAAAAGCCGACGACGCTCGCGGCGCTCTCTGCGGGCCACCTCAGCCCGCCGCAACGCACAGCCCCACCCGGAGGGGGGGGGGGGAGGGGGGCGGCCCGGGGGCAGGCTGTCACCTCCCCGCCGAATTTCGGACGCGAAGTTATTGTAGCGCGCGCCGGCATTTGAATATGCACGGGCGCCTGGTGCTGGTGGGGGAGATTTGCTCCCGGGCCAGAACCACCGCGCCCCGCCCCGGCCCGGCCGCCTCGACAGCGACAGGCCTCTCCTTTGCTTTGCGTCAGTCGCATGAGAGCGGCTCCAACTTCACACAGGAGTTTCTCACGCCAGGGCGGCTGGTGTCGGAGGGGGATGAGGATGAGGTGGGGGAGGAGCGCGGGTTCCTTCCGCACGCGGCCCGGCGCGGCCCCACTTCGCCACGCCCCACTTCTCTCCGAACACAAGCCTTGTTGTGAGTTGGCACATTCCTCAGTCCGCACGGCGCCTATGCTGCACCTCGCCCCGCCCCGCCCCGCCCCGCCCCACCCTGCCCTACCCGCGCCCCCAGTCAGAGTCAGAGCGCCAGGATACACTCGCTTGCGCTCGCTGGTCCGGTCTGGGGGGCCATCGTAAAAAGGCGCAGTACCAAGCGTCTGTCTGTCCGCCTGCGAAGTCTCGGTTAGGCAAGCCCGTCGTGCCACCGAGTTGGGCGGGCTGGCCTACCCACCAGGCGCTTGCTCAGAGCGGCGGCGCCTCTTGATTTGGCGGTTCCAATCGGTTTTTCCCACTTATATATTTCCCCAATTTTATTCTTCCCAATGATAAGTTCCCAAAGATTCTTTTCCCAAAACACGATATCCCAAAATATTTTTCCCAATGAAAATCTGGACCCGATACTCATTCATTTTCAAATAAAGATAAGCTAAAGCTGGAAGTGGTGTCCAATTTTCCGGTGGTAATCAGTGACGTCGTCACATGTGTCAAGGTCCTAGTTGACCTTACGGATGCGCTGCTGCACCTCCTTCCTTCCAATTCTTTTTGGGGGCGTTTTTGATCTTCCGTAAAAGTCTGTACTCATCTCACATCCAGAAAACAGAATTCTTAGGTTTCGGATTTTAAAGACCATTTTCTTAATATAAATTGTCTTTTTAATTTGAAGGAACTTTTTTCCTGATTCAAGAAAATTTTCTTCAAAAAACCAAGAATAGCAAAAACAAGCCGGAATTTGGCTGCAATCAAGATTTTTTAGGGGGGGGGGGGATGCAGTTAGCGCACCGCCTTGTAGAGCAGGAGTAGAGGAATGGATGCTTCTTGTTGATAGTCAGCTGTAGAAACATTTTCTTTAACAAACAAAAAAAATAATTGTATGTGTTTATTGTTTAATAGCCCATCCCCCTCTTTTCCCCACTCTCACCTGGGCCTGGAACCTCAGCTCGCGCACCATCTTCTTGTTTCCACTGCCTTACAGTAAACTGGTGAGGTGTCGAGAAGCCACTTAAACTACTCATTGGAAAGTTTCGATTGGAAACTTTACATTGGGAAAATAAAATTTGGGGGAAAGTCTATGAGAAAATTGAAACTGGGAACATATTTTTGGGAATAATTTCTTGGGAAAAATGGGCGGGAACGGATTTGGCGTACAGTTTTTTGTTCTTTATTTAGACCCCCGTTAGTGGAGCCTATTGCTTTCTCCAGAAAGTTTCTTTTTTTTCTCGACAATGCATTTTTTAGGACCGCAGCAATTTCTATATTGTACAGATTCTAACGAAGTTGCAATAGATAATAGTTCGTAAAATTAGAAAATTTTGAAACTGTGTCTGATTACAAACTGTCTGACCAGATCCGAGTAACTTCAATTCCAGTGAGCAAAATCAGTTGCTGAGGCAACAATACCCATGCCGCGTGGGCGGAGCTAGCAGCAGCAGCGATGCTTCATATTTCCAGTATTTTATGTTGGTTCGCTAATTTCTCAACTCAAAGCTTTGAAAAGCATTTACTTTGAACAATGACCTCAGCACGACCTTGTGTCTATTTTTCTGTCATGTCTAAAATTCTTTCTAAAAATTAAAGGTGAGTTTTGGGAGTTTGATAATACTGTAAGACTGCGATTTATGAGGCACGATGTAAAAGTATTTGCTGTGTTTATTGCAAGTTCTCAATACTCTTTATAGTTCTGACTTCAGTTCTTTCTCATTTTGTGGCAAGTTTTAAAACCCATAGTTCAGCCGCTCAATCCGAGACTCACGCAGTTCCTATCTCTGTAGCGGTAAACTGCGTGTCTTTCGGAACGCGCGGCTGAACTGCGTTAGTCTTGAAATGGGCGGCTGAACTGCGTGCCTTTCAGTCTAAGGTGTCGAGTTGTGTGACAACCCCTTGAGGTGAACCGCGGGCTTGACTCGAACAATATAACACACTTACATGTCCCGTATCTCTGCGGTTTATATTTTTTTCTGAGTTTCGCACCAAACTGATTTGAAAAGAAAAAAAATAACCGCACTCCCAACCCCGCAAACCCCTAAAAAAACGAAAAAAAAAGAAAAGAAAAAAAAACGCTCAGCTGGTGAATTGGTGTCTGTTGATCCGCTGACTCAGCCACCACGGCCCAGCAGCCAGGGGACACAGGACACGCTAACGCCCGCCTCGGACCGGGCCCGCCCGTCCCCGCCCGTCCCCGCCCGTCCCCGCCCGTCCCCGCCCGGCCTCGCACGGACACGCCTGACTGTGGTGCCTGCTGCCGCTGCTGCCGCTAGCAAGGCATTTCATCTGCAATTCACTGCCCCTCCTCGCTAACCTTGTTGTAGCAGCAATTCGTTTTTACGCACGACTCTTCTGCTCGACTCTCATTCTTCTTCTCTGCCCTGGTCTTGTACTTTTTTTTTTTTACCGTCTCCTTCTCATTTCTTTCTCTCCTTCTCTATCTCCTCCTTTACCTATCTCACTCGCCTCTCCTTTTTCCTGACCCTTTCTCAATCTACTTTTCCCTGTCTCGGTCATTCACTCATCCCCCCCCTCCCCTTCCAGCCCTTCTCCCTCCGGCTTGTTTTCTTTTATTCTTCCCCCACTGCAAACCCTCTCCCCCTTCCTCCGCAGGGTGGCCTCCCGCTGCCAGCTACACTTTCCAGGACTTGACCTGCTCGGCGCTTACGTTGTTTATTCTTTGAGCGGGGCGGGGCGGGGCGGGGCGGGGCGGGGCGGGGCGGGGCGGGGCGGGGCGGGGCGGCAACATCGTTGTCAACCAGCTGATCACGTATTCACTGGGCGGCCGCTGGCGCCGCTGGCCCGCTCGGCTGCCACTGCCGGCCCGTACCCGGCTCGAGGACCTTCCGCATTTTCACGTTACAACGTTTTCTCTCCGTGAGCCGCGCGGGCCGTGCTGTCAAACTTGCAATAGGAGTGCGCACGCGGGAAAGAGATCTAACTTCCACGTCTCCCACACAACAACTGCTGCAAACGTAAAGTTAAGGAAATGGAGGTGACCTGCTATCCACCTTCTATGCGAGTGAGTCTAAAACGTTCACACAACAAAATGGAGCGCTTTTAAACTCCTCCACAACAATCTCTTCTTCGATAAGACTCTCCCACGACCGCAGCACACTGGCGAAATTTTGCACTTGGCTTTACGACTCGCTATTATTATCCCCGCGACGAAACCAGAAGCAGAGAGATCTGAGCGCGAACTTATTCATTCAGCACGGCGCGACGGTCGGGGCACGCGACATATAACGGTCATTATTATTAGCTGATCCCACTATAGCATCTCTCTCTCTCTCTCTCTCTCTCTCTCTCTCTCTCTCTCTCTCTCTCTCTCTCTCTCTCTCGGCGTTGTGACGCACATACCGTGAGCTGGAGAGGGCTAGGGGGTGGGTATGAGGCATGTGGTCCAAACGCACCGAGCCCTCTCGTCCGAGAGCATTACCCCCTCCCCCACTCCGACCATCCTCCCCACCGTTTCTGGGTCAATGGCAGGCTCGACTGCGCGGCTCGACCCCCTTTCGCCCCGTCCCCTCCCCTTTCTTCCCATCCCCCTCGGTCACGGTGGTGGCGGCTGCCGCTGGTTTTGGCTCGGCTGTGTAGGAAAAGGAGGACAGTAGTGCGCAGCGTGCGCTCGGGGCGGGGCACGGCGGGGCGGGGCGGGGCGGGGCGGGGCGGGGCCGGGCCCTAAGACGCTGCGCGGCGCACCCCGCCCCCTGCACCACCCGACTGGGCAGCCTGGGGATTCGCAATGAATTAACCATTAGCTGTGTAAGGTAATGCAATGCTGTCTAGGCCACCGCTGCCGGGGTCGGGGTGGGGCGGGGTGGGGCGGGGTGGGGCGGGGCGGGGCGAGGCGGGGCGGCGCAGGGCTTGAGGCCCGGAGGGCCGGGGGGCATAGGCCTACACACCGATTTTGGGCCAAACCACTTTTGGTCCGTTTCCAGGGGCACATCGCCGCTCCAGACGCCTGTGCTGCGCTGCGTCGCGTCCCTCCCCGGCCCGGCCGCCGTCATCTCCCGCGTCTCTACCTCACTGCGTGTGCACGGAGAGGACATCTTGCAGTGCTCGGCGCAGTGTGCAGCGCGCCCGCATGCGGCTCAGCCCCGGAGTGTTAGCTGGCAGAGACTCGACCGCATAGTTGTGGAGGCTCATCAGCTCTTTTAAGTTTGAAATTGTGCCGTGCTGGGGACGGTTTTGGAACTGACATTTTCCTGAATACCATTTTCACCAGTTAGCGGTATTATTCATAGTGCCGAGTACACGAGCTGAGGGTGTCACAGAGAAAATCTGATCGCAGTCTATGAGTAGGGAGCAGAATGTTGACAATACCTGACGCAGGCTGAGTTTTGGATGACTCGCAGTATCATCCGCCTCGTATCAATTTGCGGCACACGTACCCAAAAAACTGTCAGATATTTGTTACTAGTGCTGACATTTTTCAGAGGAAAGTCAGTGAAGAGCAGTCCCCGCCTCGTGTCGATCTATAACTTAACAACACTGCGAGTAGCTGGATCGGCGTGTACCAGCTACTCGCGAGTTAAGCCAGATCGTCCGGCAGCCCGCCCCCCACCGCCCCTGGCCATCCGCCGTATCTTCCCCGGTCCGCCCCCGGCATGCCTCCGGCCGGCCCCCTCAACCGCCACCGCGCCACGCCACGCCACGCCACCCCCAAGGAATGGGGTGCTTAGAATGCTGCTTTCACGGCTCGTGTTCACGGCGCACCTCGGCGCGGCGGTCACCTGAACCCCTCGGTGGGAGCCGACGGGCGCAGCGGGCCGGGGCAGATAGGGGAGGGGAGGGGAGAGCCGCAAGGGGCGGAGCAGTCGGCCCGGCCCCCGGCCCTAGCCTCGTCGCAGGCCCCTGCCCCTGCTCAGCTCCCGTCTCAAACACTGCGAGGGCCGTCCACGAACCGGCTGCCATCTCCTTATGCCTGTAAACGCGCCTGCCGCTTTTTCCCAGCAGAGTGGCTGCTCCTGTCCCTGTCCTCGCCTTCCTCTGCACCTCCCCCGTATGTGTGGGTAGGTCGTCCTGGCTCGGCCCGCACCCGGTCCGGTCCGCACCTCCGCCCAGTCCCGGGTGTGTCAGCACGTTCCCCTACCCCATACACCCCACCCCCGGCCTATTCCAACCGCTCACACCGACTCATATATCTGTCTGCCGAATCACGACCCTGTACCGCCCCGCCCCGCCCCGCTCGGGACGCCTCACCCTGCGCCACCAAACATCCATTCTTTCTTTCGTCGTCGACTCTCCGCGTTTGCACCCGGTGCCCCCGCCCCTCCCCTAAGGTTCACTGTGTATCTGCCGCCAGCGTTACTGGTACTGCGGGGCGGGTGCGCGGGTGCGTCATCACGACGGCGACGTCTTAAACACAGCAATATCCCGCAACCCGCTGCTTCCTCCTCCTCCTCCTCAGCCTTCTCGTCTCTGATATTCGCCCCGACCCAACCCCCGCGCCTTACCCCTCACACATTTGCAAACGGCGAGCCCGCAGCCCGCCTCACCACGCCTTCCCACCAACTCCTACGCAACCAATTTGCGCGCCAAACTTGAAACTGATATTAGGGGCTCTTCCAATCTGGGCGAGTCACACGCGCGGCTCGGGGCTGAGGGGGTTAGGGGGGGGGGCGGAGGGAGGAGGTTCGTGCCTCGGCTCAAGTGCCCCCCATCCATCGTCCGAACTGAACCCCTTTTACCCACCCCCACGCCACGCCGCTCCACTCTGCAGCGGTGCGAATACCAGGCGCGGACCTGCGGTGTCAACCCACAGGACGAGGTGGACTGCCGCAGTAGTGCGGCCTTCTTTTTTGCAACACTGACGTGTGTCAAAGGCGGGTGTGGAGGTGTGAGCCCCATCTCTATTTTCGAAGGAATTTTCATTTTATTTTTGGCCATTACTAGGAGCCAATTCTGAGCCTTTTCTAACGGCAACTAGAGTAACCTGTTTTCGTTTGGTATCAGGTATAAAGGTCTCGCAGCGAAGCCACGCGACTACATGCTCATGAAAATGCGCAGATACTGACGCACACAGGCCGAATGCGACAATTCACGTGCGATATTTAAGTCAGGTCCTCGCATACATAGAGACTTGAAAGCTTTTCGACTACCCAATCGCACAATAAGCCCGCACGAACATTACGCACACGTCTGGGTCGCATCATTAATGCCGCGATTTCTGACCACTCCATCGGTCTGTATGGGGAACGTATATGGGGAATAAACGTGGGGCGATGGGAACGATGTTGGTATGAAGTGCGCACATAACGCTTTTTCCTCTTTTTTTTCCCCTCTCCTCCCCTTTCATGCGGGGAAAGTACGTCGAGAGTCGAGGAGTCGATATGTCGAGGACGTGAGCCGAGTGCGGCCGGCACGTCTCAACACACCTATCGCCATGCACCCCAGGTGCCCCGCACCGCCCGCGCGCCGTCACGTGCCGCCGTTAGCCCTGCTGATGTATGCGCGGCTCGAATGGCATTGGCGGGGCGGGGCGGGGCGGGGCGGGGTGGGGCGGGCCGGGCCGGGCCGGGGCACCCGCCGGCTGCTGTGGCGTGTCTGGGGCACCCGATGGGCTGCCGCGCCGCGCTGCTGTTGGGACTCTTCTTACATCCACCACCAGCACCCGTCCAACTTTTTTCCGCCGTTCGCCGTTCGGCGCTTGAGTGGGGAGCGTGGCGGGGCGGGGCGGGGCGGGGCGGGGCGGGGCGGTCGCGCGGCACCCTGTGTGGCACAGAGCTCTGCAGCTCCGGTCCGCCGTCGACGGCCGCTGCGCCGCCGTAGCGCCCCGCTGGCCCCGCGCGCGTAGCTACTCGGCTGCAGCTTTAGTTCGCCGCCCCGTCCCGGAGAGAGCGAGAGAGTTTTAGTAGTCGGCGGGCGTAGTCGCTTATCTCACTGGCAGTGTTGGCGTGGCTGGGGGAATGGGGGGGGGGGGGGGTCGAGCAAGGGGGCTGAAACTTTGTGTCAACAACACAGCAGTGGTACTCCTAGTACGACGGCTGCAGAGGGAGGCGAGAGGGGGCGGGGCCCGCGGGGTGGGGCTGTGGATGTTGGCAGGCTCTGCTGGGCGCGCTGCTCGGCGCTGCTGCTGCTGCTGCTGGCGGTCTCCAGGAGGAGAGGGAAACGCCGGAGTGGGGAGGTTTTGCGGTGAATGTGAGAAATTGTGCGATGGGATGCTACTGCCCCGATCGGAACCGACGTCTCAATGATACTAACAGCATGCAGCCCAGTCCGACCTGGACGGTGCACAGTGTAACGAAATGGCCGAAAATCGGAAAAAAATATTTTATTGCTCGAAATTATTGAAGACCATGTGAAAACTCCTAAAAAGTGTACTAGACAGTCAATGGGATCCCCATGACCAAGAAATATGGAAAAAACCGCTAAAAACATGGAAATTTTGCACTTTTTCGGCCATTACATCCGTTGTGTGGCGATTCTGCAAAAAGTATTTTGCAGTACCATGGACCTATGTGCCCTTAACCTACCATAAAAATGGCAACGTCATATCGAGGGGGGATTTTGAGAAAAACGCAAAAAACTGTGAAAAAAGGGCTTAAAAAGCATTAAAAAGACATAAAAACGAAAACTGAGTGTAATCCGCAGCTGATCTGGGTTGGAAATGATGAAATGTCATTACCTTGGAGTACTGTATAAATGGCGTGATCGTAGGGCACGGGGATCGAGAGATATGGGCCAATTTTGAAGCAGCGATTGGCCGAAAAAACACAAAAGGGATGAAAAGGGCCTTAGAACGAAAACTGAGTGTAATCCGCAGCTGATCTGGGTTGAAAATGATGAAATGTCATTACCTTGGAGTACTGTATAAATGGCGTGATCGTAGGGCACGGGGATCGAGAGATATGGGCCAATTTTGGGGCAGAAATTGGCCGAAAAAACCACAAAAGGGTCACAAAAAGGCCTTAAAACGAAAACTGAGTGTAATCTGCAGCTGATCTGGATTGGAGTTGCTAAAATATCATTACCTTGGAGTACTGTGTAAATGGGGTGATCGTAGGGCACGGGGATCGATGGATATAGATTTTCGGCCAATTTCTGCTCCAAAATTGGCCCATATCTCTCGATCCCCGTGCCCTACGATCACGCCATTTATACAGTACTCCAAGGTAATGACATTTCATCATTTCCAACCCAGATCAGCTGCGGATTACACTCAGTTTTCGTTTATATGTCTTTTTAATGCTTTTTAAGCCCTTTTTTCACAGTTTTTTGCGTTTTTCTCAAAATCCCCCCTCGATATGACGTTGCCATTTTTATGGTAGGTTAAGGGCACATAGGTCCATGGTACTGCAAAATACTTTTTGCAGAATCGCCATACAACGGATGTAATGGCCGAAAAAGTGCAAAATTTCCATGTTTTTAGCGGTTTTTTCCATATTTTTTGGTCATGGGGGTCCCATTGACTGTCTAGTTCACTTTTTAGGAGTTTTCACATGGTCTTCAATGGTTTCGAGCCATAAAATATTTTTTTCCGATTTTCGGCCATTTCGTTACACTGTGCGGTGGACGGACGAGCCCACCGCTGCACGCGAGGGGGAAAGCACATTGGAAAATCTTGTACAGACTACTCGGTATTACACGGTATTACAGCTGTATTACGCAGAACATTTGATCAATGAAGGGCATATTTTTGTGTTTTTCGGTATTACATTACGGGTATTACCACGTAATACATGGATCAGGTGTACAGTGTGTTACGGAAGTGAATTCCCCCTCGGCTGCACGCGTCTTTGTAGCACTAATTGCACCTCATTAAGGGGGCCTCCTCTCCTTTCGTCGCAAGAGCGTCAGTACACACACTCACACTCTGTCTCTCTCTCACACACAAACACACACACACCTACACAAACACCATATAGCGCGCGCGCTCGCACATTTTGAGGCACAAGCAAGAATACTGGACCAGTTTACGAGTTTTTCCCAATTGTAAAAAAAGTCGTATCCGGGAAAAATTTTGCTCAAAGTGGCGTTGTAAAATTATAATTGCAAATATCGTAAAATTACAAGCACTACCTATTGACTTGAAATTTAATTACAAGTAGGAATTGGTTGTCGTAAATTGACGACATTTTTCTTAAGTCTTGATTTTAAAAAATACACAGATATTTTTCAAAGTGCCCCCGATGACCGCCAAGCCCCCGGCTCACTGCATAACCTCTCCAGGCCTGCGTCTCCGTCTCCTGCGCGGTCGCTGCATCTTCGGCTCCATGAGCGCAAACAGTATCGAATCCAGATCGAGGGGGTTCAAATGCTACGAGAAGTGACGAGGAAATGTTTGGTCGTGAATATGACTGGTCAAAGACCTGCACACAGATTGGTTGAGATGACGCACACCTGTTGATACAGCTGCAGAAATACGAAAGAACTCACGTAAGCCCTCGGGCCTAAAGGTAGTTCATCCTTAGGTACAAAGTGTGCAAGTGTGCAACTTGTGGAAATATAGCGAGCGAGGCCTGCCTTGCTTCAGTTGTAGCACCCACAGCTAAAATCGCCAGGGGCTGGGTAAGAACCACACACCAGCAGACCGGCTCGTCCTTCAAACACGGCCCTACCACCGCCAACAGCACTATTCGAAGAGAACTCCCTCTCCCTACCCGGAACCTAATTTGCATCCGGCCCCTGCCCGGTCCAAGCTTTTACACTACCGTACTTCCCCTGCTATACGGTGGCCTCCAGGCAGCCCGGCTCGCTTCACGCCGCGCGTCTAATACAATTTTATCTCAAAAAGGAAAAGCTTATTGGGGGTAATTTGGGATCCCGGGGGGGGGTTGTGGAGCGCGCATTCCAGGACAGTCTCCGGGGGGGGGGGGCTGCGGCCAGCAGGCTTGGAGCGGGAGCGGAGCTGCGCCACCAGGGCGCGCCTGCCGCTGCCTGCCGCTGCCCGCCGCGCTGCCTGCCTGCCTGAGCTGCACACAAATCGCGGAGGTGGCCGTGGTGGCTGAGTGGCTGCCGCGCTGCTGCTGCTCGGCCACGTCGCCAGGGCGAGCGGTGCGGGGCTTAAGCCCAGCAGAGCAGCACGGGAAAAAACTCTCTCCCTCTCTTTCGCTCTCACTTCCGCTCTCTAAAAAAAAATGAATAAATTTCGGACAGCTCGGCTGGTCTTGCTCCGTCTAGGACGCTCCGGACGGGCCTGGCCTTCCCCCGGCCCCGGCCCCGGCCCTCGAGCAATAAAGAGCGCCTCTCTCCTGGCCTCCTCACGGCCTCTCACCAGCAGCACCCTCTGCTTTGAGCTAAGCGAGGCGCAGAGCCGAGCCGAGCGCCCTGGTCTGGTCTGGTACCCCTTGAGCTGGCCCAAGCCGCCTGACCCGTCTCGGCGAGCTGCTCGGCTGCTATAGCTCAGGCCCCAGCCCAGCCCTTGCTGCAAAGACGGAAGGGAAGGGAAGGCGAGGCGGCATCGGCGCGGCGTTTGATGCTGTGCTGCTTAATGCGCGCAAGCGCCACGACGCCTTTCCTTCCACTTTTTACAAGCAGGAAACCACTTACAAAAATTAAATTCCACAAATTTAAGGTCCTTCCCCCGCCCCTTTCATTCTTGTCGAAATTCTTACTCTTCTCCGCTCAACTCTTTCAAGCTAGCCCCTTCCTTCCTTCTCTCTCTCTCTCTCTCTCTCTCTCTCTCTCTCTCTCTCTCTCTCTCTCTCTCTCTCTCTCTCTCTCTCTCTCTCTCCCTCTCTCTCTCTCCCTCTCTGTCTTCCTCTCTGTCTTGTGACAACCCAAGGAAGACGCATTCCATCTCCGTCTGAAAGAATTTGCTCTGCTTTATCTCAGCTTCCCGCTGGACCAAGAGGCGATTGGCACGCTCATCCGCGCCCCTCACAAAGGCCTTTGTCTCCCCCTACCCCCACCCCTCCCCGCCCGTTGCTCGTCAGTCCTCGCGGTGCCGCACTGCGAGCACTGGGCGGGGCGGGGCGGGGCGGTCCGGGGCATTATCTGGACGGCATTCCTGGGGGGCACCGAGCCCAGCCTCCTGCGCGGACCGGATGTCCCTGGTCAGGGAGCGTCGACGAGCCTGAGCGTGAGGCCAAAGGCCGAGGGTACAAGGAAATAAAATAAAGGGATGTTTTCCAACCATTAAAAAATATATCTTTCCGTTAAAATAAATAAATTATAATTTTTTGCATTATTTTTCTTTGGAATTTGGTGTGAATTTGCACGATAGAATCGGCTGTGACCATAAGGGGCCATCGTCAAGAATCAAAAAACTCACGGGCGTGAGCAATAGGCACCCGTACCCGTAACGAGGGCCTGAAACAGAAATTTAAAAATTTCATGTTCTTGCATTTGCGTAGTCAATAATCGCTTTGTTTTGTGAAAACGAAACTCTGAAAATAGACAGAGGTTTTTCAACTATGCGCGTTCGTTTTGCTCTAAGTGATGCAAGAAAAGGACCGCACGAAATAATAGACGCGCTCTTGGCACGGTGGCTCTTGGTTATAGAAGAGGTATACACTCGCGGGAGGGTTATTTCAGGTGCTCTCCGGTGGCAGCGCGGATGCTGCTGGGAATTCCCGCGCCGAGAGGAAGTTTTTCTCGAGGCGGCGAGGGAAGTAGGAAACGTAATGGGAAAGGAGGACGGGAGGCGAGGACGGGATGGGAGGCGCGACGCGTCCTAGGGAAAAAGTTTCAGATGAAATCGGGTTAGCAGAGTCACACTCCCCCAGCTCTGTCTCGCACCTGCGGTAAATACCAGACCCGAAGCAGCAGCACCCTCACACACATCGCATGCTTTTCTTGAACGACAATCATCGTTTCACAGTGGTGACTTGTAACGGCATGAGGCCCTGAAACGATTGTTGGAGTTGTCAGAGTGTCCGCGGAGGATGTCAAGCAAAATGTCAAGGCGACTCTACTGCTGACTATGTGCGTGATGTATAGTTCTAAGTACTGTTTCTCGCCGTTAATAACATGTACGTGAAGAACGTTTGTTAGAGAGGTAATATCAGTTTTAGTAAAAAAAGAAAATATTAAAGTAAATGAAGAAGTGCGTTTTTACCTGTTTTTCCTGCTCCAGCACTACTACTACTCATGATTCTTGCAAAAGCGTCGCGCTCGCGGCTCTCTTCTTGGCATTTCCATCGCGTGTGCCGAGCGGATCCCCCCAGCCCAGCACAGGCCAGCCCACCCCCTGCCTCCCGCAGCACCACCTGCAGGTGGCAACAGATGGCGTCGCCGAGACAAGCGTCCCCGCCGCGCGGAGCGGAGCGGTGCGGCGCGGCGCCGCCAAAGTCAGCCCCAAGGCATCTCAGGCTGATCGACGCTGGGAAAGCGCTGTCGTCCCCGCCGCCGAGGCGGTGGCGGCGCGGGGCGGGCGCGGCGGGGCGCGGCAGGGCGGGGCGGGGCGGAGCAATATTTGCTTGTTTTACAGCACCTCTCCGGTGCCTGGTGGCGCGGTGGCATCGCGGGGGCGTTCGATTTTTCCGCACGCTTGCGCTTATGAACTTTGCCAAACTCCTATACACTTTTACGCGGCGAGCGTCGCGGCGCGTCGCGGCGCGTCTGTGGCAGAGAAAAGGCTGGCAGGCGCAAGGCAGCCGCCGCCCGATAAATTCAGATCGCGCGGGACCGCCACGCTCCGCCACGCTCCGCCACGCTCCGCCACGCCCTCCAGCACAAGCTACTCTAAACTACTTTCCATACCCCCGTCGCGCCTCGTCTCGAGAGGGTTCTTGGGGGTAGCGTTGCGACGGTACCGTAATAAGAGAGAAGAATAAAACTTACCTTGTGAAATAATTCCTCGTCGTCGCCTCGTAAAAGTGATTGCGTAGAAGAGAGGTTAGGTTTACCATAGCTTGGCACCAAGTCGTTTTAAAAATGTGATATTAGTTTCAATTCTATGGATAAAATGTTGTCTGTGGTGAGTGTCAAAGTAGAGAAGGGAGGAATTGTTTCCCATCCGACCCGCCAATTTAGACCTCAGGGCTCTATATTGGCAAATAAGAGGAGAGTCAAAGTAATGAAAAAATAATAATATAATAATTAGTGCTGCAATTTAAAATTTATACAAGACAGACCGAGAACTACGAAAATCATCTATCAGAACACGTGGCTGTGGTAATATTTTCCGAGTCGGCAGCTTACTGCCACGTTAGCCAGCACAACGGCCCCATCCCCGCCCCTGCCGAGGCCCCTGCCCCCCGCCGCAGACCGGAATGGTAATATCCTGGCGGCGTGTCTTCGTGCTTCACACTCGAGGGCGCGTTGAAGCCGCTCCCCGCCCCGCCCCGCCCCGCCCCGCCCCGCCCCGCCCCGCCCCGGAGGCTCCGGAGTGGCTCCCCCGCTGCCCCTCCCCCAGGGCCACTGAGCAGCGAGTCAAGAAGTCCACTCGTGACGCTTGCAGAGCGGCGGCCAGGTGGCAGGGCAGGAGTAGCGAGGCAGCGTCACGACGCTCACTGTTCCTTTTTTTATTTTTTTCGACATTCCTGACAAATATTTTCGCACCTGCTGCAAGGTGGGTGAAATCAGTGGAGTGGACTGAAAATGTCATCCAAACGACAACAAAACTGTCTGCTCAAATAAGATAAATAAGATGTCATCAATATATGACAAGAGATCCAAGATGTCGATAAGGGGAGCTAGTGTACACCTGCTGATTGTGGAGTTGGCTTGAGGTGGGGCGGGGCAAGCGAGGGCGGGGCAGGGCGGGCGGGGCGGGCGGGGCGGGCGGGGCGAGCGGGCCACACCGCCAATTACCCATGAGGTTGGGTTTGGCATTGGAAACTGACGAGGCGCTAGCAGGTTGGACGAGGTATACCGCCCCGCCCCGCCCCGCCCCGCCCCGCCCCGCCCCGCCGGGTTCCACCCCACCTAACACCGCCGCGCCCCGCCGCGCCCTACCTAGCCCGGCACACCACGCTTCGGCGCACACAGAAGGGTTCGCAACAAAGACATGATTACGCTGTCACACTCCACGCTACGCGACTCACAAGGGGTGCACGAGCCCTTTTCGTTGTCGCCTGCCCTGCCCCGCCCCGCCCCGCCCCGCCCCGCCCCGCCCCGCCCCGCCCCGCCGCCTTTGGCTGTTCGCGCGCGCTGGTGCAGATAAGTTGCGCGACTTTAAACTATCAAAGTAGCGCTGGGAGTAGGGGTGGAGCTGGGGGTTGTACGGCGGGCCAGAGCGAGCGGGGCAGGGAGGGGAGGGGGAATAGGGGTAATTTCCCGAACGGAGAGGGTGGGTGGGACTGGGAGGAGGGGGAGGCTCACGCTCAGACTCAGGCTCAGGCTCACGCTCACGCTTCGTGGCCATCAGCTGAGAGAGAGCGGTGCCAACAGTCTGACAGAGGTAAGACGCGTAGCTCCGCGCGCGGCCACTCCCTCGTTTTTCCCACCCGCCAGCTGTCTTCTGACTGATTATGCCTATTTCCCCTCCACACCGGCTCGGTGGGTCCGCCACGCCTCACCCCTGCCACGCCGCGGTTCGGCCTGTGATTGCGTTTCGAGCCGAGAGCCGAGCAAGCTCCGCGGCTCGTCCCGTCCCCGCACGGTGAATAGTTTAACGTTCATGTCAGGAGGCCCCCTCCCTCTGTCTCACTACTGCCACCCCTCTCACACTACTCTTCCCTACTCCAGCCTCACTATTCCCCTCCCCCCCCCCTCTCCATCCCTCACCCTCAGTAATCTCCCCTCTCCCTCGTCCCCGCCCCTCTCTACTCCCCCATTTGCACCACGGTCCTTTCCTTCCGCATCAGGATCCGAGCGGAGCGTGCTCCGATATTTGTTGAAGTCGTTACCGGGACGCCGACAGGACAGACACTATGAGAAAGGAATGGGGGTGGGATTGGGGGGGGGGCAGAGGCGCTGTACGCCGCGCCGCGCCACAGCCGACCCCGTTCCCCGCCGCGCCGCGCCACAGCCGACCCCCCCCCCCCCTCTCCCCACCGCCACCTCCTCTCCACCCTCTCGCTAATGTAATCTCGAGGTGCGCGACAAGGGTGTGATGAAGAAGCACGACGTGCCGCCCCGCTCCGCGCCCCGCCCCTTGCGCGGCAATACACATGACACGCGGATATGTGTCGTGTCGTGAAAGTAAGAGCGGGGCTGTTACACATGACGCTCCCCGCCCCCGCGCCGCCCCCGCGCCGCCCCCGCGCCGCCCCCGCGCCGCCCCCCGCGGTGGGAACCCGGAACTCGGCGGGGCCGCCTCTGGCGCTGACATGCTAATAAGAATCATTAGAAGTAATATCACCAAGTGTTCCGGTTCCGGCTCTTTTCGTTTGCTTGGAGATTCCTTGCATCCTGCAGAGCTCTCTCTCTCTCTCTCTCTCTCTCTCTCTCTCTCTCTCTCTCTCTCTCTCTCTCTCTCTCTCTCTCTCTCTCTCTCTGCGTCGTTGGTACTATTATTCTTTAATAAATATTTTTAAAAATTTCTCTCTTTCCTCATCCATGCCCTTTCCGCCTTCAGCGGTCAAAATTACAAGTAAGTGGAGCATGTGTCTTTTTGAGACTTTTTTATTTAGTTTTTCTTTATTTTTTACTCGTTCTTTGCCACCACCTCTCTCCTGAGTGGTGAAAAGAACGAGTATTCTTCTGACTCGCGTGTAACCCTTAACTCATTCCACTTTGTCAGATCTCACAATACCTATATGCATTATACTTAAACTATTCTAAACTGGAAATGCTGATCTTTATTCCAACAAGATACATTTTTTCAAGTTTCATAGTATTATGAGAACACTTAACAAATTTCGTATGTTTTCATTCCAAGTCCATAACCCAGCTTATTAAAGGAGTTTTCAGTCTTAGATAGCGCAATACGTGTAAACATGAAACTTGTACAAATCTGAACTAGAAACCTTAGTCTGAATTTCAACAATGAATAACCTTTTTTCACGTTTAACATAGTATTCTTTTGCGAACTCTTAGAAAATGTTGCTATAGATTTCATTTTTAGTCCCCTATAGTCGGCTCGCGTTCCTATGCGCCCCAACAATCTCGGCCCTAACTAGGCAACATAATGTGCACGAATGCAGGGGTTGCCTAGTAGGCAGGCGGAGATACAGTCCCGTTACGCACAGGTGCATTGGGCGGGATTTTTGCCTAACTTTCTGGCAACACTGGCCCGAGTGTCCTGGGAAAAACTTCCCCTACACACTGAAATGAAAATGGACTCACTCGACTCACATCACATTTTTTACTTCCACCTCTGTAGCAAATAATTATGTAAAGAACGAGTTCCTTACTTATCTCAAAATTCATTTTGTGTTCTATTTGGCCCTTGTTTGATTAAGGTGAGAGAGGGAAAAGATTCGAAAGTAGTAGTCGTTGCTACAGTGAAGAGTGGTGTAGGTATAGAGCTTGAAACGCATTGCATCTAGAACACCACAATGTTGGTATGTTGGTTTTAAAAGTCCCCTCCCCCCCCCCGGATGTTCAGAGTTAAATTAATTATACCAAACTCAGTTGTTTTTAGGCCCCCGTTAGGGGTGCCTATTGCTCACGCCCGTGAGTTTTTTATTTTTATTCTTGACGATGGCCCCTTATGGCCGCGGTCAATCCTGCCGAGCCGATTCGCACAAAATTACAATGAAAAATACTACGAAAAATTAGAAAATTTTTGAGATAGGTCTGATGTCAAGCTGTCTGCACGTTTTTGCATAAAATGAATTTGCATCCTCTATTTCCATTGTTATTACGAGCCGAGCAACCTGTGCCGAGCCGGGTCGCTATTGTTGGGGAGGCTCGAGGCCTCGGCGCGCAGAGGAGGACCGTGGCTGGGGGGGGAGGGGGGGACCTGTTGATTCAACTCATGCACAGTAGTTCACATACAAAAAATTAAAAGAACACGTTGGAGTAAAAATGTCACGTGAGCGTTCGAATGTTCAGTGCCTAATGAGCCTACAGTTCAAAAATCAAGCTGATCGGACATGTCGTTACTGAAAAGCTAATTTCTTGTTCGTTTGACCTACAAGCAATTTTGTAGCTCAATATCTTCATAGACAGACCACGAAAGTATCTTATGAAACCAAAACATTCATAATTTCCAAAAATCGTATTTTTTGTTATTGTAAATTTTGTTTGCATTCCGGTTTTTATATGCTGACTGCACAGGAAAAACAAAGGTAGGACGAGAAGGGTTTTAATGCCTTTACCAAGGCATTAATAATTAGCACCCCTGCAAAGGCATTAAAATTTCACACCCCAAGAAAGGCATTAAGTCCTACCTTTGTTTTTCCAGTGTGCTTGCGGCAGCGATGTTGATAGCTGGCCCACCGGGTGACATTTTATGTGGCAAATGTGAGGCGGATTAAATTCACCGTTTAGTTTTTAGAGAGCGTTACTGTGACTGAATATTATTTAAGTCTTTCTCATTCTCAAGTAAGTGTTAAAACCTAGGGGGCCGTTTAACGCGTTAGCGTTAGAATTTTTTTTTCTTTTTTCCTTTTATGGGGGAGGGGTGGGGGAGGGGTACAAGCACGCAAGGCGGTCCCTGCCCCCTCCCACTGACGGCCTGTCGGGATGTCGCACACCGGGGCGCGGCGGCGCGGCAGGGTGGATGTAACGCCAGGCCAACTGCTTTTTACATGAGCGATATTGGGAACTGCACAGGTGTGTGAGACGTGGGGGTGGGGCGGAGGCAGGCGGAGGCGGCGCTCCAGCGGGGCGGTGGGGGAGGCGCGGCGGGGCGCTACGCGGTTCAGTGCACCGACTGCGGGCAGCGAAGGGGCGGACCCCGGCGGTGCATCGGGGGGCGGTGAGCGGTCCAGTCAGGTCCAGTGCACCAGAGCTGAGGGACGGATGGGGGAGGACGAGTCACACACTCCACCCATACAGGCTGCGTTACAAACAAAGAGAGGCAGGAAAGGCAAATTGACCTGATTGATTATTAAACTCAGTAAAAAGGAGTCGTAGGTTTACGGGGAAATTTTTCACGATTTCGTATAAGATTACAGTATTAAATTATTTTTTTACAAGCACCTCCCATGGACTTGGAATTGATCGACGATCAGGAATAATAAGTCGTAGATCTACAATTTTTCGTAAATCAAAATTACAACAAATGTTTTTACAAGGACGCTTTTCCCTATGAATAGCTCAACTAATCTACGAAGCTGAACACCGTGCCGTGCTTTTTTCTGTAAATTCGAGGGCGATTGTAGTTGTGAGAAACGCATCGGAAATTATAATTTCTTGACGCACACTCCGCACATTCCGCCTTATTTCAGGCATGAGTTCGCATTTCAACGAACTCGAATTTCGACTGTATAGTTGCAGAAAACATAAACCGCACAATTTCGCCCTAATCCCTCCCCTTCCCACCCCCTCCATCCTTCTCCTCCCTCCCACCACCGCCCCGGCGCTTACTGCGCGAGCTCTCCGACAATCACTGCACTTTTCTTTTTTCGTTATTTGCGTCTTGTCTGCCCGCCCGCTGAGCCCCGCGTCCACAAAGCTGTGCACCTTATGAAAAAATTAACCTCGCACAAACTCCGCCCTCGAGCCTGACAGCCTGCGCTCGTCTCAGCGCCCCCTCCGCCTTCCTGTTGACAAACGGGCCGCGGCCCTGCCGTCAGCCTGTCGGCCCACCTGAGAGTGAGAGAGAAAGGGAGAGGCACCGTGGGCTAGGGGGATGATGGACAAGAAAAGGAGGGACGCGACAGCCTGAGGAGCGAGGAGAAGAGTGCTTCGCCCCATCCCGACCGGCCCCACCTCTTGTTCAGTCAGTCTCAATTTTGCATACACTAATAATACCCGGTGGAAAGCATACTATCAATGCAAAATATGACAATACCCGGAAAGTGGCATCAAAAGGTGACGCATTTCGAGCAGGGCAGCGCGGGGATCAGGCCGACCCCTCCTGGGGGAACGAGAGATTTCCAAGGGACACGCACCCGGACACAGCAGGGGGAGGCGGTGGAGATCGCTGCCAAAGCTTTCACCGAGTTAACAAACTGTGCCGGGTGCCTCGGCCCCCGCTGCACGCCCCGCGGAGGGAAAGCAGGCTCCCGCCCTGCCCTGCCCTGCCCCGCCCCGCCCCGCCCCGCCCCGCCCTGCCCTGCCCTGCCCTGCCCTGCCCTGCCCTGCCCTGCCCTGCCCTGCCCTGCCCTGCCCTGCCCTGCCCGCGCCCGCCTCGCCTCGCCCGGGGGACGCCGTCCTCAGCTTACGAGTTCCCGACCGGCCTATCAGATGCAAAGCGAGGTGGAGGGAGCTGCACGGGAGCGGGCGCGCGCGACAGGGAGGCAGGAGGCAGGAGGCAGGGCGGCCGAGCGGAGGGTGGCTCGGACTTTTGTGGGTCTGTGTGTCCGAAGGGCGGAGCGGGGTTGAGCGGCCCCGGCGGCGGCGGCCCGGCCCAGGTCCCGACCCGGCCCGGCCCGGCCCGGCTCGGACAGATTGCAGCGGAGGAGCGGGGCGGGGCGGGGCGGGGCGGGGCGAGAGGAACTACCGGACCGACGCCGGCATGTGACAGCCCGCATAACGGAGCGGAGAGCGGCGGCGGAGCTGTGCTGGAGCGCGCATTGTTCTCGCAGAGTTACTCCATTCCCGCCGCGCCCCGCCACGGATCGCTTTTGCAGCAACCGATGCCCGCTGGCAGGAAGACAGAGAGGCGCCTGGCGTAGCGGAATGAAGAAGTTGGAACAAACAAATGGAGCATATTTCCTCGCGGTCTCATCAGGTGCAGCGCGGCCCCCACCCAACCGCCCAGGGCCAGGGCCTCGCTTCGATCCTCGGTATAAGCTCGCAGACTGAAGGACGATTCGTCTGGACGGTGACTTGGCCGGATGGAGCGTATAACTGCAATCCTAGCCAACCGGATAACGCTGGCACCCTTATCAAAATCGACCTCTTCTCCGCAGCCCAAAGTTCATTAACATTTTAAAAAAAGCTGTTTAGTCCGAGGGGGCCTCAACTCCTGAAATCATGTGTACACAATCGCTGATATCTTCGAAATCATGGTCAAAAATTGTGGATCTATTGCCGAAAAAATTTGATTTGAGTGAGTATTTTGGGCTCATAAAGCTCAAAATACGCTTGTATTTATATTATGAATTATTTCTTTCAATTATAAAAGGTGTAATCATGTGTAATCATGTGAAATCTTGAAATCATGTGTACAAATTTTGGGTGAGTTGAGGCCCCCTCGGTTTAGTCAGACAAAGTAAATGACAAAAAGTAAAACCACAGCCTTATTCCCGTTTCTCTCAAAAACAGAGCAGCACAGCTTCACCATCAGGTACATGGGGGAGTATTATCGGCCCGGGGTTCGATGCACCCATGCAGCGCTGCGCGACAGGGCGGGGCGGGGCGGGGCGGGGCGGGGCGGGGCGGGGCGGGGCGGGCGGGGCGGGGCGGGGCTGCAGGCCGCGGCGCGGTGGTGGGCCGGGCGGGGTGAGAGACCTGTGCTGTTGTCGGCGGGGTGGGGTGGAGTGGAGCGGAAGAGGGGTGGGCGGGGGCGGGGCGCGACCCCTCAGGGCACCCGCATGCGCCCTGCAAACAAATCATCAAATAGTCGGCGCACTCCGCGCCCGCCGCCCCGCCGCGCCCGCCGGGCCTCGCTGTACACACCGCTGCTGCTGGCGAGGCCGTGAATACCCCGCCCCGCGCGCTGCAGACATGCATGTGACGCAACTCGCTACAGCGGGTACACGGGGGCGGGGCGGGATGCGCGAGGCAGTGCGGGCAAGTTGAAACGAGATCTGTGCATGTGGAGCGCACCTGCAGGGAGGCGGGCTGCATTCATCCCCGCCGCGTGGGCGGGCGCCCCCGCTCGCAGTAGCAAAGAGCGGCAGAGCAGAGAGCGCGCCGCGCCCAAGCGGTTCTTTAGTCCGCAGAGGTCTGCGCCGCGCGCCCGCGCGCCTCCCACCCGAATGTTATGTTGAGCGCGTGAATGCGGTCGCAGTTAGCGCGGCCCTCCTCCTGCTGCTGCTGCTGCTGCTGCTCGCTCACGAGCGCACCGGGGCGGCGCCACGCCACGCCACGCCTCGCCACGCCACGCCACGCCACGCCACGCCACGCCACGCCACGCCTCGCCACGCCACGCCCCTGAACGAGGGCGAAAAACGAGCGCATCGTGGAAGTGCGCGCTGCGCGCTGCGCGCCCCTATCTCCGACCGTATCAGAATCTTGTAGGGCTGCACAAGGCACAAGGGGGCCGCGCGAGGCGCGACGAAGGCGGGGCAGCAGGGCGGGCGCGGAGACGGGGTGCGGGGTGCGGGGTGGGGTTCGGGGTGAGGCATCGGCTGCCTCATTCTTCCAAACAGCCCCGCCCGATTTCCCTTCACCACCCCGCACCCACCCCCACCATTTCCCTTGTTGACCTGCACCACACTTGGCACGGAAATGGGCAAACCCTATCTTATGGACCTTTCGACGGTCGCGTTAACCCACGAATCGAACCTATGCGCTTGGCTGGCCGCTACCGAAAATCAGCACTGACGGAATGTTCTCCTGAAACGAAACAAGAAAGCCGCCCACACATATAAACGCGACATGGAGTAAAAAGTTGCGTGAGGTCAGGGAGGGAGCACACAGCGCGTGACACCCGGGCGCGTGAGGAATGGCCGAGGGGTGAAGGGGCGTGCAGCCGGACACACCCGGGCGCGGTGGGGCGGGGCGGGGCGGGGCGGGGCGGGGCGGGGCGCGGGGGCGGGGCGGGGCGCGGCGGGGCGGGCGAACAGCGTTATATTGACGTGCGACGACATGGCTGGTGAAAAATGAGGGAGAGCACCGCGCTGTGGCCGGTAGGGGAGAGGGGGTGAGGACACGTGTCCGTCCATAACACGGCCGAGTCGAAAGGTCAGCATGACGGCTGCTGATTGCTGATTAAGATATGTCCTTTTAGAAGGTCATCGGAGGAAAGCTGCCGCAACATTCGTTTGAAATGGCCTGCCACAAATAGGCCTTTTTTTCTCTTCTTTTTTTCACCAAAATCTTTTACTACGAGGTAGGATGAAGATACATCGCACATCGTCACCCCTCCTCCGCCCCGCTCCAGAGAAGTCAGCCGGAGGAATCAAAGAAGCATTTCGCCGGAACCAGCGGGTTTATTGAGGAAAGAGGCGCCCTGGCGCTGCTGCTAATGTGTTTGTAATGACCAGAGAAACTTAATTCCATTCAGAATTGAGTTTCGGCACTTACTTACATATGAAGAAAACACAAAACTGCAAGGTGTGACCCTTTTTTGGCCACAAGGCCTAACCAAGATAATGTGTGACATGCTGAAGCAAAATCGGGTCGTGTCATGTTCATGTTCAACCTAATGTCATTTTGGCGTGTTCCACGTCTAAAAAGAAAACGTGGTTCGAGAGGTCCTCCTGTCCCTGTCCTGGCCCGTTGGCCCGTGCCTTGGCGCACCCCGGACCGGTCCCCCTATTCATCAGTGGCCTTACCAGTCCTATATTCAAGGGCCTTGATGAGGGCCATTTATTCGCACCCTCCGCCACTCCACCAGCGGCCCACATTTTCACGGGACCGCAACCTCCCACACCCGCGCACCCTCCACCAACACTCCTCCCCGCTTTCCACCAGGAATGTCACAGCTACCGCGCCGCCCACGCCCCGCGGTGCTGAGGGAGTGAGGTGGTGGGGGCATCGGATGTGTGAAAAAGAGTTAGAAGAAAGGTGGAGAGAAGGGGGAGATAGAGTGAGAGAGAGAGAGAGAGAGACGCGCGGAAAAAAGAGAGGAAAATGCGTTTCATGTGGAGTGGGCTCGCGGCACAAAGTGCTATTACGCAAGTGCGGGGGGCGCTGCGCCGGGAGGGGCCCGCGCCCTCTGCCACTCCCCTCCACAGCCATTTTATGCGTCACCACGAAATACCTCCTGTAATTTCGCATTTATTACGCCCCACCTCAAATTAACCGCCGTCCCCAACCCCGTAAGGTGAGCGCCCCAGACCGCCCGTCCCGCCCCGCCCGGTGCACACCGCAGCAGCCCGCCTGCAGGTGAGTTGTTGGTGAGCAGCGGCCTGCCCAGCCATTCCAACGGCCGTTCCAGCCGCCGGACACACACACACACACACACACACACACACACACACACACGCGCGCGCGCGCACGCACGCACGCACACGTGCACCCGCTCACATCAGGCAAATTATGAGAGAGGCTTTGAAATACTAGGCCCACAAACAGCACAATTTTGTTCGTTCTTTAGCATGCTCTAATAAGACCCCAAAAACGAGCTTTGCAGCTGAGCTGCGAGCAGTTTCTCTGAAAGCCCAACTGTGGGACAAAAATTACCACATTGATACAAAGCAGACCACCGTAGAACATACCACGATGTGCCGAGTGTTTCTTTGAATGCGTAACAGTGTTGCGGGTTTGCCTACCCCATTCGCCCGTAAGGCGCCATGGCCCCTGTAGCGCTGGTGAGTATGCAATCCCGCAACACTGTTACGCATTCAAAGAAACACCCGGTACATCGTGAACAGACACTCACTGTTGCAACAATATGGGAATCATTGTCCCACTGTTGATTTTTCAGAGTTTATGGCGTTGTCCACTGTGAAAAAATATTGTCGAAGTACAACTTTTTACTGATGATTTTGTTGTTTAAAAACAAACGAAGTCATTTTAGTCTAAAACAAATATTTAATGTTATTTTACAACAAAATTTGTTACGGAACAACATTTTTGTCCATTTACGAAGTTATAAGTGTTCCGAAACAAATAATGTTATGTACTTTTACAATAATTTTGATACATAAACAAAAGAGATTGTTGTAAAACATGATGTTCCATCGCAAAACTTAGCAAGAAATTTGTTGTAAATTTACAACAATTTTTTTTTTACAGTGTGGCTGCATGGTTGGGATCAAAGCGCTTCCAGTAGACCTTATTGCTACCTTCAGAAACGATGCACCGGGTGTGCCAGAAAATACGTGTGTGGGTCTGGCCAACCTACCCTGGCTGCCTCACACTGACGGCGTTGGAGAGACATAGGAGGTTCTGAGTCTCTGAAATTATCTTGTGATCTTCCAGGGAGGCCAACTTTCCTTCTGTAGCTCTTTGTCTGTCTACATTTGCCACAAAATACAGCCCCCCCAAAAGATTTTAAAAAATGTTAAAATTTCATGATTTAGCCCCTATTATCTGGTATATGTGCTTTAGTGTAATCCTAGTAAACTTGTAATCCTGTGTCCCTCCGTAAGCAGAGTGGAGACCTCCTTAATCTCCAACAGGCAAAACCGCCCACATTTTTCTTCACCTGATACTTCGGCTAAAGAGACGTGCTGGCGGAGCCTGCAGATACTGCCTCATTTGAAAGCACCATTACACGCGCGTGGGCCCACTCACACAAATAGGAAGATTAGAGTGCGAAATTTTTAGTTTTTTTAAAAAAAAAGCCATCCTTATGGCTTAGGTAGTTTGCGTATGGTGATGATAAGGTCGAAATTTCGCTAGCTTGTGCGAGAGCCGTTTCGGAAGACAAACAAGCGCCCAGTCTCTCCCGCCTATGCCCACCCCCTCCTCCCCGGTGCACCTGCCCGCGCCACCGGCGCCACCGGCGCCACCGGCGCCTCCCCGCCTTATCTCACCTGCCTTGGCATCTCGTCACCCCACCCCCAACCCAGCTCCTGCATATAACGGCCCGCGCCTTATCACCGGGAGGGGCAGGGCAGGCGGCGGAGCGGGCGGAGCGGGCGGGTGGGCGGGGCGGGCGAGGCGGGGCGGGGGCCCTTCGTGAGCAAACGAGGGGATCCGTTGGCCGCGAAGAGCGCTGCCAAATTGGGCCGGCATCTCCGAGTCGGGGAGAGATGGTGATGGAAGTGTGTGTAGGTGAGTGTATGTGTGAGACAGACAGACAGACAGACAGACAGACAGACAGAAAGACAGACAGACTGACAGAAAGACAGACAGACGGACACAGAGACGCGTATGGTAAAGAAAAAAAGCGAACGAGGAAAAGTGCTGAGCGTCAGCAGCCAGTCAAGAAAAGTACACATGACAGCGACGCTCAAACAAGACGAATAATTAATGACGCGTCGTCGTAGTCCGGGAGGACAAGTCCAGTCAGGGACTCAACAGCTCCAGCAGCATAGGAAATACATATTATATACTACGCCAAACTGCAATATTTTTAAAATTCTCTTAACCGTCTATAGGTCCGCGTGAAGAGAAAGAGGATGGTGTCCGTCTTCATGCACTGAAATAGTTCTGAAGAAAAGAGCTTTTTCATACAAAAGCACTACAAACAATTAATTCTGAACATTTTCTCGTCCCCCCGCAGAAGTTTCTAAAAGCACACAAAATTCACACAAATAGAATGTTTATGATTGTAGCGAAGATGCTGAAGGTCACTGCAGGAGTGCTAAAAGCTACGCCCTCGTTATTTATCAATGACATCGGCCATTGAACGCCGCTGTCAGAAATAGACCTCCTGCGCACGATCTGGCAAGGCCGCACCCCCCACCACTCCCGCCCCACTCCGGCTGGCTATATTTCGAAATTTCCCTTGAAATGTAAAAAAAAAAACAACTAAAAACACCTGCAACCAGTTTTTGTCACGCTGAATCTGAAAAGATTACACTTTTTGTCATTTGAGTCCGTATTTAGGCGTATTCGATTATGGGGGGTCTCGCAAGGTACGGACCGTACACCGTGACCAGGGAATTACGATCCGGACCAGGCAACAGATTTACAGCTCAGACCGTAAGCATTTACCGCGCATTTTTGTAACAATAACAGCGCGCATAGCGTTCAAACAGGTGGAGGCGGCCCAGGCGCCGAGCGACAACTGTCATCTGAAGCGCTTGCCGGTCCCCAGGCAGGCGCCCCCCCTCACCTCCTCTCCCCCCCTCCCTCCTCCCGGGGGGTAGACGGGTAGGGCCGGGGTGGACTGTGCCCTTTTGCACTTCGGCATGCCATTCGGAATTCCGTTTGAGTGTATATCGCGTGAACTACTGGAACTGGCGCACTGCAGGGTGGGGTGGTGAGGGTAGGGACGACAGTCTCCCGGCGGGGCGGGGCGGGGCAGGGGCAGGGCACGCAGGAGGGCTGTGCACTGGGGAAAAATATTTTCGAAGATTTGCATTATACTATTTCGGTAAATTACTTTTATTCGTTCAAATATTAATCCCACTCTCCGCAAACCTCAATATTTTCAAACTATTGACTTACATCTCGTGAGGCTTTGTCTCATGACGCTGCCGGTAGGTCCTATGTTCACTCTGTGTTGGTAGGCAACTCTGAGCTGCGAGCGCCGAGTAGTACAGTAGTACTCGGACGTGGTCGGTGCTCGCCTCGGTGACAGGCTAGACCAAGCGACGGGGGGAGGAGGGAAAGGGGGCCACAGGGGCGTTTGTCCGCGTGGAAGTCGGCCGATCCGGAGGTCCAATGGCGCGGAAGATCCTTGCTCAGCGGGGCGTAATCGAAGATAGGCCCCTTGGCCGCTTGTAGGGCCCCCCCGTGCCCCCCACGCTCGTCGCCCCGTCCCGCTCAGGGCACCCAGGCGTGTTTTGTGTTTACAACTACACGAGACGGAAAACGCGCACGCAAGTTGTGGGATGTGGATCTGTGTGTGTGTGTGTGTGTGTGTGTGTGGTGGTGGGGGGGGGGGGGGGCAAAAAGAAGATGCTAGCCTATAATTCCCAAAGTGAGGTGTCCAAGATAGTTGGATACAAGTGAGACCATGTTCGGGGGAGCGCTCTTTTATAAATCTGAAGAGGTGGAGTGGCGGGCGCTGCAATAACCCACATTTTTTGTGATGTCTGTACTCATTTTTCCCTCTCGCAAATACGCAGTAGTTGGTTTTCGTTTCATTGTCCCTACAGCCTGGCAGCACGGCGCTACCCATCTTGGTTTACACCATGCTTCCACTCCTCGACACCCCTTCCTCTCTATCTCCCCCTCTTTCTCCGTTAACGACCGTCCTCGACATCATTTTAGAGTCCTCGTAAACTTTAGATATGCGCGATGATACTCCGGTGCCGTGCTAGGGTGTTACAGCGCTGTTACCTGCGAGGAGAGAAAAGAAGAGCATCTGGGAATTTTTGAATATTTTCAAGATCAGATTTTTCCTTATCAAACGTTATACTCATGAACACTGCTGCTTATTACAGTGGTGTGGGACGAAACCCACCCAAAAGATGCGTGAAATGTGGGGTTTTACGACAGCAGTACGCGTTTTGGCATGAAGAAACATTCGCCGAGCACGCTACGTTGTATGGGTCTTGTCTTGACACGAAATCTTATTTTCTGCGAAAATAGAAAAGAGATGAACATCGCTTGCTGGGAGCCCCCTTGCGGTTCAGTCAAAAACATTCGCTGCTCTTAAAGAACAAAGCTTCCTTTTTTTCCACTCTGTCCTTTTTTCTTTTCTCTTTTTTTCACAGGCCGGTTCAGCTCAGCTCGCGAGCCTTAGCTCAGCTCCAGGGCGGACTGTGAGGGTTGAGAGGGCTCGAGGAAAAGGATAACGCACCATTAGCAATTTAAACAATATTTTCCCCTGCGTTTGCGAAACTGCAATTTGCATGGGCATAACCATGGCCCGTGCGCGCCCCTCATCCCCTCTCCTTTTTTTTCTTCCGAGTCTCCACCGCCTCCATCAGACGCGATGCTTTCCTTGCAAAACCGTCAGAAAAGAATAAGAAACAGGAAGGGACAGTTTCCTGTCGTGCGTGGCGAAGAGTAAGCTGGGAATGAGGGCCTCGGACATTCTTGATCAAGCAGTTCCTGCTGCCCTGACCGTGCCCCCAGCCACCCTGCCTGCCTCGGGGTCGGACTGACAGAGCTGGAAGGGCAGGGAAGGGCAGAAGGGCAGCCTCGAGGTGGCTCTCAGAGCTGGCCCTGACGAGGCTCTCTGTATCTGCATGTGAGCGAAAAGGGAGGAGGGCGCCCCTGCCCTGTATTGCCTTGGGTAGCGGACGGGGACAGGGGCCGGGCCGGACCGGGCCAGGGGCGTGTCGGGTCGTGGCATATCCTCTACTACACGCTGCCTGGCAAGGTCCTGAGCCCCGCCCCGCCCCGCCCCTCCCCGCCCCGCGCCGGCCAGACCAGAGCCAGCCAAGCCTTTTGGTCGTTCCCATCAAATGACGTAAGAAACGTTGGACAAGGATCGGATGTGCCTGCGGGCGCAGCGCTCGCTTTCTCCGCTCTCTTTCACAGAACAGAGAGAGAGAGAGAGAGAGAGAGAGAGAGAGAGAGAGAGAGAGAGAGAGAGAGAGAGAGAGAGAGAGAGAGAGAGAGAGAGAGAGAGAGATTCGAACAGACTTTACAGAGTTGCGCACATGCGGGGAGTAGGGGGGATCTGCTGTCGGCTTTCCTGTCGCGCTGGCCCTGGCCCTTCTTACGAAGACGACAGGGCAGACTTCGGCAGGCCACCAACCCAGCACGCCCCGCCACGCCCCGCCCCGCCCCGCTACGCCCTGTCTGGCGCCCAGCCCCGTTGTGGACGGCCGAGCAGGCGATGACATTTCACATAATTGGATAACGCCGTTCGGTGCAGGAAGCTCGGCCACACTCGTTACGCCTGCCGAATCCCCAGACGCATCGTGAAAGCTTCCAATAGTATTCGAAACGTTTTCAATACGAGTAATAATCAAGTTCTCTATTTTGTTTATGGAGTCATAGAAGGGTCGAGAAAAAGAATTTAAAAAAATAAAAACCAACGGCCTTGTTCTAGCACCCACTTTAATTTTGTTAACTGTTTCAGAATAAAGGTTGACGGGACGGGGACGGGACAGGAGGACGGCTGCTTCTCTTTCCCCCTGACAGGTGGTCACGGCCGCGTGCCCCTGCGGCCGCCCTGCCAACCTTTGCCATGTAAATGTTGCCCGAATAAATGTGAAGTTACGCGGCGCTGAGGCTCGCCTGGGCGCCACTCCCCGGCGCGGCCCGGCCCGGCCCGGCCCACCCCCCACCCCGGGGGGCTGAGAGGCCTCGGGCGGGGCGGAGCCGGGCAGAGCCACGGGCAGGGCCGACAACACACGAGAGACGGGTGCAAGCCATTAGGTGTTTATTCCAGGAACCGTAACACGCAATCGCTCTCCTTGGAATTTATATGGCTGTGACCTCCCTGAGGTCTCACCCGCGAGGGCGTCGCGCCGCCAGGGTTCAGCGAGGTGCCACCGCCACCAGCCGACGCCGCCCCCGAAACTCGCGCGGGAAATGACCTGTAGTCATGGTTTTGCATTTATGGAACTTTCCGGGTGTATTTGCATGCTCAAGGGCCGGGGTGCCGCGGCGGTCCACGCACCGTGAGATGTCTCGGGTTTACCGCCCCTTGCTGCGCGCCGAGCCACGTTTGTAATTTGTAGGGATGCAATTTGGGAGTGAAGTGAGGCCGTGCCGGACCGTGCCGGACCGTGCCGCCGTCATCTCAGGGCGTCACAAGATGTGCTGTCATCTGTTTGCCTCACCGACATGCGCTCAGCAAATCTAAATTTTTAAGCAAAGCACTCTGTTTTTTTTTTAAAGTGAGATTTTTACCACATTTTACGAAATAATCTTTACCTCTGCATGGCAAAGCTATGGTAAAACCTCTGCTCCGTTTCTGAGCCGTGCGCTCGCACGCTGCACGCGCCGCCGGCCAAAGAGGACATCTCACTCATCGGAAAGTAGTGGAGCCGTCATGAGCAGGGTGCTGGAGCAAGGCAGGCCGGGGGTGGGGTCGGGCCGGGCGGGGCAGGGCGGGGCGGGGCGGGGCGGGGCTGGGCGGGGCGGGGCGGGGCGGGGCGGGGCGGGGCCGCAAACCGACCTCACCGCGCACAAATTTAGTAGACCAGAGACAGCGATAGAGAAAGACAAGGGGAAGGGGATCTGAGATAGATGCGAGGGAGGAGAGAGGGGGAGGAGAAAGAAAGAGAGAGGTGGAGGAGGGGGGGGGAGTTCTGGTGAGAGGTTGGTGAGCGAAAAGGGGTTAAGACGAGCCTGCAGCAGGCCAAGCAGAGCAGGCAGCGGGCCTGCAGGCCTCGGCGGAAGTTGTCTCGTATATTGCTTTATAAATCAGCGGGGCGGGCCGAACTGTTGTAGCAATAGAGCGCGTAGTGGAGAGCGGCGCGCGGCGGAGTGTTTGGAGCAGGGCGGGGCGGGGTGGGGCGGGGTGGGGCGGGGCGGAGTGGGGCACTGCCGTTCAATAGGCGAGCTTGCACCTTGGAGATTGCCTCCATAGTTTCCGGGAAGCTGCGCGCTTACACGCACACACACATACACAAACGCACGCACACCGTGTAAGAGCGTGCTTCAGACTCCTCCCCCACTCCCCTACCCCTTTCTCTCCTCTGCGCCAACCCTCTCCACGCCCTACTCAGCGAGCGACTTCAACAGGTCATTCATTCCAGGAAAGGGAGCCTCGAGATGCTCGGATAGCTCTTCGCCAACATACACAACCTGTTGCAAATCTCACACAAGATTGATGAAGGACAGAGACTGTCACGCTAAATTTTCTTTTAATTTCTGATTGGCAAGATTGAAACAAAAGCCCTATCAAAATTTTCTGCTTTAATTCAAAGTACGTCGCTCTCAACTTAACAACATCGATGCAATTTATTAGAGATGTGCGAAAGGTTCGGAATCGAATCGAATCAGCCCTGATTCGATTCGGGCAAATTGCTTAAAATCCGAACTATTCGAAAATTTCGAATCGAGGGTGATTCGCAGTCGAATCATCAGTCCCGGTGCTGCCACCGAGGTTCAAAGTGAAAGGGACAACTCTGCTGGCAGCAACACAGTTACATGTAAGAGAACAAATTTAAACCCTCATCATGTGAGAGAAGTTGTGTTTCTGCCCCAAAATCTAGTTGTTCCTTCAATTCCTGATAAAAACTGTGCCAGCACATTCCACCAAGTAGAATAGAAATATTCTTTTAGTTACAAATACTCAAATTTTTTTTTCATTTAATTTTAAGATTATAACAAACCAAATTCTAATCATTTTCATGTGATAATAAAGATATTATTTTTTGTTTTACGTATATTTTTGCTATATTGTACTTAATATAGAACCACCTACTTCCCATTTACTGGGAGTTCCTCTTAACATAGCAAAATCTTGATATTTTCGGTAAAGATTCGGATTCGATTCTAAAACAGGACCAAAAATTCGATTCGAAGAAAAAGTTGTGGATTCGATTCGATTCGGGGATTTTTTTTCAATGATTCGGTTCGATTAGATTCGAAGGGAAAAAACCTGATTCGCACATCTCTACAATTTATCACGCGAACTTTTTCGCGCCACCAATTCTCCCGTGTTTTGGGTTCAAGTGTCACCACGTCCGACTCGGCTCGGTGGAACGTGAAACACATGATGAGGTGGGCGCGAAATAAAAGACTTGATGAAAGTCTTTTGTTCACACCGCAGTCGCCCGCACAGCGCACAGCGCCGCACCGCACAGCACCAGGCTCGTAATGGGACTTTTGCGATTCCTTTTTTCGCCCTTTTTTTCCCTTCTTTGTATCGTATCAGACCGCTCGCCCGCAACTCGCCGGGCCGAGTGCCTCATGCGCTCACTCCGCAGGGTGAAGGTTATCAGATACAACGTAGCTAGACCCAATACAGCGGCTATGATTGTTCGATGAAAACTCTCTGAAACAAATTTGCTAAATACGCTTTACGCACGCATTTTCTCCCTTTTTACGCGAATATTCAAGCTTTGTTCTTCCAGATTACTGGCAAATAGATGCGGCTGATTTCTTGGTGATCGTAGGTTTTAAGACAGCAGGTGAAACAGTCTACTTTTGCATCCCCCCCCCCCCGGGTCAGCCCAAAAATCCGCCTGTAAGTAGGCAATTTGAGGTACAAACTCCCTGTATATAGGCAATTCCCCCCCCCCCCCCCCCCGGTCAGCCGATCCGCCCCTCCCGTCAGCTCAACTTAAAACCGCGCTTGATTAATTAACTTTTTCCTTTGCGTTGTATCATTATATGCCCCTTATCTATAAAATCGGGCATCGTCATATACTTTTCTCTAGATTTTACATTTGAAAAGAATGCTCGAAAATGAACTCATTTACGCTGAAACTCTTCATAATTTTGCTCAACGTTTTCTGTAAACCCTCACACCGTAAGAAATATTCGTCTGGGCTATACGGGAAAATTTTCTATGATAAATGTCTTAAAGTTACAAGTTACGATAGTTATTTTAGAAACGATGTGTCAACTTACTTTTCTTTGACGAGTATAAGAATTTGCTGTCGAAAATTTACGACTACGCTCTTCAATTTACAACTCCGCGTGTGTCGTAATCACAAATTGCGAAAACAGTCGCAAAATTACGAATATCTTTTTTCACAGTGCACGTATGAATTAGAGCATCCAACGTGCGTGAATAATTAGTATCGTCTGCTGCGGTACACTGCGCCCTTGAGGTGCTGCCGCCGTCCTTGCCGAGCGCTCAGCCCGCGGCAACCACGATAGTCCTAAAGGTCGAGCAGGGTTACCGAGGGCGGGGCGGGGCGGGGCGGGGCGGGGCGGGCGGGGCGGGGCGGGGCGCGGCGGGGCGGGGCGGGGCGGGGCGGGGCGCACAAGACGAGCGCTGGGCTGGGGACGGGGACAACACTCGCAGTACAGGGCTTACGTTCATCACAGACATTCAGATAAAAGACCCGAACCAGCTCTGCCGTAGGCAGACTCCTCCGCGCCGCACCTCCCCGTGAGCACAGCACCGCAGCCGACGCCATCTAGCGGCAGCGCGCGGCACTCGGTCGGGACAGCCTCACCCCCGCAGACCCCGCACCCGCGACGCGAAGCCCTAATCACGGCCCTCCATTCACCTGCGCGGCGCCCGCGGCGCGGCAGAGGCGTGGGACTGGAATCTGCAAGCGGACGCTCACCTGTTTTTTGTCGTAGAGAATCGTTGCAGTACAGGAGGAGGGGGTCACAAACTGAGCTGTATTCACAAATAAGGTCGACGACGCTGACGCATATACTTGAAGAGGAAATGATTGTCATAGTTGCATGTGAGCATTGAACCGCGAGGGTGTATTCGAGGAAGGCAAAGACAAGGCATTTACTCTATGACCTGGCAGGGAAGCCCACCAAAGGTCTGTTTCATGCCCTCTGCATTAACTTCCCTCCCCTCTCCAGACTATTTCCTTCATGCTTGGCCGCGGCCGGGTGTGTTGGACGCTGCGTATAAGTGCGGAGGGCGCAAGCCCCCAGCGGACGAGCCGGGTCCGCCAGCCATCTTCACGCAACTCGACGATTATGCCTTTTACGGCGAGCTAACCATGTTGAGTTGAATTGGTCATTTATACGCCCCTGGCAATGGGTGGCTGTTGTTAAGCCCCTCCGGAGTGGCTACCAGTGGCCGGGCCGTAAGGGAGCCCCCCAGCAAGACCCGCTCCGCTACACCTCGCCAGCCCTACTTGAACCCATTTGCACTACAATTATGGCTTTGTTTTAGGGTAAAAGCTTCATTTGAATGTGATGGCGCTGCCGGGGCTCGAAGAGGACGAGAGGACCGTGCATTACGGCTCGTTGCCTCAGTAGCCAGGGCACCAGTTTGCATGTCACATGCCACGATGGGAGTACTGCGGACGGTGACTTCTCATTTCACCCTGTAAATAGTAGGGTGACTACCTGTCAGGGAATCCCCGAGAGGCCCGTGCGCGGAATCTTGCTGCAACAGCGGTAAAAGAGAGGAAATTTTTTTTTCTAGATATCCAGATAACTCCTGTTTGTTGGTTTTACTTCTACACGTGGAAGGGCTTTATGGCGTTACGCGGCAAATAAGGGGGACGCGCTACGAACGCGCTCAGGCAGGGGGCGTGACGGCTCGCGGCGGAGGACTAGTTCCTTACACTGAGCCGAGCCGGGCCGGGGGCCGGGCCCTCGCGGCTCCGGCCTGTCACCACTCATAAACCCAGCAATATTTCCGCTCCCGCCTGATAAGGCACGAAATCCCACCTTATTCCTGCAGTGTGGAAAAAACGACATATCAGAGCACACTGCAAAACAGCAGTGCTTCCCTGCGAACGGCCCACAGCTGAAAGCCTCAGGCTTTTCACTGTTCAAACCTTACGGCGGTGATAGAAAACTCTAGAGAAACCTGCTGCTGCACTGGTAGCTGGCAGGGCAGGAGCGTAACACAGCGTAATAGACGTAATAGTCGGGTCTCAGATTTTAAGAGTGAATGCCCCCTCGCGTAAAGTTATAACATTTACATCACACCTTTACTGGCTATGTGAGCAGCTTAAATTCGAAAATATAAAACTGCCCAATATGCGTGTGGGGCCCCTTCTTGCTTGTTTAAACAATTGCGTAAACTTGTTATTACCGATTCCGTTGTCACCGAAAATCATGGAGTCCTTATTCATGCTCCTCAATTCATAACTCCTCACATCATTCATCAGTGTGAATACTTTTCCATCAATATAAGCGCAGAAGATATTACGCCCAGCGGCGCGCACGGGGCCAGGCCGGGCGCCTGCGGGGTGGGCCAGGCTGCCGTGCAGGCCTGTGCGGCGGGCCTGCCATGGGCCTGCCTACCCGGCGAACCACCGCGAGCTCCACACGGCGCCACAGCTCCGTACTCAGGCGGGCCGCAGCGCGAAGCGCTCGGCGCCCGGCCCGGCCCGGTTCGGCACGCCACGCCACGCCACGCCATGCCACGCCACGCCACGCCACGCACGACGGGTCGTGGCTGAAATAACAAGGCGACTCAGGGTTATTTTCCTCTCGTAGTTTCTGTCCGACGATTCCGTCTCCATCCCTCGTAATTGGACGAACAGTGACATATAAACCCCGGAGCAGAGCACTGTCCGTCTTTTCCCTCACCGCTCGCACTGTTACCCGCGCTCCCTTATCTTTCTGGAAATCAGTTGTCTACGATGCCTCGATGATATAGTGACAAGATCACATCACTGCGGTCAGCAGCCGCCAACGGTAGGAGTTTGTTTTACGCAGACAATTGAAGAAAATATTTGGTGAAGAGACAAAACTTTTTATGACTAAAAATCCTCGCAAGGAAAACCTATCCGCGGTGCTCGTGCAGGACAGTACAGGCAGTGACCAAGGACAACTGCGGTGACCGTGGGGGCCGCGGGAGCCGGAATCCCTTTGCTTTTGGCCGAACAAAGTCGAAGGGAAACGTCTAAGGTCAACATTCACGTTGGCTATCACGTTGAGGGTGGTACGAATCTCGGGCCGCCCCGCCCCGCCCCGCCCCTCCACACCCCACCCCGCCTTGGCCTCATCCGTTGTCTCCATATTCTCGATTCTTCGATTCTCCTTGCCCTGCTTCCTCTCCAAATCTCGTGGCCCCCTCCAAATTCACCCATTGCTCCCCCTCTCCCCGCTTCCGCCCACGCCCCTACTCCCTACCCACAATCCAATCTCTTAGTATACCGTTTTCTATGAAGACCCCGGCCGAGCGGCCCGGCCCGGCGCGCTCGGCCCACCTCCCTTCGCTGCGCCCTTCCAAGCCTCTACGCGTCGTAGCCGCATGGGTCTGCTGCATCTTTTCATCCCAAGAATCTTGAGCGGGAAAGAATCGATTACTCGCCCCTCTCTCCCAGTTGTTATTAATTATCGTTTTGATAAAAAATAATTACCCAGGAGTTTCATCCAGCTGTGAGGTAAGACACACACACACACACACACACACACACACACACACACACACACACACACACACACACACACACCTGCACGTTTGTCACCTCCATTTTTCATAGCCCTCCCAAAGAGAACGATTATCTTTTGCTGTTGCAGACCCTAAATGAAGCCCTGTTTCGTTAATACCGAGGGCTGTGTTAATGATTTGTACCGGTCGTCGATATTCTGTCGTTACGAACTGAAAGCTGGGAGAGGCGGCAGGTGGTGAGCTTCACAGAGCGAGAGAGAGAGAGAGAGAGAGAGAGAGAGAGAGAGAGAGAGAGAGAGAGAGAGAGAGAGAGAGAGAGAGAGAAGGGAAGGGAAAAGCGGGGTAGTAACGATGCCTCACGCCGCCCCAGCAGCGGCGCGACAAATCCGCCAGGCAAACACGCAGGCATGAATGAATCAATGATTGCGCGATGCACAACACTGAGCGGGGTGTGGCGGGGCTGAGTGGGGCTGAGCGGGGCGGGGCGGGGCGGGGCGGCGCTTTTGGGCGTGCAGTACGTCCAGCACACCACGTTGAATAAGGGGCTCCGTGTTGTGTATTTGCTCAGCCCTCATCTCCTTTCCAGGCGCACCAGGAGAGGGGCAGAGACAGGGACATCGAGAGAGAGAGAGGGAGAGAGAGAGAGAGAGAGAGAGAGAGAGAGAGAGAGAGAGAGAAAGACCGATGAAGGAGATGGAGAGGGGGAGGGGGTAAAAGAGAGTGAGGGAGGAGGAGGAGGAGGGGCGTGTTGGAAACGAAAACAGAAGAGAGAGAATGGGGAGAAATCGGAGTGGAACGGAAAATAAAAGCTCCCGCCCGCATCCGGTGAGTGTATTTGCGTGTCTGTGTTCGCGGGAGAAAACAAACACACGGCACCGAATGAAAATCTCTGTGGCTACAGGATTTGGGGAGGGCGCCACATGGCCAGGAAATGCACGTAGCGTTCTGCCAATTACGGCTGCTGTACGCTGTGCGATTTTCCTCTTAAGACTGCGTTCCCTCCTTGGCTCTGAGCCGCCGGGCCTCCTCGCCTCGCCATCCCGCAGCCCGCCGCGCTCCCTCTTAAAGTAACCTTTACTGCAGTGAGGGTTCTAGCGTAATGGCCGTGCTATCTTGGAAAAGATTGACATTGCTAATTTGATCAGCAAATTTTGATCTGATATTCGAAAACTTGAATGCTACCATCGAAAATCCGATGCCGATCGAGAACTAAAACCTACCACCTATCAGTCACAACCGAAGACTTGGACGATAGTTTGATCTCATCATATCAGGGTCCGGTCACTTCAATCAGCTCGAGGGGGAACCACTTCGGGCGGGAATCGTGTGAACTGGGAACACTGAACTGGGAATCATCACGATACGATACGAACTAATAAAGTAAATACTACAAATTTCAACAAAGCTTCGCTGCAAGCACGGATTCAGCACAAAGCAGTAAAAACAAACTCTTTTTGTGCCCCTAGGAATAAAGTACATTCTGTGAATCATCAAACGAAAGTTGCCACCCCCTCAAGGCAGCTCATGGTTGTGATTATCGGGCTACCAGTTATCGAATTGTGCCCGTTCTAACAGGGGTGATCTCAACAAAACTGCAATTGATGTTGCCCTGGCCTGACCCAGCCCGGCCCGGCCTCACCGCGCCCGCTAAGTCCAAGAAATCTTTAAAGCGGTATCTGTTTGCTTATACCCCGTCCAGGCCGGAGAGAGACCTGGCATGGCGCGTTGAGTTGCCCGATAAAGTAAATTTTTAAAACAATGTTTTCGGGGCAAAAGGGATTTACAAGAAAAGTTATAATACTCGTGTACGTAAAACAGCTGAAAACAGCAAACACCTTATAAAACTTTTTTCCAATTTTTTTTTCATATTTAAAGTAGATGCGCGACACAGAACTGGATGTTAATTTCCGTTTCCAGGACCAAGCGCAATAATTATTGCGGAAAATTAGAGAGAAAGGGAAGGCTCTGAGAGAGAGAGAGAGAGAGAGAGAGAGAGAGAGAGAGAGAGAGAGAGAGAGAGAGAGAGAGAGAGGGGGGAGCAGGCTCGCAGTGAATAGGACCGCACCGCGTCATTATTTTTATTTCCTAATTAAAATTATTTGCAAATAAATTACAGGGCAGCAGACCCGGGCGGCCGGTCCGTGTTGGGCACGACACACAGCGGGCGTGTAATTGCGATGACCTGCGAGCAGTGCGAGCACACTAAACGGGTGTGAGTGAGAGTCAGATATTTGTCCCGCCACGAGTTCCAGGCCGCGCCTCTCTCCTGTCCCGCCCCCGCCCCGCCGCCGCAAGGAGTGCGGGAAGCAATATCAGAGGAGTAAATTACAGTGCAACTTGTAATTAACACTGGTGTTTGTTTTCGTTTTCAATTCCGAGTAGAGCGCGGCGCGTCGCGTCGGTCGCGCCACGGCAGAGCAGAGCAGGGTGTGGTCGCGTGGAAACGAGAGGGCCGCCGAGCCTCACGCCGCCCCGCGCTCCGCCACGCCATGCACAGCCGGGGGAAGCTATGTCTCCGCGCTCTGCAGGCGGGTAAGGACGGGAAACGGGAACGGGGGAGGAGGAAACATCATGGGCAGGAGGTCGCACGGTAAAATATCTCCTGGGATGTGTAGGGTTGTAAATGTTCCGGAAATTTTTAAACGCTGGGAATCTCCTTCATTTTATAAGGAGACATCTTTCTATGAAATTTGATGAGTTTTCCTCAAAATGATAGAGTTTCTTTCAGATTTCCCTCCTTACCTACATAAAAGCAAGAGCCAAAGTAAACACAAAATGATTTTTTAATTGATAAGTAGGTATGACTCGTTCTTTAATAATTTGGTGTGATGTCTTATTAAATGGAGAAGTGTGAAGTTGTGCCATTTTCATCTCAGATTGTGTTTGTGATGGCAGAGGAATTTTTTCTCGGGACAATCGGGTTCGGACCCTGTTCTCTACCCCATCCCACCTCCCCCGTCGCGACCCCGCTCGGATTCGATTGTTGGGACGCAAAGCCGTAAGGTTTGTAGTTCAGATTAGTACAAGTTTTATGTCTGTAGGTATTGTGCATTCTGAGATTGAAAACTCCACTAATAAGCTGGGGTTAAGGATTTAGAAGAATAAAAATCTTCTAGATTTGTAAGGGTTGGATGTATGTTTTCTGTCCCACCTAAAACTGTCCCACCTATATTTTTTTTACTAAAAAATATAATAAAAAAAAATATTCGAGTAAAAAAAATATACTAAAAAAAATATTCGAGTAAAAAAAATATACTAAAAAATATATTCGAATAAAAAAAAATATTGTAAAAAAAATATTCGAGTAAAAAAAATATAATAAAAAAAAATATTCGAGTAAAAAAAATATACTAAAAAATATATTCGATTAAAAAAAATATAATAAAAAAAATATTCGGGATGAGCTCGTTACGTCGACGCACGATTGATCGAAAGATTTTTCAAAATTAAAAACATTTATAATTATTATTTCTTTTTAAAAAGCAAAATTAAATGAATTATTGATTTTTAAATGCCGAATTCATTACGTCGACGCACGAAAGGTCTACAGCAATAATATTTTAAAATTAAATTAAATATAAATAATGTTTTAATATTTTAAAATTAAATTAGAAAGAAATAAGTTTTTTTTTTTTAATTAAAAAAAGGAGGTGACAGACGCTCCCCAGATTCTCCCCCTCTCCTCCACCTGTGTTCCCTCCCATTCCTATTGGTATCCCCAGCTGCTGAGTCAGATTCACATTGCCGGGAGGGCCATGCGCGAGGCTACAGCACTCTGCATGGATGCGTGGATGGCGCACTGGGCTGTACGCCGCCCCAACAGCGCCGGAGAGTTAGGCAACCAAATGCACTCTGGGGTGACATGGTAACCAAACCGCTGGTTGATGCCGGTGCATGGTGACATTTCACCCGTTCCTTAAGCAGGTGTTTTGATCCATCTTATCGTGACGTGTACGTTTAAAATGTGTTTTCCACGACACTCGCGGAAGTGGTACGGAAGTGCATCCGCGGAGAAGTTTGCGTTCAACTTGATCTCCTCTGGCTTTGGGTAAATTCTGATAGTGTTTTTTTTTCCTCTGTCGGTTTACATGTGTCTGCGAGAATTGTGTGTGATTTGGCATTGGCTGTGCACGCTTACTCTCGCTTGCTGTGAGTGCTGCTAACCTAGACTGCCCACTTGGTGAGGTGCCGAGGTGGATGCATAAGTTTCAGGCGCCTAACTCGTGCTGTCTGCTTAGTCCGCGCGGCGCACTTAGTCAACAGTTTATTCAACACCAGCCTCGCATTACCACCACGTCGCCGTGTGTTGCACGATTCCTGCACAAAGGCGTCTTTAGTAGCATCTCTCAGAGAACGTGGCAAAGCGCTCCCAAACACATACCTGTCGACGCGGCTAGCAGCTGAAGCTGTGCGTGTGGCTTCGAGCAGGAACAGTTCAGGGGCGTCATTGGGTGGGGGAATGGGGAATGGGGTCAATAGGGGAATCGCATCCTCCCCCTTGGTCCCCGAAGGAGACCAAAAATTAGGCACGTTGCCCCGGAAGTTAGGCAACCTGCGACGCGTTGCTCCTACAGTTCGACAACTGGTGGTGCACCCGTGAAACACCAAACATACATGTCGCATATATTTACAACACATGCTGCATGTGAGTGAATCATACGTGCGTGTATGTAGCACGCGTGTGACATGTATACATGTATGTCTCACATGCATATGTCTCCCGCCGAGACATACATGAGACCGTTACCTCTTGTATGTAACACATGCATGCTGCATCATCACGT
>JAHWGI010000195.1:600000-993789 GCA_029379305.1 Frankliniella fusca | reverse complement strand
CGCCATCTTGGTTCCCCCTAGTCACCCCGGCCCCCCGAGTCACCCCCGTCCCGGAGTCACCCCGACACGTCAGGACGCGTAACCCAACCTAAGGTGCCGCCATCTTGGTGACCCCTAGTCACCCCCGTCCCGGAGTCACCCCGACACGTCGTGTAACCTAACCTAAGTGAAAGGGGCGTAACCCAACCTAAGTGAAAGGCACTAACCCAACCTAAGTTGGGATGGCTAACCCAACCTAAGTCGCCATCTTGGCTTAAGAGGCCCTCGGTACACGGAGTATCCAGAGATGTCAGGATGGCCGAGTGGTCCAAGGCAGCAGACTTAAGATCAGCGAATCGCGGGTTCGAATCCCGCTCCTGACATTTTTTTATTACAGCATTTCCATGCGCGCCCAGGAGGCATGCTGTTACGCTCGTTAGAATTTTTAACGGAAAATCCTATCCCCCTAACAGAGGCCTATACGAAACCGACATCGAACACTCCATCTTAAAAACTTTGGCATGTTTATTGTGTAACGTAATTTTTTTTTGTAACGTAAAATTTTTTTTGTAACGTAAAATTTTTTTTGAAACGTAAATTTTTTTTTTTGTAACTTAAATTTTTTTTGCTAACGTAAAATTTTTTTTGTAACATAATTTTTTTTTGTTACGTAAAATTTTTTTTTGTAACGTAATTTTACAATTTTTTTTTGTAACGTAAATTTTTTTTTGTAACAAAATTTTTTTTTGTAACAAAATTTTTTTTGTAACAATTTTTTTTTAAACTTTAAAATTTTTTTTGTAAACTTTTTTAAATCTTTTAAATTTTTTTTGTAAACTTTTTTTCATTTTTGTAAACTTTTTTTATCTTTTTCTTTCACAACATGTTTGTGTTTTTCTTTGATCAATAACACATGCTCGTTTTTTTCCAAACATACGTTTGAAAAGGGTGCGTACTATTTCATCATTCTTCAGTGGATTAGAAGTGAAGAGTTTATGTACAAAGGAGTGGAGAGTGTAGCCGTGCGCTCTATGAATCAAATAGAGGAGACAATATTCACCACACACTTTAGAGTCAATGGCTTGCAGACTTGTATGATTGTAAGTCCATTTTTTACAGAGTCTCTTAAGAAAATTTTTGTGGTGAGAGACAATAGGGGGCATGCCATAGGAGTCCCAGTATTCACCCACGCCGTGCTTATCAATGAAGAAAGCTACCCAGTGTGTGCCGGGTTTTGAAATGGGGTCTGTATTGCATATGAGCAGAGCGGGACATTTGTGGAGTCTGCGAGGGAGGGTGTCCGCAGCAAACACGCCCTCAAACAAGGGGGCGACATGTTTGTCACGCCTCATGAGTGCATCTAGCGTGAAGCCGTCCATTATACACTGTAGTCAACGATAACGTTCCTATCCTTATCGATTTCAATAAGATTCTGAAACTCGGCGTACACGACGCAATTTATAGGTTGTGGGAGAGGGGCTGCAAATCTAAGATCAAGACGCAGTGCCCCTTGTTTCTGAAGATTCCAATGGGGCTCACTCGCCGACATGTCAGGAGAGAGGTCGAACACAAACAAGGTGTTGCCTTTTGGGTAATCACTCCAACTGATGCCGTTGCCCTCGTCCTTCCAGTGTATACCCGTCCCGGTAAAGAGCGTGTTGTAACACTCCATGTAGAGATCTTTAGAAAAGTCTGGGGTCAGTGGCTGTGAAGGAACAGGCTGCCCATCCACATGCATCTGCAGGTAGTTCAGACTAAAGTGTTGGAAGCGGAACGGATTACGGGCATAATCCCCATTGAAAGCACGATTATCGACAAACCCTATGATAACTCTCTGAGGGAGTTGATTCAAAAATAGATTGTCAATGGTTTTAGAGTGCATGCCCTGGGCTATCGTGACTGTTTTTATATCCACTCTGTTTACAGGATATTTTGCAGGTGATTTTTCCAGGGCTTGGGCATGAGCAAGCAGAACAGAGGGCGAAATCGTAACCCTCCGAATGAATAGTTTGACATCCAAGAGCTTAATTTTTTCAGTGCCTTTCGTACTCATGAGAGCAAATGCATCTCGAGATCGAGTGAGTTTTAGACGCAGAGTACAATTATTGAGTAGGAGACGATCCGTATTGCAAATATCAAGGTGGAGTGGGCCCATCATTTCAAACTCGCGACTCAGCTTGGTGCGTGAACGACGCCACGCGAGCCCCAGGTTCTGGTTGCTATCCAAGGAGTCGTGGTGTCCGGGCGTGTCCTCATGCCACATACGCTGTTGGAGATGTGTATCTTTTGCAGCCCTATCATAATTAAGAAAGGCCTCAACGTATGCCCTCCATGGGTAAGTCATACTCGATTGAGAGATGACGGTCCCGTTTATACTAGCGTCCACCTGAGACCATTGGGCGTGCATGCCATAATTTACGAGTGTGGCGTCACTGTTGTCAGCATCAGTGATGTCTGAGCCATCAGCATTCACGATTTTTTCTTTAGTGTAGAGCAGCATGTGTGCGGGGTCTGCATAGGCATAACCCACCCCAGCTACTTCTAGCTCTATGGTGGTCGCTGAATCAAAATTAGCCAAGGGACTGACCATAATCCATTGAGATCGCTCCTCTCCCATTTGAGTTGCGCTAGAGAGCCACAGACTCAGCTCTGTGGGGAGAGCTTCAACGGAGGCACTATGCATGAAAGCCATTACTTCACAAGAAAGTCAGGAGAGTAGCTCCTACTTGCTCGAGGTTTAGCTACGGTATGACGTTTAGGTGCAGGCTTTGGCCTTTTTATAGTTCTACCGGACCCATTCATTGCGGATGCCGCCTTGCGTTTTAGATTCTGAACTGCTTCGCCCGTGTGTCGCTTAGCGCTGTCTGCAAAAGTGTCGCCACTGGCTACATCGGCAAGGACGTGTGCGCCGGCCCGGGCCGCCTCCCTCCCCACAGCGGTCGCGCCGCTTTTGAGAAGGGGAAGGACCGTCCGGAACAGCCCGCCGAGCCATGAACCAATACCATGTCCTTTTTGGTAACTAGAACCCGCATAATATTGCCCGCCGCCTGCCTGATGCAGGTAAAACTCCGTAATATGATCGTGACGCGTCATGCTACTTGTTTAAAATGAACCAACAAGGTTGACGTTCCAAAGTCGAATGGTACGTTACGTCCTGCGTGGTCTTTTATATAGATTTCCAGAGTGTCGAATGATTTCGTCCGAAGATCGAAATAAATGGGGTGATCGAAGTGCACGACGGTCATGGAGCCGTACTGTGCCTTAGTGTCCACGGGGACCGTGCGGAGCAGCGGTGCGCGAGTATGGCCAATGATCTGTTCTTCCAGTACGTCCATGTAAATAAACATTTGTGAGGGAACTCCCAGACTTATATCCACAGGTTTTACGCCCAAAATTTCTGTCATTAGCAGGGGTACGGACCGGCGTGGGCGAGCCCCAGTTGAAGGGCAAGGCGGGGAGAGAAATGAACTTTCGTGTTATCATGTGCAGTAAGTGGCATGAACTTACAACGCTGGTCAGGGAGTAGTGTGAAATACTGTATCTCATAACTTTCTTTCAGGATTTTCAGAGCGTCTCCTATGCCTGTGACAAAGTTGTCTGTTGAACTAAATGAGCCAGGACGTACGGAAACTGTATCAACAAATGTATCCGACATTATTGTGATTTCATTTTCTCCCTCTAGGACCTGTGCTATTGTGTTAGGGTAGTGCAGCTCAATGAGGGCGGCCTGCCAGTGGCCATGGAGTTCCATGCGCTGAGCCAATTCTGTCTTAAAATGACAGGTTGTGTTGTCAGGATAAACCTTGGGACTGGCGTTACTTGGGAGAAACGCGTAAAAATCCATTTCTAGACAAGATCTTTATCGAAGATCCAAGAGCGGCTCTTTTTCGGATAACCTCTCCAATGGACGAGATGTTGTCGTTTGCCCTTTGTTCCTTTAGACCGCACTATATATGCGATTTTGAACGCCTCGGGCTTGGTGACCTTCTGAAGCTCCATCTCATAAAACGTGCCCTCAATTGGATCCTTATCGAGATCTTCCAGCCGGTACACCGGCACCGCATGAGGAATGACCTGAACGATTTTAAATATCTCCTCGCTCCAGTTCCAGGTGTACCCTTTTTCGAAGACTTGTTTTTCTCTACTGATTCGGACATAATCACCCACATTAAACTTTGTTTTCTTACTTGTGTGTTTCATACCGTGGTACAGGTTGTTATATACCTCCAGAACCCTATCGGGTGTCACGTCTACAGGACGCATTTTGATAGAGCGGTGATAGGTGTGATTGTATGCATCCACAATATCATCAAGCAGTCCATCTACATATCTGTATTGTTCAGTATGAGTGAATCTTTTAAATAATTTTGATTTAATGGTGCGCTGCCATCTCTCCACAATCGAACATTTAATGTCAGGATTATGGGTGTGAATATAGGTTATGTTATTCTCTTTCAAAAATTTCTGAAATGTTTTGTTGATGTATTCTTTTCCTTTGTCTGAAAACAGGCGTGTAGGTCGCCGATCTGTTGTTTTGAAAATAGTTTGAAACCAGATAGAAGGACCAGATTTATCTTTGATAGGTGTAGCCCAACCATATTTTGAGAAAACATCTATGACACACAAAATATAGCTAAAGCCATCATTATCTTTTTTCAAAGACTGGAAATCAGTCAAGTCTGTCTGCCAGCTCTCGTCAATATTATCTGCATAAGTCACATTACGAGGAAAGCGGCGTCTAGCAGGTTTGTGAAGAGTGTAAGCGTCCTCACCTTGTAGATACTTTGTAATTTTTTCTTTTTTCTCTCCCGTAGCATCCCAGAGTTTCCAAGCCGTTCCGTAAGACGCAGGGTCAGCGGGCTCGTGATACACGTCCCCAAGATTGCCAGGCATGTTTAGGTTTAGTAACACGGCCTTTAGTCACGCGATTTCTCACGCGACGGATCGGGACCACAGTGCCACCGCCGTCCTGGTTTCGCGCTTGAATAATAGCGACTCTACGTTTCTCGTTAGGAATAAGTTCCAACGGAATGTTGAGTGTAGACAGTGTTTTAATAAAGTTTGAAACACCCACAGGCTCAAAATTTTTGCGTGAACGAGTGAGATCCGAAATTAAATCAATGATATTAGAGTTTGTGACAGGTGTACCCTCCAGAGATACAAGACCTGAGGAGTCCCACGTGACTCGTGAGCTAGTCGTACTCAAATAATCGTAAAGTCTCAGTGCAGCCGCTTTATATGTCTTTGGCATGGCGGCAGCGAGCTGCTGACGAATTAGAGCAGTGTCCCCGGTATCATCGAGAGAAAAATCTTCCACAGAAATACGTACGGGCTTCTTTCGCTCATTATTAAAGTGTAAGTAGCGCTGCAGTGCCTCATTGTACATTTTCCATTTGAGAGAATCATCAGCGTATTTTTTACGCATAATGAGTTCCATTTCATTGTCCAGGGCACTGAGCTGTGTCTCAGTGGTAGAGGGTGTCGGGTCATGAAGTCTAGCCACACTTTCGTGTGGCACAAGAATCATTTTCTTAACGTGATTCATTGAAATAGAGAGGGAAGCACGGAGGCTACAGCTGTAAGGAGTAGGGGAAGAAACGACCCTCCTGTCTGCTCGAGTGTCTTTTTCTTAACTTGCCACCCTTCGCCTCGCTGTGCAAGTTGTCTGATTGTATCCCGATGTCGTCTAAGTTTGACCTTGTGACTTTCACTAATAGGAATATTTCCACGCAGCAAATTGTCACAAATCTCACAGATGGCGTAAATAAGAGCTCTATCGGAATTATCAAGAATAGCTTTACGAAGTTTAGGCTTAGCTGACTGAAGAACCTGCAGCACAGCTTTGTGCGTCTTTGCGGCAGGAGCCATTGTCAACAAATGATTCAGAGTACGGTCATCATCTCCCTTTTATACTTTGCACGTGGAATGTAAACCACCGTAGATTCACCGGGGAATATGAGCGTGCGCATGCGCAGGTGATCTGTCTGATTGGGTTTAAAATCGAACAAGATGTACGTGTACCCTGCCCGTGTTGCGTCCTCATAGGCCTCAAGAAGTGCACGGAAATGCTGGGGATCGACTTGCATACAGAAGGTGCGTATTTGAGCCAAGTCCCTACTTGTTTTAAACAGCACAATGTAGTGTGTGTTGAGACTTATTTGCCGCAGCCCATCAGGGAACAGACATTGACTTAGGAAGAAAATGCTGAGATTTCTGTGATGTGACCCCTTTATGAAAAATTTAAGGATTTCTTTGTGGTGAGACTTAATCTCGTGCATCATATCATCAATGACAATGAGTTTAGGACCCTGCCCAGCCGGGTGGTCATCAAGCAGAGGGAGTTCTTCCCTAAAATCAACACCGTGATTAGACTTTAGGGTATCGTACAGAGGCTGCCACTCGGAATAATAGAAAATAATGTGTTCAAATGTAGTGTTGAACATCTCATTCCTATTTTCAATAAGACGATTCATAAAGAAAGTTTTGCCACTTCCTGTGCCACCTACCACAAGGGCAGTGCATGGATGTTGGAACCTGAGATCCATCTTTATGACTGATAGTCAACCTCTATGTTTCTGTGCTTTTATAGCAATGGGGCCTAACCAGCTTCTCCCCTGCGCCGGTGGGGCCAGCTTGCTCCTCCCCTGCGCATTGCCTACCACCTAGGCGTCACCTAGGAGTTCCATGACCTCAAGGAGGTCCTGGTCCTCTTCGGGAGCCATAGTCCAGGCATTGTAGCCTGGGGGGACAGTGTTGGCTACATCCACCCGACGGCGCTTGGTGTTGAGCGCCTGCCAGTTTTTGGTGGAGTGGCGCGTCACAATTCTCCACCCTGGGAGACGGGCTATTTGGTGAGGGATGGGTACCGTGATTTTATCACGGCTTCCCATCACCATCACCTTGAGGTTGTCAAATGTGACAAGGTCATCGCATGAGGTGTTAATGCTGATGCCTCGCACCTTAATGCACACCTTGATGTTGTGCACGTCCCCACCCACGGCTACCTTGTACGCGTAGTTTTTTGGGCCTCCCGCCACAAACTCAGTGATAAAAGAGCCCGGGCCGTAGTCCTCCTCTATCTGGTCTGTCAGGTCCCCCAGGTGAGTGCCGAGGGGGAGCTCTGACTCTCCAGGGCGGCTGATGTATGCCACCGAGTCGGTGTCGTGGTAGAGTGCCCTCTCCTTGACCACATCAAGGTACTTGTAAAGTTGCATGCGGCCGTGGCAGGTGGTGTATGCCGCATGGAGGAGAGATGAAGTAGGCAGACTCACTTCCGAGTCCTCTACGGGCTTCCACGTCACTTGTAGGCACTCGTCACTCAGGGGGAGAAGTCCCGTGACCTCCTTAGTGTTGTCAGTGACTAGAGCAATGAGCTTGGCATAGTCATACAAAAATTCAGTCTTCGGGCGGAGTGTTTTTTCGGCCAATTTGCCCCAAAATGAGTTGAGCATGAGCTTGCTCAGGGCTCGGAGAGCAGGGTTTTTCTCCATTTTAGTGGGATCCAACACCACCCCATCGTGTTTGAGTGTGTCCTCTACAAACTTAGCCTGCTTCTCTTCAGTGTCGCACTCTGGCGGCCATCCACTGGCTTGTATTTTTAGGGCCATGAAACGGCGGACATAGGCAGAGAGCAGGCCGTCTTCTCGTGTGTCAGCATTGTACTTGGAGGTGCGAGGGTACTGGTACACCTCGTGCACCTCGACAAGTGTGTAACCCTTCTCTCTAAGGGCGAGCAGAAGCTCAGGAGCGCACCAAGTGTCAGTAAGCTGCCGTTCCTGGGGGTCATTGTGGTGGCACATCTCAGTGTTCTCCTCCTCCACACATGTCCTACAGAGGGGGAACATAAGTTTCCCCTTGGCTTTGTAGGGAAGGACGGGAAGGTAGAGGTCCCGTGGAGGCAAGACTGTGCATTTTATTACACCATTCCATGTGTCAGGGGGTGGCATGTCGGGGTCTCCCTCAAGGTAGAGGGTGGGGTGGCCGTATGGGTACTCCCCCCGCAGATTAGCGTTGGGGTACTCGGACACTACGTCCACCATTTTTATTTTTTCCCCTTTGGCCAAATCGGCCTTGTAGTACCATTTGAGGGCACTCGTGCGCCCGCCTGCCAGAGCGTCACGGAGCCCAAGGGGAGGTGTGCGTGTGGTGGGGTGTGCCTCGAAGTATGCTTTTGTGTCAGGGTCTGAAGCAAGATCGGACTTGAACTCACACTCCCATTTTTCTATGACAGTGTAGCCCGACCTGCGGAAGAGTGAAGTGAGCTGTTGTGTCTTTTCAAAGCGGTTTTCCCCGGAATCCTCATTGGCAGGGAAGTGTGTGGGACAATGGTGCCAATAACACCCGTGAAACTGGTATACCCGGCGCTCTAAGCTGCCATCAGGGAGGGGGAGCTCGATGTAGCCGTCGACGCGGCGGCCCAGGACAGAGATTTCTCTGTCCGTGTAAATGGTGCTTATGACTTTTCCGAGCTTGTGGGACTCGTAGTCCAGCCACTTGAGGGCAATGTGACTCTGTTTCCCTCTGCCGTGGTAGCCTCCAGGGGGGACAATACCAATAGTATCGGGCTTAAGGAAATTGCGCCGGAAAGCAGCCATGCAGGCGCTACTGAGCGTCATACAATTGAACATCGGGTCAAACCCAGCTGTCTGCTCGAAGAGTGAGCGAAATGCATGACAAGCCTGTCTCAAAATTGTTACATCTGAGATGCAGTAGTCTATTAGCTCGCGCCTGAAATTGAACACAAAGCCCTTTGACGTCTGCTCGTCGTGCCAGGCGTTAAATTCGGCCGCAGCTTTTTGCTTCATACTAGAGATGCAGTAGAAGTGTTTGTCTAGGAGGGGGCCTTCATAAGTGTAGTACTCGGGCTTGTTGGCCATGAAAGGCCAGTAGCCTTTTTTGAGCTCTGTGAGGCCGAAGGACTTTGGCATGGCGGAGAGGGGCATAGGCAAAAACATGAGACTGTCAATAAATTTCCAATTACCAATCTCCATGCAGAGGATTTTAGCGCCCTGCAGTGTTACCTCACATTTGAGTTTGCGCTTGACAGCCTCTTGGGTCACAAATACCCCGTCAAATGAGCGGGAATTGTGCGCTGCAAGCAAAATTTTGGTCTTTGGGCCAAAAGACTGCAGGTAGTCGAAGAACTGACCCATCACATTGAGGTTAGGGTCGTCCAGACTGTGGAAGATATGTTGTCGGGTTTGACACACAGTGCAGAAATAATCATTATGAGGGATGTGTGCGCACTCCTCACACACTGCTTGGCACACGAGCAAGTTGGGGATGTGCTCGTATGTGTCCGGCTTACCCTCCACAGGGGTATGTTGTGTGGTTTCAATGTCATAGTACACCGTAATGTACTTCCAGCCTCTTTTCTTTTCTTTCTCCGCCCAGGGCTGCATGTAGCAGAGATGATTTTCTGCTACATTATTCTTGCAGTAGGAGCAATAAACGAACCCACACACATGTCTCTGGCCCCGCATGACCGAGTAACTTTTCTCACACCCCTGACAAAACTTAAATGTCTGGCATTTAGTGCGATCTGTGTGGGGAATAATGACCGTCTTGTGAGTGTTGAAACACTCATCCCCAGCAAACTGGTGACCACAGTCACCGCAGCGTCTCAGTGGACCGTCGTGGTGAGCATGAGCGAAGCACCGCCAGCACGCACCTTCACACCTGTGGTCGCCCGTGTTATTGTAGAACACGACGCAACGATCACAAGTGAAATTGCGATCAAATGCGGCACCAGGATAAAGGAGGGCATAAAAATGGTTGTTGTGTAGCAGGAGACACAAATTTTTGCGCCCAGGTCCGTGAGGACCTTTGAACACGCACTCCTTTCCGTCTTTGTCAGTGAAGACACACAGGCGGTAATCTGGAAGCGAGTCCTGAAGTTTTCTAACTTCATCCAGACCGCAGGGTTGAGCAGGATCAATATGTGCATTTTCGCACAATTTTTTTGCACTATCCCGCTGAATGACAGAGTTGGGCTGCTTAAGCTTGTAGAACGCTTGTTTGTGCATTCCACCCAGTGCCATAAGCACAGCGACGCATCGCGTCAAACACATGTTATCTGTGTTTTCCGGGGAGTAAATAGAGCCTTTAGCCCCTGTTTTGCGCTCAATCCACTGCTCCATGGTCTCATTGGCCACACGATTTCTTCGTCTCCCGCCCGCCTCGGGTGTGGGGATGTGGATGTAACTCACTTTGAGTTGTCCCTGGGCCATGAAGGCTTGATTTGAATTCAAAACTCGCGCCAGTTTGTCCAGAACGACGCGCCCGTTGATCTGATCGGCGCGCCGCATACTGAACCAGAGCGGGTTATCCACATTCTCGGCGTTCTGAATTTCGACAATGACACGGTCATCGTCCTTTGCGCTGACAGCCTCCCGCTGTCGCTGCAGAACTGTGTCGAACAGGCCTTCCATAACCTCTTCAGAAGGCAAAGTGTCACCCAGACCACTTATTTGTATCGTTTCTTCCCGAAACTTGGTTTTGAACCGCTTAAGTTCCCGCTCACGGCTCTGGAGCACCTCCAACGTGGGCTGGTCCTCCTCCGGCTTCTCATCCTCTTCCCGGGGCCGTTTAGACGGGCCGGGTTGAGGCGAGCGTGCACGGGAGGGGCCAGCTGGAGGGGTGGCGGGGCGTGGCGGGGGTGTAGCAGGGCGGGGTGGGGCATTAGAGCCGGCACCACACATGGCTAGGGCCATACGATAAGTGAGGTTGACGTGGGGGTCATCCCCGTCTTGGTAGCGGCGGTACGCCGTGTACCCCACCAGAAGAAAGGGAATAACCCGCGGGTCGGCCCTTTCCTCGACGGAGGCTTCTACCAGGTTCGCGGGGAACACCGTGTAGGCCTCCGCCAAGAGCTCGTCAGAGTGGAAGCAGGCCGCATCCCACTCGTCCAATATCTCCGTCAGAACGGAGGGCATCTTGCCTGGCTCAACAACACGAGGGCTGGAGCTCAAAGGCTTAATCAGCTCAACAACACGAAGGCTGGAGCAGAAAAGTCTTAAAAAAGACTAGAAAAACGCTACGAAGGCTAGATCAAAAGTACAGCTCAACAACACTAAAGGCTGGAGCTAAGTACAGTACGAGGACTGGGAGAAGAGCGTCGAAGTACACTGGGCGGAGCGAGTGACTCGAGTGGTGACGAGGGAGAGCGGAGCGGCTGCTTAAGTACGCGGAGCGCCGCGATTGTAGTGCCGCCTATCGGCGAGTACTGGAACTACGGTTTAGCACTGCGCTTATGGAAGTGTGCAAGCGGCGCGCACCTTGCATGTCGCGACTTGCTCGAACGCTATTGTGATTGGCTAAAATAAGCTGCTCTCTGATTGGTTATAATAAGATGCGCTGTGATTGGCCGCGGCGGCTGCGGCGGCGAGGGGCGGCAGTAGGGCGGCGGGCGCGGCGGCAGTAGGGTGGCGGGCGCGGCGGGCGCGGCGGGCGCGGCGGGGCGCAATACATCTACCGGTCCGGCGGGGCAGAGCGCCGTGAAGATAGGCAACCCACCTGACAGGGCTGTGAGGCTGGACCAGTATCGGCACGGGGCCGTTAGCACTGACTTGTCTGTCCTTCGCTCTGATTGGTGAAAATTATTTTTCAAACATGTTCAAACCTGTTTTTTTTATTCATAAATTAAACTATAGGCGGCGTTCGTGTCGTTATTTTACCGTATAAATGGAGCAGCTCGAGCCAGAGAAAGCATCATTCCAGCGTGTGCGACAGTCCTGTTCACTTCGCAGCCATGGAAGCCAAGCGCCCTGCTAGTGACAGAGTTGACGAGCCTGCTGCAAAGCGCCGTCTCTCTTTTCCTTTGCGGTACAAGGATTTGGTGATGGATTTGGGTGAAGAAGGTAGCTTGGATCTGACTCCAGCACTAGACCTTCATCCTCAGGTGTTGGCTGCATCACCAAACAGTAATCAGGCTGAGCCAAAGACTCCCATACCACCCAGAGAGGTCTATGCCAAGAATTTCCCCATCATCAAAAATGGGATGAAATATTTTAAAATTGGTGTTGACATCAATAATTTTACACCATTTGTGTCCTTGGTGTCAGAAACGACAAGTAAAACCATACAGCTTTCCAACAAGGAACTTCATGACCTTGTTTCTGAGGAAACCTTTAATATGGTTCTAAAAAATTTTGAGTCCAAAAAGACAAAGCCAGTTGAGCTTGGTGATGTACTAGTTAGCATCAAAGCTTATGCGACAACAAATAATGTCTGCATTGAAAAAAATAATATTAAAGTTTATTTTGCCATGTCATCTTGGAAATTCATTCAACGCATTAAGCAGATGTTGAAAATTTATCTCTCCCAATGTGAGACTCAGTGTTTTTACTGCACCTCCAATTTTGTGCCCCTGCTGACACAAGCAAGGAACTTCTGTCTTCCACTTGCAGAAAAAATAGCTAAAATGCCAGAGAGTGAGATATTCACAACACTTATCAATGCATTTGATGTGCCAAACATTTTCTTTCCTGAAGAAATAAAACAGGAAATGCTTGCATACCATCTTGAGTTCCTGACAGACACTCTTCTTCAGGATACTTAGATCTGATATATTGGTTTGAATAGGCCTCCCAATAGGGGGGGATAGGATTTTCCATTAAAAATTCTAACGAGCGTAACAGCATGCCTCCTGGGCGCGCATGGAAATGCTGTAATAAAAAAATTCAAGTATTGTCCCTCTATAAAACCCAACTTTTTCCACTTAAATCAAATTTTTTTGCTTGAATACATTCAGTTTAACATAGTCTTGGATTTCCAAAAGGATTTGCAAGTGAGAGTCCTTTGGATCTGTTTGTCGAAGGACACCCTCATGCTCAAGATAGAATGTCACATTTTCCGTCGACCCAACTTCGGGTCCATGACATTTGAAGAATATTACAAGTCCTACACTCCATATTCTTGCTCTTAAACATAAGGACTCACTTTCCCTTTGTGATTTAACAGGATATAGCCATGAGAAATAATATTTACTTTGAAAATTATGACTCTGACACTTCAGATCAAATTCAAGTTATAAAACCCAACTTTTTTCCACTTAAGTAAAATTTTTGCTTGAATACATTCAGTTTAACATAGTCTTTGATTTTGAAAAGGATTTGGAAAAGAGAATATCATAAAAGTGTTGGCGTTCAGTCAACACCATGCTCAAGATAGAATGTCACATTTTCCGTCGACCCAACTGCGAGAAACTTACTTTTGAATAAAATTACATGTCCCAGACTCCATATTCTTGCTTTAAATCATGGAGACTCACTTTCCCTTTGTGATTTTACAGGATATAGCCATGAGAAATAATATTTACTTTGAAATTTTTGTCTCTGACATTTCAGATCAAATTCAACTTATAAAACCAAAGATTTTTGACTTCAATCAATTTTTTTTGCTGGAATAGATTCAGTTTAACATAGTCTTGGATTTTGAAAAGGATTTAGGAGTGAGAATATCATAAAAGTGTTGGCGTTCAGTCAACACCATGCTCACATTTTCCGTCGACCCAACTGCGAGAAACTTACTTTTGAATAAAATTACATGTCCCAGACTCCATATTCTTGCTTTAAATCATGGAGACTCACTTTCCCTTTGTGATTTTACAGGATATAGCCATGAGAAATAATATTTACTTTGAAATTTTTGTCTCTGACATTTCAGATCAAATTCAACTTATAAAACCGAAGATTTTTGACTTCAATCAATTTTTTTTGCTGGAATAGATTCAGTTTAACATAGTTTTGGATTTTGAAAAGGATTTAGGAGTGAGAATATCATAAAAGTGTTGGCGTTCAGTCAACACCATGCTCACATTTTCCGTCGACCCAACTGCGAGAAACTTACTTTTGAATAAAATTACATGTCCCAGACTCCATATTCTTGCTTTAAATCATGGAGACTCACTTTCCCTTTGTGATTTAACAGTATAAAGCAGTGGGAAATAATATTTACTTTGAAATTTTTGTCTCTGACACTTCAGATCAAATTCAACTTATAAAACCAAAGATTTTTGACTAAATTCAAATATTGTTGATGGAATAGCATCACAACATCATTCCCTTGGATATGAGATGAATAAATACAAGGAGAATTCACTGCAACCGTTGTTCATCACCAATTTACCAAACAGTCCCTCGCTCGACCAGTGCGATTCTTTCAGGTTTGATAATAAATATCTTCCAGAGATAAATTAATCAAGACTGTGCACTCCCTTCCTATTCACTTGCAAATTAAAAGTCAGAAAATAGTGGTAAGCATCATATCCGAAGAGAAGTAGTCATACCTGAACTTCCATCGCACCCATCATAAAATAAAAGTCGTTCAACATAGGTGCATAAAATAAAAAGACAGATATAAAAACTCACTAAAAAAGTTTTTTTATTTTTTAAAAACTTTAAAAAAAAAAAAAAAAAAAAAATAGCTATTTAAAAAAGTTAAGGCGGGCCCTTAGAGCGCTCTGCAAAAGAAAAAATTCTGTTAGATTATTGAGATATTTAGTAGCAGAAAATTAAGGGGAATATAACACTTACGGAGAGCTTGCTCCCTTTTCCGCCTGGTTGGGGGCGGGCCTCCTCGCGCAGGGGCTGGAGCGCGCGGGGGACGGCCAGAGCCGTTGCGGCGGCCTCCTGTTCGGGACACCGGCGCCGGTGCCCTCGCCCCGCCCGAGTCCCCCGGCGAGTCTTCGCGGGCTGGGGCTTGTTGAGGGGCACGGCAGCACGGTGTCCCTCAGGTGCTGACGCCCTGGGTCGCCGCGCTGCTGCTGCGGCGAGGAACGCCGCTGATGGCACGTGAGCCACCCGACGGTTGACCACCTGAAAACAAAAATATCACACGGTCTAGGATCGCGTCGATGCATGACGAGCGTGAGGACTGGTGTGTTCATACTTACAGGATCGGGGGCCGCGCCATCAGCGGCATTGCCCTCCGCAGCAGTCGGCGGCGACAGCGGCAAGGGCGAGATGGGGGCAGGGACGCCGTCGTGGAGCGCGATGAGCGCGTCCACCGCCTCCACCTGCTCGGCCTCCAGGGCGTCAATGAAGGCCGCCGCAACGGCCACGCCCTCCTCTCCCTCGCGTAGAGCTTCCTCCTGAACACGGGCAAAATACCACAATGTTGTCATTTTCCCTTCACGGCCGAAACCAGCAGAAGACACCCGCGCGCAGCAGGCGATGAGAACAGCTGATCGTACCCCTCCTTCCCCCTCCCCCTCTCCCCCCTCTCCCACCCATCCACATCCTCTCCCGCCCTGCCTCTCCAAGCTTCATAAAAATGTGCATACGTACGTAATTTTATCATTAAATCACGCACAAACCCTTAAATCAAGCCGGATCTCTCGTACAATACCGCGTCGCAGCCCGCGCCAGTCAGTTGAGAGACAACCAACCTCTCCGTCCCCTCCCCTAGAGTGCCTTAGCCACCAGAACGGCTTGGAACATTAATTCACGTACAGAGTTGACGTAATTTAACACAGGATCGTACGCACAGATACACTTAAATCAGCTCAAACTTGCCAAACGCCCGGCATGCTCGCCTATCCGACGCTGCTCCGCACACAGCAGGTTTCCCATTCAGCGAGCAACAAGTTAAGACAACAGTTTTCCTAACGCCAATTTTAACAAGATCACTCACTGCGAACAAGAACACTCTACTTACGAATAACTTATCCATTTCGGCCCTTTCGGCCATGGAGGGGTGGAGGGCGATTTCTGGACAAAAGGAGCAGCAGCAGTGCCCACACGCTCCGGCTCCTGCCATGGCCTCAACGGTAATGAACCGCATCAGGGCTGTCCTCCCGCCAGCGGCGGGCCGGGGTGCGTTCACATCTAGCTTTCTGCTTGGCCTCAGCCAATCAGAGCTCGCGACCAGATTGTTGAAACAAAAGGCATGTTTCTAACTCACCGTGGCGGCGCTGGGGTGGCAGAGCAGACGACGACACTAGCAGAAGGATTCCCCACCAGGGGTCGTCTGCTGCTGTTGTCCTGCGGGGCGGCGAGTAGGGACGGGGTGGGAGAATCCACTCCGCGCCACGCCTCCGCAGCTCACCGGTCGGCTGCTTGTGCCGTCTCCAGCGCGTCCATTGTTCAGAGAGGAGTGGTGGCTGAGCGCGCTACGTGCTCAACTTCCATGCTGCGGCCGGGGGATCGAGTCCCGTCAATCGGGTAACGGTTTTATTGTGGCATCCACCACAGATGAAGGATAGTGCAAAAAATATGTTAATTTTTTTTTATTATTTTACTTACCTGTAGAGCTTGTTGAGAGGGGCGGTCGCTCCATCTTACTCTTCAAGCTGCGCTATACCGCGGCGCAGCGTGGTGGGGGAATACGCGGGCCGCGGCCCACGGCCCTCAGCCAGCGTAGCGGCGGCGCCGCGATGCGGTGGCGGCGGAGCGCGGCGGTAGTAGCACACGGTATAAAGCCGGCGCACGGAGACCACGGCACACAGTCTCGCTTCAACGTGCGCCATGAGTATCGCTCTCGCTCTGCTTACACTGTGTCTCCCTCCTAGCTTAGGCGGAGTCGTACTTAACGCCACTTGTGTTAATTGCGATGTAACCAGTTCAGACACGTTGTACTTTATTTGCGCTCTACTGGTACTCCTCGGCGCGATAGCTGAAATGTGCAGGTGGTGTCCAGACCGCACAACAGTTAATGCGTCAACAGAGCGGCAAGTTTAAACCTCAGTCTCGTAAGCGCGCGGCCGCTGTGAGCGCGCGGGAGGCGCTGTTGCCTTGCCGGCCTAGCGGCGCGCCACACACATTCTCATACCCATGGCGGGAAAATTCAAAACGCAGCGACACTCAACTTAGGTTGGGTTAGCCAAGATGGCGACTTAGGTTAGTGCCTTTCACTTAGGTTGGGTTAGGTTAGTGCCTTTCACTTAGGTTGGGTTAGGCCCCTTCACTTAGGTTGGGTTAGTGCCTTTCACTTAGGTTGGGTTACGCCCCTTTCACTTAGGTTAGGTTACACGACGTGTCGGGGTGACTCCGGGACGGGGGTGACTAGGGGTCACCAAGATGGCGGCACCTTAGGTTGGGTTACGCGTCCTGACGTGTCGGGGTGACTCCGGGACGGGGGTGACTCGGGGGCCGGGGTGACTAGGGGGAACCAAGATGGCGGCGCCTTAGGTTGGGTTACACGTCCTGACGTGTCGGGGATGACTCGGGGCAGGGGTGACTCGGGGCAGGGGTGACTCGGGGCCGGGGTGACTAGGGGTCATCAAGATGGCGGCGGGTGACTAGGGGTCATCTATACTACTCATGACTTTTATTACCTTTCTGAAAGTTGAAACCGGATGGACGTTGATGGGAGTTGAACCTCGGACGGTGAAGTTGGAATCCCGGAACGCTGACCACTGAGCCACTGCGACACCTTAGCGATGGTGGCGCAGCAACGTAGTGCCATGCCAAAGGGCCCCGGATCCCAGCCAAATGGTTTGACTACAGTTCAACTGCAGTTTCACTGCAGTTCAGCAGCCACCAACCTTCAGAGCGACTCAAGTTCGTTTCAAGTTTGCTCCACGCGCAACGCGGTTACGACGACTCAGGTCGCCCAGCTGGCCGCTACTGATGATCATCCGATGGACCACGGCGAATCTGAAGTCTGGGATTCCCAGGTACTTTTTGCCGTTTCCAGGCTCAAGTCTGGAAACGGAAAAAAGTACCTTGGAATCCCAGACTTCAGATTTGCCGTGACGGTCTAGTCACGCGGGGTCGGCCCAGGTTGCCCCGTAAACAGTTTAAACTACTCGTCAAAATGCTCATTAACTACGGAAAAATGAGTCCAATAAAGTAGACCTTCGTCTGAATTTAGTAGTACGGTTTCCTCTTAATTTACAGTATAGATGCAACGCAGTTAGATCATACTTTAGAACTCACTTCACACAATAGTTTGCAACTGTTCTTTCACCGTCCTTAAAACTGCAGTCATAACTGAAGTTTCAACTCGAAACCTACAGTGCAGTTCTCACTATATATGTAAACGCAATGCGAATGCAGTCAGTCTGCAAAGTAAAGTCAAGAGAAAAGTCCATTCGAATGCACAGTTCTCAAATGCAGATATACAATAGATAAGTTTCAGTTTAAACAGCAGATTCCAACTGCAGTTCAGCTACTGCAGTTTCAACTGCAGTTCATGCCCAGATCTTTCCACCCGGGAGTTGAAACTGCAGTAGCTGAACTGCAGTTGGAATCTGCTGTTTAAACTGAAACTTATCTATTGTATATCTGCATTTGAGAACTGTGCATTCGAATGGACTTTTCTCTTGACTTTACTTTGCAGACTGACTGCATTCGCATTGCGTTTACATATATAGTGAGAACTGCACTGTAGGTTTCGAGTTGAAACTTCAGTTATGACTGCAGTTTTAAGGACGGTGAAAGAACAGTTGCAAACTATTGTGTGAAGTGAGTTCTAAAGTATGATCTAACTGCGTTGCATCTATACTGTAAATTAAGAGGAAACCGTACTACTAAATTCAGACGAAGGTCTACTTTATTGGACTCATTTTTCCGTAGTTAATGAGCATTTTGACGAGTAGTTTAAACTGTTTACGGGGCAACCTGGGCCGACCCCGCGTGACTAGACCGTCACGGCAAATCTGAAGTCTGGGATTCCAAGGTACTTTTTTCCGTTTCCAGACTTGAGCCTGGAAACGGCAAAAGGTACCTGGGAATCCCAGACTTCAGATTCGCCGTGGTCCATCGGATGATTATCAGTAGCGGCCAGCTGGGCGACCTGAGTCGTCGTAACCGCGTTGCGCGTGGAGCAAACTTGAAACGAACTTGAGTCGCTCTGAAGGTTGGTGGCTGCTGAACTGCAGTGAAACTGCAGTTGAACTGTAGTCAAACCATTTGGCTGGGATCCGGGGCCCTTTGGCATGGCACTACGTTGCTGCGCCACCATCGCTAAGGTGTCGCAGTGGCTCAGTGGTCAGCGTTCCGGGATTCCAACTTCACCGTCCGAGGTTCAACTCCCATCAACGTCCATCCGGTTTCAACTTTCAGAAAGGTAATAAAAGTCATGTGAGTAGGTTAGAAGGGAGTGAGAGTGAGAAGGAAGCGAAGAAAAGAAAGGAACAAAAAATATTTTGTAGTTGAAAGTTTTCGTCTGTATTTTGAGACTAGAGGGAAACATAGTCTAATTGCACCGTACTCTGTAGGGAAAATCTGGTCAAAGTACGGTCTAACCGATATTGAAACTAGGTCTCGAACTGCCGCCGAAAACTGCAGTCATAAACTAAGTTGAACTCCGAAGGTCCGAAATTAACACAGTTCAACTGCAGTTTAACTGCAGTTAAGTACAGATAACCGGTAGTTTGACTGCAGATATCTGCAGTTTTCTGAAGTTGAACTGCATTGACTTAACTACAGTTGTCCCGTACTATAACTGCTTAATCAAAGCACATTCACAACTACGGTGATTTTGTAGTTGGTCATCACCTAAACTACAGACAGACTATAAAAAGAGGTAGATTTTAACGACGGTCGTCAGGTATAGTCACAACTACAGATCCTTCCACCCGGGTTTAGCGCCTTTTCGAAGTTTTGAACACACGTATCGAATGTAAAATTTTGTTCTGAGCAACTTTCGTTTTATACATTTTTCTGTAAAATGAATATTTAGCATTGAAAACCGCGGTTTTATACGGGCTGCAAATAATTAAACTTTAAGCCCCTCGTGCGACCTTTTCCCGATGTCCGATCAAGTCGGGACAGGTCTCAAAATTCTTTTTTTTATGAAGTGGCACCTAGATTTGAGCACCCCCCCCGAACATTTTAGACCTCGATGCAGTTTGATCCGGTCTAGTACCTCACTTTGCTGTTGTAAATGGTTTACTATTTGAACCGCTGCCAGAAGAATTGACTGGTTTGACAACTTTAGAGGAGCGTTTAGTCTCTGCTAGAATACCATTCATGCAAATTAGAGAGTTAGGCTATCAAAAACAACTAGGCCTGAAAGGAAATTGTGTTAATGTGCCCATTGATATTAACAAAACAGTTACATGTTTGCCTAGAATGGACTCTGAAGATGACACATTATTAGTTCAGCTCATGAGGAGAATGAGTGACAAAACTCCTTATGCTTTTGAAAATGTAAGACCGGAAAAAGTCTTCAATGCAGCAAAATATTTAGTTAATACTCAACTCTACAAACAGCATAAAATTACTCTTAATGAAAACTGGTTGCAACAATTTCATGATCAAACTAATGATGCAATTACTGATTCAGTTTCCTCTAGCAATGAAGATGAACCAATTCAACAGGCAGCTGATGAAGATGACCTGACTGATCAACAGGAAACATTATTAACGAGCGGCTTTGTGGCAGATTCTGGTATAAAAATTGCACCTGGTGAAGGTAACATGCCTTTGTCTCTGACTCTAGATGAAGACATGGATGTTCTAGCTTTCCCAACAGTATACGGGGGGAAGCAAAGAATATTCAAGGTAAAGTATACTCCGGTAGAAATGGCAAAAGCAGAGGCCAGAAGTCATGATAGACGTGTTGCGACTAACATTCCTAAGGTGATGATGAACTTCTGTAAAGCTAGAATTCATAAACTTAAAAGTAGAGTCAACATTAATTTGAGAAAAAAAGTAAAAACTAATGCAGTTACTGTTTCTCAAATACTCAATGATGATAATTTATCTGCCATCATTCAACACAACGATGGCTATAAAATTGTAGCAACCGATCGTTCTTCTCCGGCTTTTTGGCAGGGAAAACAAAAAAAAAGTAATGGCTATGCTTAGACAGTTTGGTTCGCCTTCCATTTTCATGACATTTTCTGCAGCAGAAACAAGATGGAATCCCCTCTTAGTGTGTCTTTATAAGACTCTTAATAATGAAACTATAACTGAAGAACAGGCACAAAACTTACCCTCCAGAGAAAAAATGGATCTAATTCGAAAAGATCCCATTACAGTTGCTAGATACATTGTAAACAGATTTGATGCTTTCAGAAACTTGTACAGGGATAAAAATGGACCTTTCCATCCTTATGAAGTGGATAATGACTTCTTCAGAATAGACCTCTTTGCCGTTCCCACGCGCCCCCCTCCCTCGACCGCCGTTGCCTAGCAACGCGAGCCAAACAAACCGCCGCCATGTTGGAGTTGTAGCAGACGCGAGACCGACGCGAGACGTAGGCTAGGCCGGCGGGCTTTGCCCGAAGATATTTGGATTTTTTAAAAGGTGGTTCAATAAAAGTAAGTATTCGGCACATTATTTAAAATTTATCTTATCTAGTCTTTCTTTCTTTTATGACGGTGCGAACCGTTTTTAGTCTTATATTTTAGTTCTAGATTAGACTGTAATTGCATCCTTGTTTTGCAGGTTATGACTTCTCGCAAAAGTGTTATACAATATTTTAAAATAAATGAATACTTTAGAAAATTTGAGAGTATCAGCAATGAACCACCAACAAACAACAATAATCCTGAAATTGATCTGGAGAACGATCCTGAAACCAATGATGAAGAAAGAACCAAACGGAGGAAAAATGATTTACACAAACAATGCAGAAGAGGGGAAAAAGCGTTTGAGGCTGGCCATGTTAAAAACTTTGTATTTGATCCTTCCTTGAGTGTCATCAAAGGAAATGTGAGGGCTTCTATGAGGGAGCATGTTTACAAACCAACTGTAAGTATTCCATTTTGTAAAACCTTTGTGTTATGCATTAAGTGAGTTGGTTAATTGGCAGTACTTTTGGTTCTAGGCATTTCTTAATGAAGATTTTTCAATCAAAGATGCAAACTGTGATTGTGTTCGTGGTACAGCTTGCCACCACATTGCTGCGCTTCTCATCTGTGCCCACTATAACATAAGTGTTACGGATATTGAGTGCACTTGGAAAGCAAAGCCCAGTGCTGACAGGAATGACGGTGTATCGTTTAATGAGCTGTTCCCTCACAAACCCTTTTCTGCTATGAATGAACCAAGTGAATCTGAGGTGAAACGTATCTGTGATAATATTGAGACTTGTAAAAGGGGGTGTGCTGGGATTGCATGGATTATGCAAAGTGAACCAGATGTCCGCTGTGAAAATGAAAATGAAGATGAACCGTCCTGTCCATTAATCCCCAACATACTTCAAATTGTATCGTGCTCTGAATTTTTGGCTGTCACTGACAAGTTTGATTACCTGCTAACCAAGACACACTTGCAGCCTAGTAACATTGTTGCAATCGCTCATGCTACTGTTGGGCAGATAAGTAATCCATTATGGTGTGAGGGGAGGCAGTGTAGATTCAGTGGCAGTGTTCTTGGCTCAATCATTCATGCTGTTAGCAAAAATCGCAAACTAGCACCCTCTCTCATACGCACTGTTTCAACCCAGGCTATGCTGAGGCCAGAAGTACTTAAAACAGTTGGTAAAAAAGGAAAGTACAGTGAGAAGATCAATCCTCGTCAGTGGGGCCAAGACCATGAAGCAGAAGCAAAATTAAAATTCACAGAGAAAACGAATTTGGGCGTTCAAGAAACAGGATTATGGATTCATGAGAGTGGAATATGGTGTGCGAGTCCCGATGCCTTGGTTGGTGACAATGCAGTCCTAGAAATAAAATGTCCCTTCCAGTTCAGAGCAGCTAAGAGTCTAAAAGTTTGTCTAGATCAAGATATTTTTTTAAAAACTGCACCCAGCAAACGTTATGCTATTTATTATGACAAGGATCTAGATGAGTATTTTATGTGGAAAGAACATGAGTATTACCACCAAGTTCAGAGTGAAATGTGGTGTTCCTTCAGAGAACTTTGCTACTTTGTTGTGTGGATTCCTGAGGATGTTGCAGTTGTAGAAGTGGAGCGTGATGATGTGCGGTATGAAGAAAATGTCCCTAAACTTATTACTGCTTACAAAGAACAGTTTCTCCCAGTACTCATGAAAATTAACAAGTAAATTTGTAGTAGTCAACTAATGCTTTAAGAATTGTTATGTTTGTAACTAATGTTATGATAAATGGTTTCATATTTTTTGGACAATTAATGCAAATAATTGTATTGTTTTATGGTAAAAATGATGATTTCAACTGAAGAGCAGTTGTAGTCTCATTGCACTAAGAATTGTGATATACTGTGCAAGACTGTTTTGTTCTTTTATACATTTAATGTTAACTTTTTTATGTAGTAAGAAGAAAAGTGGCAACTAGTCTCCAGTTATGTGAACTGTGATGTACTGTGCAAGACTGTTTTCTTTGTTATACACTTAGCTATGTAAATTTTTATGTGCAGTTCTAGTCTCCAGTTATGTGAACTGTGATGTGCTGTGCAAGACTGTTTTATTTTTTATACATTTTGCTTTGTAAATTTTAATGTGCAGTTCTAGTCTCAAGTTATGTGAACTGTGATGTTCTGTGCAAGACTTTTATTTTTTTTTTTGACATTTCACTCTGTGAAGCTAGATTGTGCAATGTAGGAAAAGTGACGTAGCAACTGATGTGCAGCTCTTGTCTAAAAGTAATGTGAACAATGCCGTTCTGCCCAAGACTTTAGTTGTTTAAAAGTTGTTTGGCCGTTATGGCTAGTACAAGGAAGAATTAACCTAAAATAAACATGTTTTCAAGTCTTGGAATAGGTTAAATTTGTTTATTTACCTGATGTATTTAATAATACAAGTTCATTACTTAACTTTCTACTTCCATAGTCTCATTTCATCCTCTACCTCATTTATTAACGGGGTTTTTAAATTTGTCAAAGCGCAGCAGGTTTGAAATATTTCTGTAGAATAGTGGAACATATTAACAGGGATACACTCTAAAATTTGATATTCCTTAATTCTAGCATTGGCCCTTTCTACATGGATTCTTGCTGTAGCAATGGTTGATGTGGCTCGTACTTGAGCAGCAGTAAATTGTGCTGTTCTTTTAAATGGTGGAATATTGAGGGAGACACCAGGGGGGAGCATGTCATGAATTAAAAAACCCTTGTCAGCAAGAATAAGATCACCAGGCTCAAAAATATTTAGTAAACCACATTCACCTACAATTGTCTTGTCTGAATTACTGCCAGGGTACAGATCTGATACATAAGTTATAGTGCCATTAGGTGCAACACCAACTAGGGATTTTGCAGTGCTAAACCCTTTGTAACTACTATGAACTAAATTTTTGTGCCTCATAGAGTCAGGTATTTCCACTCTGATTTCAGTGCAATCTATTATCATTCTACAGTTACGATAGGGAGCAAAACATTCAGGGAGAGACAACCTATTTTTATGTCTTGAGGGAACGGTCTTCATTAAAGTTTTAAACAAGACTGTATGCAAAGCGTTCACCCAGGTCCTAAACACATTTGTCACAGTTGTTTCACTAACTTTAAACCAATCAGCCAGAACACTGTGGGTAAAACCATACCTCAACTTCATGAGTGTGAGAAGCAATTGATTTTCTTTGCACAAACAAATCACAGACTTATTACCATGGTAGTAGTTCAATGGTTGGGGAAAACAATTTAGTAACCACTTAAAAGTTTCCTTGTTGGGCAGTCCAGTATACTGGCAGATCTTGCTGTCACTCTCTGATATACATTTGTAAAGCAGTCTAGACTTCTCTGCCTCTAAGTCAGACTTCAATTGAGCTTGAACATCCTCAGCAATACAAATCTTTTGATACAGGACAGTGATAATACGACGAGCCTCTTCCAAATCTGCTTGCAATTTTTTAACCTCCCCGCCTCTGTGAAAAGAAAAACATTGACCAAAGTAAAAGACTGAAACAAATACCAGGAAAACAGTAGCTCCAGAAATAATGTTTCAATAAATAATAATACACAACAACCCTCAAATATAAATATTAAAATATTGTTTGTACCTGTTCTGCACTGGAGAGGGAGGAGGTGCTTGAGTGAACTGTGGGGATGGAGGTGAAGGCAATTCAACTCTTGAAGCTTTAGTGGCAGGAGACGTTTCAACTCTTGAAACTGTAGATGGTGAAAATTGAAAGCAGCCACTCACTTCATTTGAGTCAAGTTCCTCTGCAAGAAGTACAGGTGTCTCTTCATTTATTTCAAATGATAGTCGCATCTTCTTTGATAAGGGGGTCTCTTTAACTGGAGATGGTAAAGACTGCGGATCATCTATATCCCCAACATCAAAATAGTCCAAGGACCTTTTCACCTTTCTGTAAATTAGTAAAAATCAAAATATAAAAGAAAGCAAAACACAAAGTAAGCACAAGCACTGGATTGACTTCATATTGTACTTACTTTGTTTTTATTCTAGGAGAAACCCATACATGTCTGAACTCCGCCTTTCTTTGCCTCTTGAAAATGGTAGGCCCTTCATCCTTGTTTCCATTTTTAAAATGGCAGCTGCATATTCGGGCAAATCGAGGAGGACTCTCCTTGTTCCTGTAATAAATATTTTTGGTATAATCGTTATACATATACATAAAATTCCCAGCAGTGATTTATTGCAGTTCAGGCCGATGGGGAGACACAATGATATCACTCACCCAATATTTGATTTCCACAAAGTCCTTCTTCTCTTTAATGGAGTGTTAGGGATTGTGAAGAATTTGCAAGTGTCTCTCGTTTTGTGGTGATTGCAGTCTCCAACCCAACATTTCATGTTGAGGCCCTTCTTAACCTATGAGAACGAACCACCCAGTGAGCGCAAGTAGTCAACGATACTCAGCTAAAAATGCACACACCGTCTTAAAAGAAAGAAAGACTGGATAAGATGAATTTTAAATAATGTGCCGAATACTTACTTTTACTGAACCACCTTTAAAAAAATCCAAATATCTACGGGCAAAGCCCGCCGGCCTAGCCTACGTCTCTCGTCGGTCTCGCGTCTGCTACAACTCCAACATGGCGGCGGTTTGTTTGGCTCGCGTTGCTAGGCAACGGCGGTCGAGGGAGGGGGGCGCGTGGGAACGGCAAAGAGGTCTATAGAATTACAATTCAGAGGTAATTTCAGCAAGCATTTTAAACGAGTTTTTTTAACTGCTATCAAATGTAATTTCTTTTCTTTCCTTACAGGTTCCCTTCATTTTCATTGTATTGTCTGGTTGAAAGACGCACCAGAATTTGATCCTCAAGATTCAGAATCATATCAGAAGTGTGAAGATTTCATTGACAGCTTTGTCACCTGCAAAAAGGATGAAACATTAGAAGACCTCATGAACTTGCAATATCACAGGTGTACGAGAACATGCAAAAAGAATACAAGAGGAAACACGTCTTGTAGATTTAATTACCCGCTTCCTCCCATAAGGCGAACTAAAATTCTCCTTCCTTTACCAAATGAAATGAACGAACAAGACAAAGTTTCAGTTAAAAAATTACATTCTGAAATCAAAGAGGTAACAGAAGTTATTGCTAGAACTGATGAAGAATGTACTTTTGACGAGTATCTAGCTTACCTAAATATAGATGAGCAATCATACATAATGGCCTTGAGATCTAAACTCAAAAGACCAACAGTTTTCTTGAAGCGTAACTTGAATGAAAGAAGAATAAATGCATACAACAGAGAAATGCTTCAATTGTGGGAAGCTCACATGGACATGCAGTTAGTGGTTTCACCGTATGGATGTGTGAAATACATAGTGTCATACGTATCAAAGTCACAAAAAGGTATGTCTAAATTATTGAAAGAAGTTGCTGACAAAGTTGCTCGAGGTGATGAACCGACCATTAAAAAATTACGGAAGATTGTGAATGCCTTCCTCAACAACTGTGAGATTTCGGCACAAGAAATTGCCCTTCATGTACTGGGCATTCCGATGTCAAAATCAAGCATTGGAACTATTTACATCAATTCCTGCCCACCAGACCAACGAGTCTTTCTGAAAAAAGGAAAACAAGAGTTACAAAAGATTTGTAAAGGTGATCCTGACAGCACGGATATTCAAGAAACAGGAATGATCGAACATTACATTCAGAGACCTGATGTTTTAGAATCTACATGTTTGGCAGACTTTGCTGCTCTCTACAAATTTCATAAATGTCATCCCCACAAGAAATCTTCAGTGATTGAAGAAACTGACATTGATGTGGAGGTGAATGATGATGAAATTATTGCAGAAGAAAGTTGTAATGACAACTCAAAACACAAAACTGTGTATGAACTGAAGAACAAATCAGGATTTTTGACTAGAAGATACAAAAGACTGGTAATACAATTTAGAAACTATAGAGAAGGCGAGGACAAATTGAACTTTCAAAGAGAGAATTTGATGCTGTTCACTGCATGGAGAACAGAGCCTTCACTGCTGGACCCTACTTTACCAGTACAATTTTCACAATTGTTAGAAACTATACAATCTAACAGGAATAATTACTGTAAGTATGACAACACCTTTGATAATATAGATGTAGACTTAATGGAGGAAGATGAAGATAATGATGAGGAAAGTACGATAGCTCCTCAGTTTAAAATACTTGATTTAAATGAAACTCCATCAGACTTTCAGTTGGAAATCCCTCATACTGAAAAAGTTGTTTCACCAACAGAGGCATCTCGTTTTCCACTGCCCAATTTACTACCTGAAAGTGAATTCCTTTCATTAATTAAGTGTTTAAATGAAAAACAAAGAAAGTATCTCTTAAATTTAACTAATATAGTTCAACCAAATCCATCAGAACCATTCTATCACTTCATATCTGGAGGTGCAGGTGTCGGTAAAAGCTTATTGATTAATAGTATCAAACAGGTTCTTGAAAGATTTTGGATTCATCAACCGAACAATAAACCTGATGATATTCACATTTTACCTATAGCCCCAACAGGTAAAGCCGCAATTGGAATTAATGGGACAACCATTGATTCAGCATTCGGCTTTGGTTTTAATATAAAAGAAAAATTACGCATAGGGAGAATGCTTAATTCTGATACAAGAAATACATTGGCGTGTACTCTACATAAACTAAGATTAATTATTCTGGATGAAATAAGCATGTGTAGCTTTTACAAATTCCAGGCAATGAACAGTGTACTGCAGGAAGTATTCGAAAACAACAAACCATTTGGTGGTGTATCTGTCATAGCTGTGGGAGATTTCAATCAGCTTCCCCCTCCAATTGGATCGTATGTATTCCAAACTCCTTCTGATGATTTCAGCAGGTTGCTGGGTGCTCATTTATGGAGCCTATTTCAGTTGTATGAGCTCACTGAAATAATGAGACAAAGAAATGACATGCACTCATGCGCTTATGTGCATCATAAGTTCCTCGCATTCAACTATATGTTTTGGTGAAAGAGAAAATTTAATAAATTTCGAAGAAGCCATTTCACCAAATTAGTTACCTAGTTTGCCTTCTTACACTCCGCATTCAAAAATAAGAGGAACTTATGAGCTGCATGAACGCATAAGCTATTAACTATGAGAAGTATAGCGAATTCATTTTAATTGTATGAAGTTAGTTCTGATAAATGAAGAATCATTCAATACTACAAAATTTAAACTTTATCAGCAAACCCAACAAAACATACAACCAGCTGAATTAAGCTGGTAGGTTGATTGGCTGGTTGGTTGGTTCATATTACAATACAAACAATCTACATGGACCATATCTCACTAGAAACATGCTGCTAACTATAAAATAGCTTAAGTATGACATTGGAATAATAATTCCAAGAATCGTGATAGTATAAAAGTAAAAAAAAAAAACCAATAGTTTTTCAATTAAAACATTCCAACAAGCAATAATTTTTTTTTTTATTTTCAACACGTAACAAAAAATTACTCCAAGGTAATGCCCATACCAGCAAGTCCTAAAATTTGAAAAACAAAAAAAAAAATTAGTTTGTCAAAACAAAATCAAAAAGTGCATTGCAGCCATAAATACAATACCATACCTTCAAAATCAAACTCCGGCAATAATGCTGGTGAAATTTGAGTCTTCCTTATCATAGCTTTCTTTGCGGACTGTTCAATCAGCTGAGAAGCTAAAAAAAAATAAATCCTATTTTAATTTTGCTTGAGTACATTAAAAAAATTACTTTAAATAAAAATACTTACAACTAGGCAAAATTAGTGTCCCAAGACCACTTCTTTTTCGGACACAGATAGCAAAAGGATGTTGTTGACGGTGCACATCACCCATCACTGCAGCAACTCCATTAAATTCCAAAACTTTAGCATGGTCAGCGGCATTAAGATAAAAATAAATTTCTTGGTCATTTAGAATGCAGTTCACTTGATGAGTAGGGCCAATAGCAGTAACAGCAGGTTTAAAATCCACAATTTTCATTGTCACAAACAAAGGTTATTCAGTATTCCTCCTATACGAAGGCTTCAAGGGAGCCACCACTGAATTATACATCTCAAAGAAAGACATCTGAGAAAAGAAAATCATCAAAAGTTCACAATACAATAACTATATTGATAATGTAAAAACTAGCTGAATAATTTGTTAAAAACTTACTTTCGCCAGCACAAAACAAAGCAAAACTGAAACAATTAAACCTAAAAGCAGATACACCCAACTCACACGCAACTTTCTTGGCTAAACAACTTTGTCATAGCAACACAAAAGGAACTTCCCTGCCTTCAAGAAATGGTTTTTAAACTTACCCACCAACAATGTTGCCAACCGTTGCTCCTAATTACCAATCACCACACAAAGCATCATACTCAAAAATAAATTTAATGTTAACTACTATCAATTTCCTGCAGTAAATATCTCATGAAAAAACGACACTGACACAAAATTAAGAAAAATAATTTTCTAAATAAAGCGTCAATTAATAAGTTCTAAGTTGTAGTATTGTTTTGTAGTTTGTGCATTACTGGCGCCATCTCTTAAAATGCGAAGTTAAGTCGCGAGGTGGTGGCATAAAAGCGCGTAAATCCTTCTCTTGTTGAGTGGAAGTCCCAACCTACAATCAAAGTACAGACTTACGCGACGCAAGCATCTTATGTTGATTGCTTCCAACAACGTTTGTTAAAAGCTGTTCCACCAAGCAAAATTTTGTGCGACAAATGCGTAATGGATAAATTTTATAGTTTAAATTTAAATAAAACAGAATTCCTACTAAATACTATTACAACCTTTCTCATTCTCAAAAACTGGTTAAAACCTTGGGGGCCGTTTAACGCGTTAGCGTTAGAATGTTTACCTTTCTTACGCCGAGCACTACGGGAAGAACGGGGATAATGACTGGCTGGGTCCTCTTCATGGCGGTGGTGGCATTCTCCTCTATCAAGAGAGTACTTCCCTTTGAGACGTGCCTCGGTGCTGGTATGTAATTAAACTAATTTAAATGATGTTCATTGTAGGCTTCAAAAAAAAAAAAAAAAAAAAATGCCTCGTGTTTCAAGTTCCTGAAATAGAAGAAATACAAATGAACCATATACTTTGGAAATTTTAGAACTACTTCACAGATTTAGATTTACTTACTCCGGACTGGATTTACATTGTTGCTTCGTCTTGCAGTGTATATACCCATCACACATTTTTTGTACACTAATAAATTTTAGATTTCAAGTTCCTCTACATGAGACCCTAAATGCTCCTTGCATCAATGTACTGTTCCTGTAATAGACAGATGAAATGTGTATAAATCTTCTAGCATGGAAGCTCGAAATAAAAGCTTAAAGATTTTAACTTACTTGTCTTAAAATCAGTTGAAACCAATCCATTGGCGACACAGTTTGTTCTGAAAGCTTCTTGTGGACACTCTTGCATTTTCCAATCTAATTCTGAAACCAAAACTGTGAAAATTAAATTAAAACAACTTTAAAAATAAAATTACTTGAATACTTTCTTACCTACAACACAACCTCTTGGAGTAAGAATGATTAATACGTTTTTACCTGATAAGGTTGCGATGTTTGCAGACACCTTGACTCTTTCCATGATGAGGTTAATTGGCCAAAGATTTTTAAAAAAATCCATGATCTTAGTAGTCCACTCAAGAATGCTCCTGTTCTCATTTCAAAAGAATCTTCTTGATTGAAGATTGAGGATCAGACACTTCCTTCTCATCAAAGTCAAGGGAACATAACCCACAAAATGTTGCAGCAGAAACGGCAGGAAGACTGAACCATGAGTCAATCTTTCTGAAAGTGCCTGTGGATCAAACTCTAAATTAGATTCTCACTCTCCCTAATAATTCGAGGGCTAAAGACGTGGTTAAGACAAAGAAATCGAGTAAAATACACAGCCTAGCCTCTGAAGACATTGCGGCTTGGTGCAGGCCTACATGGAAACTTACAACTTTTCCTGTGTCGGGGCTGCTAGTATCGCCTTCAACTATCCACTCTCAGTCTCAGCATTTTACATTTCAACGAATATTCAGCGTTTATCTGCGGCAACGACACGACACATCGCGCTGGAGAGCAGCAAACTACACAAACTCAGGCACCGGCAAAGCCTACTGATGGCGTCAGCTGTTGAGCTGTGTTTACATTCGAGATCGAGATCGAGATGACCCGTCATGGCGGCGCCCACCCAAGCCCAGCATTAAAGGTGAAAACATCACAATCCTTTTGGTGTTTGTGTTTAAACCCCAGCTCTGAAAAACTATTCCAGCGTGTGTGAATCGCTATGTAGACTAAATAAATTCAATTTATGTGGTTAATTGTTCGTAACTTGTCTACACGCTACGCTTCCCAAAGAACAGTTCAGTTTCTCTTTCGCACCTTATGGAGATCTCAAGCAGAGCAACAAGGAGAGAAGTACTATTCTTTGGCTGTGAAGACTGCTGCAGTAGGCATATGCATCAAGTGAACATTCTCAACAGAAGCTGCTACACTCCATAGAAGAGAAGAAAAACTAGTGTTGTATTGTCACCTTGTTTTGGTTCAATAGAAATAAATAAATTGAATAGAATGAGCTTCAACTATGTACATTTTATTTTATTAAATATTAAATTCATTCCATTTCTTCATCTTCACTCTCACTTTCAAGAACATACTGGAAACAAAAATAAAAAGCTATGGTGAGCTGCAGCTACAGGGAATTAGTCCAATAGACCTTCTGAGCGAGTCCCGAGCCTGGTCTTTTAAAATGTAAATAGCGCGTAAACACTGAACCATGTCAAAACTGACGAAAGTTTCAGATTGAGCGTGATCAAATACAGCTACAAGAGTTTAATGTTTTAAAATTCATCTAGATTCACTGAGTTTCTGAAAAGTGCACACAATAATTAGGCTCAGAAGGTCTATACATTGATGCTATTGTACCTTTCTCTCAGGCTGCCTGTCAACATTTTTCCCCAGAACTGCATTGACAGCGTGTCCGAATTGACTTTGGCTAAAGTAGGGAAAGCGCTGATTGACAAAATCTGAAATCAAAATCCATATAAATATTTGCAAAATACAACATGTAGACACCACCTGATAGTGCCTACTTACTCTGAATGTCCTTCATTTTCCTATATTTCTTTAAGGATGGCTTTTGAGAAATGACACCATTGCGGGCCCTCTTCTGACCAGCATATGAGGATCTCCTTCGCCGTTCTTTAGAAAAAGAGCAGCGGACAAGATCCATGGTCATGGAGGTTGGAGTCCGTGCCAACTTCGCCTCCATGTACGCTGTGTTGGATAGGGCAAGAACCTCCCCCACCTTCACCTGTAAAAGACCAGTCAATTAGATCATGTTTAAATTTTGCAAACATCAAATTATATCACAGACATGGAAAAAATAGTTCTACCTACCTGATTCTCCAGTGGAGAGTTGGGAGTGGAGGAATTTCCTGATGCTGAGAGAGTGGAGGTGTTGCCTGACATCAAAACTCGAAGAACTCACTGCACATCTGCAATGCAAAATTTGAACTGGTTTGCTGACATTCAGAGAGAGTTGATGATGCATACAAGCTTACCGTCAATTTCAAAACTAGCTCCCCTGCTTGGAGTGCTGAACGGAGTCCCTGTGTGTTTCTTCCCACTGTCCTGCAACTCCTCCCATCCATTCCTCTTCCTGCCTCGATTCTCCTGTTCCACCTCTCTCTCATTCCTCTTCCTGCCTCGATTCTCCTGCTCCACCTCTACCTCTCTCTCATTCCTCTTCCTGCCTTGATTTTCCTGCTCCACCTCTACCTCTCTCTCATTCCTCTTCCTGCCTTGACTCTGCTGCTCTTCTTTCATCCTCCCATAGAGATACTCCACATCATCTGCAGCAAAATTATGAAATTAATAGATATAGTGGTGCAAGCATGTAAGAGTGTGAACACATGTATACACTGGAAAGATAATTATTGATTGGAGAAAAGTTATCCTATATTCTGGACAAACAGAGGTGCTGCACTATTCACGATAAGGAAAACCATTCCATTTTCAAGATCATATATCAGGTAGAAAAATTAGTGGGACATGTGTTACATCAGTTGATGCGACCAGTCCAGGTCACATCATGAAATGTGACATGAGGTTTGGTTTTGGTCGCACCAAGTAATGTGACACTAAGTTTTGGTTACACTTGTGATGCGACTCTGTATATCACATAACAGGCCTAACAAATTAGATGTCACCAGACAGAAAATGCCCAAAACAGGTCACATCACAAAACGTTACCAAAAGCTCGGTCACATCACAAGATGCAACATACTGAGGCTGTCATACCAGCACATGTGTCATGTGTCACATTAATTTCTCCATTGTCATACCATGCCAGAAATTGATAATAATGTGACACGTTATTGCTAGGAACATAAAGACTCCTCAGCCAAAAACTATGAAACTTCATATCTTAAGGGAATTTGTCAAATGGGGCATGTGTCTCTGAGCAGCAAGATGATGCCTCATGTTTTGGTTGAGAAGAATACAATTACGAGTTCTACTTAAGCCTAAGACTGCAATGAACTTACCACTAATAGCCAGCATTTGGCCATCATATAACGGCCATCCTGACTTGGGTTTTGGTGGGACTCTCCATTCCACGACTTGCGATTCTTCAAGGTCGGATTCGTCAAAATTTAAAATCCAGTCCACGTTCACATTGTGGGTCAAGGTCCCCACATCCCTGCCGGTCAACCACCTGACGAGAGCATACCGGGTTGAAGGCCCGGCCCGGTCTGACTGCGAACTTCCCCTCATGATGCGTAGAGCTGGCGGGTGCGTCTTGAAGTGCGGTAGCGTTGACAACTCGTCAATTTGTCACAATGTCAGTGGCAGACGAGAGCAGGTGGTATATATAAGGAAGAGGGGTGAGGAGGGGGAGGGGGAAGCAGAGAAAGGGTTGCCAAAATTCGCATTAGTCAGGGCTCTGTATCTCTCGAGTTGGGGGAAGTGGGTGGGGGACCCTTTTCTGTCTCTTTCGCACCAATGTGCTTCTTATGGGAAAAGAGAGATAGAGATAGAGATTGGTTCCCCGTTGTCCCGTTGCATGACAGGGTGTATATAAAAATAGAAAAAATTATTTTTAAAAAAATGCATTAAAGGATAACCAAAATAGATTTTTTACACTTATATCTCTTTGCTTTTTTTCTCTTTTTTTTAAAAGCTGCTTTGTGGTAGGGGTAATGCTCAATGCTCTTGTCTCTCTTGCACCACCTGCCTTCTAAACGGGTAAAGAGAAGAGAGACGGAGACAGCACACAAACAGGCCTCTTCAGTGATCCAAAAACTCCAAAACAGTCAAGTGTCGTGAATTGTTGTGTCATGGTGTCCACAACTCACGTTGTATTATCCTAAGTGTTAGAGATGCCTGCGGCAGGCAAAACTACTCGTGGTCCCTATAAATCGTGGAAGTATGAAGGTGGAAAAATCCCAAAGAGTACACGACACTCACGCCTTGTCTCCTCGGACAGAGAAGGATGCGTGAAAAAGAGGTACGTTTTAAATTTATTAACCGCAGTTATTAAATAATATATTTTAGAGTAAAAAGTTAGATTTTGAATGTCGTGACAACATCTATCAAGACTGCACTTAATGAGTATTCGGGTTACATAGTAACCTAACCTATGTGTATGTTTATGTTATATTGCTCTCGCTTAAGTGATAATTTTGTTTCTAGGAAATTACAAGATAACCATGTTAAGAAAAGGAAACTGAAGGTCCCTGCCAGTTTATCAACACCTGTTAAAGCCTACCATATGGAGACTGACAATGCGCCATCAAATTATATTGAGCTTAGCCATAGACCAGTTAGTTGTTTTGGCAGTAATTACCACTGTAGTAATATATTAGCCATTTGCTTGTTTATTTTTTATTATATATCAGTCATTTAATAGCATTCAAATTTTATGTATGCACAGGTATGTTCAAACGCTGAGCTACCCAACGAGGTTGAGGTCCAAATTAGCAATACAGTGCTTTGTTTTAATCTTGACACTGAACATCAGGATGTGAGTTTCAATGCTACATATCATCATGTATTTCCACTTATGATATGACTGCCTTGTAAAGGTTTTCTTCTTTGTGTGTGTATAGGGTTCTGTATGTTCCAACGCTCAACTAGGAGACCAGGCTGAAGTTGAAATTGGCAATGAACTACCACGTTTTAATATTGACTCTGGACATCAGGAGTAGGGTGGGGCGAAATAACACTTTTTGTCGTTTGGGAAACGCCTGGGTGCGGAAAAGTGGCCCAGACCGATCACAAACACAACGCAATTTTGGTTTTTGAAATCGGATAATATCTTCGGCCTCCACTTTGAAGGTGAAATTTTAATATTTCACTTAAAAACACTAAAATTTCAGATATTGCGAAAATGGGTTTTAAAGTTGATACCGATGCATTCAGATAGTGTTTATGCGATGAAAAGTCATCAGTAGGTCGTCAAAGGCCCGTACCTAGTCGCCAATGTCAACCAAAATCGAACTTCATGGAGCGGGAAATTGCTCAAAATTGCCTATTTTGGGGTAAAACGCTGAAATATTTGTGAGGCCCCCAAAAGTACCTTTAAAAGTGTTTTTCAAAAACGTGACTCAGTTTTGGATAAAACATTAAAAACTGAATCGAACAAGCCTAGAAAGAGCCCTGTACGCCCAAAATTAGAGGTCGCGCAAAGCGTCCAAAGTAGAACAAACAGTTACAAAAGTTCAAGGCTTGCATTAAATTGGAAATAATGTTTTGTAGAGTTTAAGACAGGTCTATGATCTATAGCAGGGCTCTTATTAGGGTAAGTTGGATAAGGACATAAGGACAACCCATTTTCCGATTTCGTTTCACTAAACGGGTCCTTAAAATCCGTTATTTCCCCCTGAAAGCTTATTTTAGTTTTTTCCCTCACTTTTATCAAAAGACGCAGGGAGTTCCGCCGGGACCCAGCCCGCTCTCTGGACCAGTTTCAGAGTGGAATAAAGGGCTTCTTTTGATGTTTTTTCCATTGCAACCAAGGGAAAAGTCCCTGCTACTAATTTCCTTTAGTATGTTTGTGTTGTGACGGCAAACGGCCAAAGTTTCTAAAAATCAAAAATCGTGGCCGGTTAGAACCTTGTTGAACTGAGGCGAATAGAAAAGGGAAGTAAAAAGCGGCAACGATAAAAAACAAAACAGAATACTGTCCTTGGAGTTTAGAAGCACAGAGCTGAATTTGTAGATATTGATCAGTAACCTTTTAAGGGGGGATCCTAGTGTAGAGGCTCCAAAAATAGGGTATTTTTGGGATTTTTTTTCTCTGAAACTATAAGAGCTATCGAAAATCGGAAAAAACCGTTGTGTTTGGGCAAACTTAAGCTAAAAATTCAAAAAAAGGTCATCTTCATAGCTGTTTTATTAGCTGCTATACCCTCCCCTGAAGCACCCCTCCTCTTGCGTGCAGGGTACAGCTGGGCTCCACGCTCCAGCCCGACTCGAATGTCTGAAAAAGTCGCCGGGACCCAGCCCGCTCTCTGGACCAGTTTCAGAGTGGAATAAAGGGCTTCTTTTGATGTTTTCTCCATTGCAACCAAGGGAAATGTCCCTGCTACTAATTTCCTTTAGTATGTTTGTGTTGTGACGGCAAACAGCCAAAGTTTCTAAAAATCAAAAATCGTGGCCGGTTAGAACCTTGTTGAACTGAGGCGAATAGAAAAGGGAAGTAAAAAGCGGCAACGATAAAAAACAAAACAGAATACTGTCCTTGGAGTTTAGAAGCACAGAGCTGAATTTGTAGATATTGATCAGTAACCTTTTAAGGGGGGATCCTAGTGTAGAGGCTCCAAAAATAGGGTATTTTTGGGATTTTTTTTCTCTGAAACTATAAGAGCTATCGAAAATCGGAAAAAACCGTTGTGTTTGGGCAAACTTAAGCTAAAAATTCAAAAAAAGGTCATCTTCATAGCTGTTTTATTAGCTGCTATACCCTCCCCTGAAGCACCCCTCCTCTTGCGTGCAGGGTACAGCTGGGCTCCACGCTCCAGCCCGACTCGAATGTCTGAAAAAGTCGCCGGGACCCAGCCCGCTCTCTGGACCAGTTTCAGAGTGGAATAAAGGGCTTCTTTTGATGTTTTTTCCATTGCAACCAAGGGAAATGTCCCTGCTACTAATTTCCTTTAGTATGTTTGTGTTGTGACGGCAAACAGCCAAAGTTTCTAAAAATCAAAAATCGTGGCCGGTTAGAACCTTGTTGAACTGAGGCGAATAGAAAAGGGAAGTAAAAAGCGGCAACGATAAAAAACAAAACAGAATACTGTCCTTGGAGTTTAGAAGCACAGAGCTGAATTTGTAGATATTGATCAGTAACCTTTTAAGGGGGGATCCTAGTGTAGAGGCTCCAAAAATAGGGTATTTTTGGGATTTTTTTTCTCTGAAACTATAAGAGCTATCGAAAATCGGAAAAAACCGTTGTGTTTGGGCAAACTTAAGCTAAAAATTCAAAAAAAGGTCATCTTCATAGCTGTTTTATTAGCTGCTATACCCTCCCCTGAAGCACCCCTCCTCTTGCGTGCAGGGTACAGCTGGGCTCCACGCTCCAGCCCGACTCGAATGTCTGAAAAAGTCGCCGGGACCCAGCCCGCTCTCTGGACCAGTTTCAGAGTGGAATAAAGGGCTTCTTTTGATGTTTTTTCCATTGCAACCAAGGGAAATGTCCCTGCTACTAATTTCCTTTAGTATGTTTGTGTTGTGACGGCAAACAGCCAAAGTTTCTAAAAATCAAAAATCGTGGCCGGTTAGAACCTTGTTGAACTGAGGCGAATAGAAAAGGGAAGTAAAAAGCGGCAACGATAAAAAACAAAACAGAATACTGTCCTTGGAGTTTAGAAGCACAGAGCTGAATTTGTAGATATTGATCAGTAACCTTTTAAAAGAAAAAAATAATAAAAAAAAAAGACTTATGAAAACGGCTTTGTGTTTCTATAATTTTTTTACATATAAGTTAATTTTAAAGTTTTTGAAAAAGGTTACTTCTCTTAAAAGCCTTTAAAATCAATTCACTGGTAAAACAAGTGTGCAATAGTGCACACTTAAAGTGTGCTTCCTGGCACTTTGCGCATTTCATGGTGTTTAAACATATTGCACACTACGTGGTGTGCAAAGTTTAGACGTTTGGCAAGTGTGCAAAGTTTGCACACTTGGTTGTGGAAAATTCTTAATCATAGGATAGCAAAAGGTATACCAAGTGTCGAAATGTTGCACACTACGTGGTGTGCAAAGTTTAGACGTTTGACAAGTGTGCAAAGGTTGCACACTTCATGATGTTTAGTTTTGCTCGACACCAGGAAGTGTGCAAAGTTTGCACATTTGAAAAGCACGCCAATTGGTGTGCAATATTCTACATTTGTTTTACCAGTGTTAACAACCACAAATCGTCAGTTTGAATTATTTTTGACCCCATGCCTTCTTTATCAAATATCCCTGATAGTTGAGCATTTTTGTTGCCGCGTGCGCGCACTCATCCTGCCGCTTGCTGTGCCCAGCTAAAATCCTATCACACCTCTTCCTCGCCATGTCATTCTAGGCCACTAGGTGGTTGGCGACAAGCGCGGATAGACGCTGAGCGCACCGGACAGTTTTTTTTTTCTTTCCTTTTTTTTTAACTTTTGGCTATTTGCTGTCACTACACAAACATACTGAAGGTGATTAGTAGGGACATTTTCCTTTGTTGCAATCGAAAGAGCATAAAAAGAAGCCCCTTATTCCACTCTGAAACTGGTCCAGAGAGCGGGCGGGGTCCCGACGGAACTCCCTGCGTCTTTTGATAAAAGTGAGGGAAAAAAAACTAAAATAAGGCTTTCAGGGGGAAAGAACGGATTTTAAAGGACCCGTTTAGTGAAACCAAATCGGAAAATGGGTTGTCCTTATCCAACTTACCCTAATAAGAGCCCTGCTATAGATCATAGACCTGTCTTAAACTCTACAAAAAATTATTTCCAATTTAATGCAAGCCTTGAACTTTTGTTACTGTTTGTTCTACTTTGGACGCTTTGCGCGACCTCTAATTTTGGGCGAACAGGGCTCTTTCTAGGCTTGTTCGATTCAGTTTTTAATGTTTTATCCAAAACTGAGTCACGTTTTTGAAAAACACTTTTAAAGGTACTTTTGGGGGCCTCACAAATATTTCAGCGTTTTACCCCAAAATAGGCAATTTTGAGCAATTTCCCGCTCCATGAAGTTCGATTTTGGTTGACATTGGCGACTAGGTACGGGCCTTTGACGACCTACTGATGACTTTTCATCGCATAAACACTATCTGAATGCATCGGTATCAACTTTAAACCCATTTTCGCAATATCTGAAATTTTAGTGTTTTTAAGTGAAATATTAAAATTTCACCTTCAAAGTGGAGGCCGAAGATATTATCCGATTTCAAAAACCAAAATTGCGTTGTGTTTGTGATCGGTCTGGGCCACTTTTCCGCACCCAGGCGTTTCCTGAACGACAAAAAGTGTTATTTCGCCCCACCCTAATCAGGAGGTAAGTTGGCCATCTAAATTAATTTTTCTTTTTTCAGATTGTTATGTTCAAAACTTAATGTCTTTTTCGTACTAGGGATTTAAATTTTTTGTTTGACTTTTTATTTGTTCAGAATTTAATGTGTTGGAGAATTGAGGAGGAGGAGGAAGGCCAGGACAAAGTTACCACACATTTTGACAATGAAGATATTTATGATGAGGTACGTGGATTGATTCCTGATAAAGCACTGGTACCTTTAAACTTCATTTACACACTTTACCTTTTCCTCTAGAAATCATTCCGTCTTCATCTTAGTCTGGATGAAAGTGTCTTCAGTGAATGCAGAAGTTCCGCAGGACAACTGTGATGATGAGTCTGATTCTGATGAAATTTTAGATCAAGCTCCTAATCTCCATCTCTCTGTGTCTGAAAAAATTAAATTGTTGCTGCTTCTTGCTATCAAGAAGAAACACAAGCTGACATATTCAGCAGCTGAAGACGTCATTGAGTTGTTGGGCTTATCTGAAGATGTTTCTTTTTTACCGTCAAAACATTTAATGAAAAGTGCCATTGAAAAGTATTCTTTTGGTTTACAAGAACACCATGTGTGCCCATCTTGCGGGGAGTATATTGGCATTGTAACAGAAAAGTCTTTGGAGTGTGATGTGTAATCCTCCAGATTACAGTATTTAGGTTTACCCTGCCCAATGTGTCATGGCACCTAAGGCCCTGCTAACTTAGCCCGGCCTGCGGCGACTCCATGTCCATATTCGGTGCAGGTTATACTTAGATTCCTGTACCCTCACTCGCATTGTACAGTACCAGAGGAGACTTTCTGTGGGAGCTTCGCTCTCGAGTCAGTCTGGCGAGAGTCTCAGCCCAGGGCGCACCGCCCGGTGCGAGCCCACCCGGGCCCCGACAGCAACTACTAAGTGTAATGTATGTAAGTTCGTCGCAACCTTCAAATTAAAGTATCAGTAATCACTAAATATAAAGTCTCTCATTGGAAAGCTCACCCAGGCAACCACATCAAGAGCCCCGAGTTCGGTTACATTTGGTGGCAGCGGTGCTGTTTGCTGATCGGTTACAGATGTTTGTAGTGTAGAGACTGATGTGGAAGTAAACAAAAACAATCGCAGTATGTTTTTATATCTGAAATTGAAAGACCAGCTTCAGGCACTACTTCAAAGCCTTCCAGATAATGTTCAGCTTGATATGAATGATCGTAAGAAGATAAACTGTCATAATTATGAAGACATTTATGATGGTGCCATGTATAAAATCTTTCAGTCCTCTGATACAATTACTCTTAATTTTTTTATTGATGGTCTACAAGTAAGAGTGTTGTGCTAATTTTTCTTTTTTTGAAAAAGAAAATATCCTGAGTTTTACTGGAACTAATCTCATTCTCTCTTAAATCAGGTTGCCACTTCAAGTAAGCAATCTGCTTGGCCTGTTTTACTCACAGTGAATGAATTGCCTTTGGAGCTTAGAAGGAAGCATGTTTTGATGGCAAGCCTCTGGCTGTCTAAGAAGAAGCCTTCATGCAACCAGTATCTTAAACCATTTGTTGCTGAGCTGTTGGAACTAGCTAGGACTGGTGTTTCATATAGAAGAAATTCCATAGTTAAATCTGTTAAGGTTAAAGGTTGCTGTTGCATCAGTGATACAGTTGCTCGACCTATGATCAGAAACTCAACACAGTTTAATGGTAAATTTATTTATTGGTTAACATTAATTTGACCTCATTATTTTTTAAAGCTTTTCTTTTTCTCTGAAAATTAGCATGGCAAAGCAATTTTTTAAATCAACCTGACAGTTATCTTACTTTTCTTCAGGTAAATTTGGTTGCGGCTTTTGTCTACATCCTGGTGTCAGAATGGCAAATGGAAAAGGGTCTTGTAGATCATACACAACCAGCACCTCAGTGTATCCGGAAAGAACTCATCAAGAAGTTATGCATCTTGCTGCAAGGGCTGAGGTACGTGGCATTCCTCAGAGTGGCATTAAGGGAACATCTATTTTGTCCAGGCTCCCGGACTTTGATGTTGTTCGCTGCATTGACCTTGACTCATTCCATGCTGTAGTTAATGTGGCTAAAAGATTTGTGAATCTGTGGCTAACTAGTCCACACAAGAATACTCCTGTTCCTGATTTTAAAATTCATGACAAAATTAAAATTCTTGATAAAAGATTAATGGCTATTACACCTACATTGGAGGTGTCAAGGGCACCAAGATCCCTAACAGAACGTTCAGATTATCGTGGACATGAGTGGTTTCACTTTGTTTTATTCTATAGTGTCCCTGTTTTAAAGAATGTGTTGCCTGCAAGGTTTTTAAATCATTGGTCACTGTTTGTGAAGGGTCTTGCCATTCTTATGCAAAACTCCCTTGCTAAAAGTGAGGTAATTTATGCTGATCGCTTTCTCCATCAATTTGTTTCTGGTATTGATAATTTGTATGGCCCTCAAAATGTTATTTTTAGTTGCCATCTCCTCACACACTTAAAAAGAAGTGTGCAGGATTTTGCTCAGCCTTTCACTCATTCAGCTTTTATTTATGAAAGTTTTAACAATGAAATTAAGGAGTCTGTTCATAGTAGTAATGGTGTTGCTAAACAAATTGTAAAAGCTATGCAACTTAAATTTGCTTTAGTTAAAATGGAGCAGGAATTACGTGTTGATATGACAGACAAGCAAAGAGCCTATCTTGATAAATTAAACCTTAGAGGTAAACAATTAGCTAATCCTTCTTTACAATTGGAATCAGCTGCCATGCTTGGCAAACCAAAGACTGAGCGTATCTCAAAAGAGATGAGATTGGCTGTTCTGCAAGCAGGAGGGGTATGTAGACCCGACAATGTTTGTGACTTTTATGAAAGGTTCCGTATTCATGGAGAAGTCTTCCATGCCACCTCATACTCCAGAGTCAGCAAACGAAACAACTGTGTTGTTCTTCTGGAATCTGAACGTGTTTTTCTTATTGAGTCTGCTTTAGTTGTATCTGATGAATGCTTCATTGCTGGGCACTATTATCAAGACAGAAAAGACACCAAACTCTCAAGTGTTGATCTTCCTCACTTACGTATCCTGAAAAGTACTCCAGGCATAGTCTTGCAGTGTAATCGCCCATCAGACATTGTAAGCAAACTAATAAATTTTACAGTTCAAGTGTCTCCAGAAGAGACCTTAAATCTTGCTTGCATCAATGTATTGTTAATGGAAATGTTATCTTAGAATATTTAGAGTATTTTATTGTAAATTCATTATGCTTGACTTGTACTATATTTCTCATTTTCTTTTCAAATTAATATTAATCCACGGAGTCTAATATTTGCAAATCCACATAAGAATGCCTTTGTATTTTAATTTAGTTCAGTTTATCTGATAGCGAGGGGGCCTCAACTCACCCAAAATTTGTACACATGATTTGAGGATTTCACATGATTTCACATGATTACACCTCTTATAATTGAAAGAAATAATTCGTAAAGTAAATACAAGCGTATTTTGAGCTTTATGAGCCCAAAATACGTTTTCAAATCAATTTTTTTTTTTTGGCAATAGATCCACATTTTTTGACAATGATTTCGAAGATATCAGCGATTGTGTACACATGATTTCAGGAGTTGAGGCCCCCTCGTCTGATAGATATTAATGGGTGTCAAACCAGCATCAGAAGTTTCTAAGTCATTTAAAGAGATGTCTGATTGTATAGTATTATATATAATTGCAAAGCGTAGTTTGCTCTGAACAATGAAAAGTATTCCTGTAGATTTATATCAAATTTTGTACTTCACAGTTTGTATAATAATTTGTAAATTTGCGACAACTCATTCTGGTCTGGTTTTGAGTTTGATCCTATAAGTTTACGGAACTTTAACAAGTTAATAACAAGTTTTCAATGAATATCTACTTTTTATTTCATTTCTGTGGACACACACTTTGTGTGGATACAAAATCCCTTACTGAAACCTTCGGCCGCAGTTGCTTGACTGATAATGGTTTCTTGCACGTCTTTCTGGATGCTGTCCGGCAGAACTGTCCCGTCGATATCCCAACTGCATACCTGGAAGCAATCAGAAGAGGGTAGAGTCGTGCAAGACGAGCTGAGAGGGAGCTGAACTGATCGGAGGGCAGCCAGGCACGTAAAAAGGAGGGGGTGTATGGAAAGTTGCCTACATTCAGGGGGACTGTAGCTCAAATTGCCTACCTTCTGGCGGATCCATGAGCTGACAGGGGGCGCGACCCCCCCCCCCCCTGCACCCTCTCCCCCCTAATTACGTGCCTGAGGGCAGCGGGAGGCTGGGACTTACCACGGATGGGCGGAAATCGTGCTGGTGGCGCTTCCACGGCGAGCTCATCCTCTAGCACCTCTAGTATGTGCCGCAGCATCCTGATCCCGTCGTTGATCTCAATGGGCAGTTGCAGCCTACGCTGCAGACGACTGCTTTCATTCTATAAACACAAAGCAAAAGCGGTAGCAACGGCCTGGCCTTCCCCCGCTCTACCAAGCGTAATATCACGCCGCCCTTCACGCCGCAGGTACTCACTACGACGTAGGCCCTGCAGTCGCGCAGCATAGCCCTTCTTTCACGGCTGATATCTTGAAATGCGCGATGATGTGGGGTGATGAAAGGACCCCCGTGACCACCAGACCGGGGGTCGATTCATCCCATGATAGTCAGACCCCCCGGTGCATTCATCCCAGGATTATAAGACCCCCCTAGAGGGGGGTCTATTCATCATGGGATGATGAGACCTCCCTGAAAGGGGTCCCATCATCCCGGGATAATAAGACCCCCCCTGAAAAAACACAGCAGCCAGCAGTTTTGACAGCACTAGCAAGTGACAACTGCGAATAGTCCCTCCACGTAGTGCAAATAACGTATTGCAAAGAATACTGGGAGGTCTGTTCATCCCGTGACGATGAGACCTCCCCACGGCATGCGGACGAATAGGGAAGGTCTGTTCATCCTGGGATGAAGAGACCTCCCCACGGCACGCGGGTGCATGGGAGGTCTGTGCATCCCGGGATAATCAGACCTCCCAAGTACACGCGGGCGCATGGGAGGTCTGTTCATCCCGTGATGATGAGACCTCCCCACGGCATGCGGCAGCATGGGAGGTCTGTTCATCACGGGATGATTAGACCTCCAAACTACACGCGGCCGCATGGGAGGACTGTTCATCACGGGATGATCAGACCTCCGAACTACACGCGGCCGCATGGGCGGTCTGTTCATCACGGGATGATCAGACCTCCAAACTACACGCGGCCGCATGGGAGGTCTGTTCATCACGGGATGATGAGACCTCCCAACTACACGCGGCCGCATGGGCGGTCTGTTCATCACGGGATGATTAGTGATAAGAACTCTCAACTACACGCCGGCGCATGGGAGGTCTGTTCATCCCGGGATGATCAGACACCCCAACTTCACGCGGGCGCATAGGAGGTCTATTCATCACGGGATTGGTGTGCCCCGCGACAGGTAGGCGTATGGGAAGGCGAGGGGTGGACGACTAGTGTACTCCTGTGTACAAGCCTGCGCTTACTCCGGCTGTACTCAGCGTACTCCAGCTGTACTCCGCGTACTCCAGCTGTACTCCGCGTACTCTAGATGTAATCCGCGTACTCCGGGTACATTGCCAGGACTCCGGCCCAGCTGTACTTCGCGTACTCCGGGTGTACTTCGCGTACTCCGGGTGTACTTCGCGTACTCCGGGTGTACTTCGCGTACTCCGGGTGTACTTCGCGTACTCCGGGTGTACCCCGTGTGTACCCCAGGTGTACTCCACCTGTACTCTGGGTGGTCGTACTCCGCGTGGTCGTACCCCGCGTACTCCAGGTGTACTCTGCGTTCTCCAGGTGTACTCTGCGTACTCCAGGTGTACTCTGCGTACTCCAGGTGTACTCTGCGTACTCCAGGTGTACTCTGCGTACTCCAGGTGTACTCTGCGTACTCCAGGTGTACTCTGAGTACTCCAGGTGTACTCTGCGTACTCCAGGTGTACTCTGCGTACTCCATGTGTACTCTGCGTACTCCATGTGTACTCTGCGTACTCCATGTGTACTCTGCGTACTCCATGTGTACTCTGCGTACTCCATGTGTACTCTGCGTACTCCATGTGTACTCTGCGTACTCCATGTGTACTCTGCGTACTCCATGTGTACTCTGCGTACTCCAGGTGTACTCTGCGTACTCCAGGTGTACTCTACGTACTCCAGTTGTACTCTGCGTACTCCAGATGTACTCTGCGTACTCCAGGTGTACTCTGCGTACTCCAGGTGTACTCTGCGTACTCCAGGTGTATTCCGCGTACTCCACCTGTATTTTGCGTAAACCGGGTATTTCGGCAGAACTCCGGCCCAGCTGTTCTCTGGTTTTACTCCGTGTACTCCGTACTCCTGTGTACACTGGAAATCCATGTCGTCAACCCCTCGACGCGACGTGTGTTCATTCCGGGATGATGAGACCCCCGTACTGTCTGCTGGCGTATGGGAGGTTGCTTTACTCCTGGATCTCTGTATTTCCTTAGGAGAAGGTAATTTTCCTACGAATAAGACATGAAAATATAGTAATTCTTTCTATGTGGGGTTATTACGAGTCTAAACTAGTTTACTAACACTTTGCATGGTTTACTTGCATTAAAAATCAAATGTATTTGTTGGCCTTTTTCGGTACGTATTTTCCTAACGGGTATCACGAATATTAGTGGGGAATAGTAGTAGGTTTGGTCCGGTATCCAATAATAGTAGGTTTTTAATTCTTCCTTTTTGGCACAAGTTTTTTTTTTTTTTCTGTCTACGGACATCACAAATTATCAAATACGTAAAATTTGAACAATAGTAACATAAACCATTGTTGATGAAGTCAAGAAACAAGAATACACATTTAATAAAAGTTCTTTTTACTGGTAACCACTAACTGAATTCTGTGTTAAGAATAATTTTTAAAAGCCATCAGTAAACCTGATTAAATTGAATAAAATATGAGGTGGGACTTAATTCTCGTACATGGTTGGACAACTTGGTAGCCATCTGCTAAGTCGTCGAACATATGCCACGATTTGTCGGTTCTTCTAGCGTAGGCAACGTAATGACCTAGGGAAGTTGTATCTGACCCAATAAAAGACACAGCTCCACGGAGGTAAAATTTCATTCTTTGTAGGTTTAGCTAAAAATAATTGAGAATAATTAGAAATGTTTCTTAAGTGTTACGACTTAGCTATAGCTATAACGTACCTCTTCTGGCAGATCCTGTAATTCTAGCATGCAGTGAAGAAACTTTTTGGGGTTGTCATTGGTTTGCACGGGCTCTATGAAAATGTGCTGCCCCGACAGCAGTGTCCTTGTCTGCTTGATTCCATCACAGTACATTTATTTTGTTTCCAATTGTAGCTTTGCAGTTGGTGAAAATATGTTGGACCCTTCCTGTCAATATATCTTGAAGGCTTTGCAATCCTCTGCCATTTGCATAGAAATATCTTGAATAATTGGTTTTCGGACATCCCTCAGATGAACAAACTGACATTTCCACACAAGTTGGTTCAGAAACTAAAAGCCTGGGCAGTAATTCAGTTACGGCGCAGGCTGCATTTATGGCTTTATGCGACCTTAGATGCCTAATTGGTGGATCGGTTTTCAACAATGCCCGTGCTCTTAGCTCGTATAGTTGAGCTGTCGGGCATTGCGACGAGGTAATATTCTGCGCTAAGTTAAGCAATTCTAAATCGGAGCCGGATACATGTTCCTTGTAGGCTCTGCTGTCGGCAATAGCACATGCTAAGAGCTGTGCAATACTATCTAGTGCACAGGTGTTGGAAATATGGTACTGTGCGGAGTCCACGTGCACTGCTGGTCCAATATTTCCATTTCTCAGAGTACTTACGGCGAGTATTTCCTGCTTCAGCTCTTCATTTTCAATTAATTTAAACTTTTGAAGCTCTTCCTCTTCATATTCCACAAGTGCATCTTCTTTGAGCTCCCCCTCTTCATCTTCCGTAAGTTCATTTTCTTTGAGCTCTGCCTCTTCATCACTAATAAGAGCGTCTTGTTGATGCTCTTTCTTCACGCCGTCATCCTGAATTGTTTTCATTTGTTTAATTGCAACCGTTCTAAGACGCGACGGTCGCCGATGGTAAAGCTTTAGGTTTTTTTTTTGCCTGTGAGCTGATTTCAAAACAATGCCAGTGAGAAGGTTTCGCAAAATGCAATTTCCGTTGTCTTGTATCTTGATCAAAGTATAAGGGCCGGTCCAGGGAAGGGACTTCCATCCACCCTTACGGTCATCCCGTCTTAAATTTCTCAGAAGAACTTTTTGGCCTATTTTGAACAGAGGCCTTGCATTGTTTCTCTTATCATATTCCTTTTTTTGTTCATTCTGGGCCTGAATTATATTTTCACGGGCCTTGGTCAAAACTTCAGTTTTCATGCTTATGTATCTTTCGAAAAAGGCAGCTTTCTCTTTGAAGTCATCTGCCCCTTCTTTGTCGTCAAAGTTTTCAATGTATCTGTCGATAGTCATGTTTTGTTCGGGTGGATCGTCTGCAAAATAATAAAAGAGTGTCATTTTTAGTTTATAACTTAATAAACATGCCTGCACTTAGAAATTTCAACGAAATAAAACAAGCTGCTCACTTGGGGGTATGGTAATATTTATTCGTTTACGTGACCCAGCAAGTGTGACCGGGTGCTCGCACAATGATACCTTCGCTTCACTTCTCTTTGGCCTGCGCACGATGGGGGAGCGAAGCGGGGTGTCGGAGGTCATAAATACAGATATGTCAACCATCCTTTTTTTTAAAATATTTTGGAATCTATATCGGTTATTCAACCTTTTTTTCTCCGACCTCGGTCTTTTTGCGCCCGCCAGCGTCGCACGTTTTTTTTCTCCGACCTAATTTTGTCCGACCTGCCACTCGGCCTGTCATGTTTTTTTTTTCTTTTTTTTTCCCCGACCTCGTTTTCTCCGACCTCGTTTTGTCCGACCCCAACGGTCCGTAGGGGTTGCCCATCGCGCAGGCCAAATTTGCCGATGTGACCATGCAGCATGGGTTGCCTATCTCCCGGGAGCGCAGTACAATTGTGTAGAAGTGACCACGGAACATGGGTTGCCTATCTCCCAGGCGCGCAGTCCGAATGTTACAGTGTGACCAAGCAGAGTGGGTTGCCTATCTTCCAGGCGCGCAGTCCAAATGTTACAGTGTGACCAAGCAGAGTGGATTGCCTATCTTGCAGGCGCGCAGTCCGAATGTTACAGTGTGACCAAGCAGAGCGGATTGCCTCTCTCCCAGGCGCGCAGTTACACTGTTACATTCGGACTGCGCGCCTGGAAGATAGACAACCTACTCTGCTTGGTCACACTAACATTCGGACTGCGCGCCTGGGAGATTTGCGTGGTCACTTGTACAGAATTGTACTGCGCTCCCGGGAGATAGGCAACCCATGCTGCGTGGTCACATCGGCAAATTTGGCCTGTGCGATGGGCAACCCCTACGGATCGTTGGAGTCGGACAAAACGAGGTCGGACAACATGACAGGCCGAGTGTAGGTCGGACAAAATAAGGTCGGAGAAAAATAATCGTGCGACGCTGGCGGTCGCAAAAAGACTGGGGTCGGAGAAAAAAAGGTCGGAGAACCGATGTGCACCGATATTTGGACACAGATTTTCGAACTTTACCAAGAATTAATGCCATGCGCCGACGGCAGAAAGTAGTCCACCGGCGGAACGCGGCCAATAAGCATTAATTCTTCATAAATTACGAAAAATTTTGTCAAAATATCATTTTGAAAAATAGTATGGATGGCATCTCTGTATTCATGACCTCCGACATCCCGCTCCGCTCCCCCATCGTGTGCAGGCCAACGTGAAGTGAAGGGAAGCGAAGGTATCATTATAGGAGCACCCAAACAAAATGGAAAAATCACCCTAATTTAATAGTATTTTACCTGGATCATCTGCCATGTCAATGTCATCCTCTGGGTCTTGCAGGTGAACATCAATGGGTAACACAGGCTCTTGGCCGTACAGTAGAGAGAAAGGAGAGTAACCTGTTGACCGCTGTTTTTGCACTCGGTGGGCAAAAAGTACTCCTTCTAGTACACTTGGCCACTCAGTGACTTTGTCCTTGAGGCACTTTAACAGGCTGCACTTGATTACTTGATTTTGCCTCTCTACTTGGCCATTTGCCTGTGGGTTGTATGCCGAGGTAATCCTTTGGCGCGTGCCAGTGAGCTGGAAGAGTAGTTCACTGACCTCGTTGCAAAATCCCCGTCCCTGGTCATTAATGACAATCTTTGGGCACCCAAACATACATATCCATTCAAAAATGAATCTGGCAACTTCTACGGCAGTTTTGTTTGCTAGGGCTTTGGCATGTGGCCACTTACTAAGATAGTCAATTGCCACAACTACATATTTAAAGCCATCGGCTTCCGGTAGCTGAACTATGTCTAAGCCAATTTGCTTTAAATTTTGTTTAGGCGGAGGGATTGACCGCAAAGGATCCTTGCATTTTAGAACCACCGTGTTTACCTGAAAGAAAAATTGTCTAAAATTAACAATTTGAATTGGTAGGACACGAGGGTTCATATTTAGGGTGCTAGTAATAAATGCCTGGAGCGCATGCCTTTTGACAATTGTCACATGTCCGCACATAATCCTTCACGTCTTCTGCTATTCCAGGCCACCATGCCCTTCTTGCCAAAAGGTCAAGCGTGGCGTTCATTCCACGGTGCCCAGACAGAGACTTCGACATTAAACTCGTGTCGGCCCCCTCATGATTCATCTTAATGAGCTCCAGCTGTCTCTTGCGCTTGAAAATGACTTTCACATATTCCGGGTAATCATTGGAATCTCTTCCTCGATAACTGTTTTTGACAGAGTTGCATTTGTGTTCCAGCCTCCCATTTACGTACCGGAAAGACTTCGCTGTATGCCGGAAATTAGCTCTATCATTTTTGGTTGGACACACTGCTGGATACTCTCTTGACTTTAAAAAATTGAGTACATCAGCAGTAGAAAATCTTTTACCTAGCATCGTACCTGAAACATTGGGAATCTAAAATTGTATTTCAGTATCTTCTGTAATGGGAAAAAATCAACCGTAAGGGTCATGAGGAAATTTTGTATCAATTTACCTTGACCTGAGCACTCCTCGGAGGAATCTGACTCGTTGGCCTTTTCCTCTGCATAGGCCTGCATGTCATCCAATGAGATTTCTTCTCCTTAGATGTGAAAAAAAAAAGAGTTGTAAGTCATAATTACAAAACCCGTTTTATTTATTAGTTATAAAAGAATATAAACAAGTGCTCACCAACAATGTCACCTTTCAGCAGCTCAACAACATCTATTTTAGGAGAAAGGAAAACGTTACTAGACGCACTAACAGAGTGAAAAGTGACATACAAATAATAAATACTATACCAATCGTCAGATCATTTGATGGATTAATTTTCTTATTTGTCTCGTTGACAGATTCCACATCAATATCCCTATCATCAAAGTACGCCTTTACGCCTTAATCTTCATGGACATCCTCAAAATTTTTTTCATCCTCTAGTTTGATGTCATCCATCACGCCCCAGCTTTCCTCGTTTTGCTGAGAAACGTTTTTCAAATCGTCATCTGCAGTGGCAGGTTGCGTTTCGCAGAAAAAGCAAATTTGCTTACTAAAGGGGCATTGGGGCGGGGGGCACATACCATTTCAATTTATATTCTGAGATGATATACTCACTGTGAGACCTGTCAGGTGACGCAAGATGAGTGGTAGAAGTTATCTGATGGTGATAATTTGGCTGAAAATTGCTCTGAATATGAGGCATTGGATAAGGGGGAATTGGCATATGTGCGGGATACTGATAGGGATAAAACGTTTGAGGATGAAAATATGGAGTGGGCGAATAAGGAAAAGGAGGCTGGTGTGGGAACGGATATGGAAATGGCGGAGGCAATCCAGGAGGGAATCCAGGCGGTGGGGGAAAATGCGGCAAGCCATAGTTTGATGGGCCGAAGACACCTAAAGGAAAGAAGAATAAATTCAATAAAAAAAACACAAAAAATATATACTAGGTGTTTGAGAAGCCACGTTGGAATTCTGAGTTATTTTTAGGCGGGCTACGCAAACAGTGGGCACTCCAACAGATAAAACGAGAGGCAAGTAGCATGGAGTTACGACCCCGGGTGCAAGCAGGATGCATAAGTAACTCAAAAATTTAGCGGGATCATTCAAACTGCTTGTACAAATGTGCAAAAAATAGCCTGTACAATAACGTACCAAACTGATTTGTAGTATTTGCATTTCCATCAACTGGGCGAAAATACGTCCCAGGTTCTATATTCTGCATTTTGGCAAGAGCATATGTAATAAGGAAACAAACTGAAAAAAGAGAAACAAAAACAGAATCGATTGAAAACAAACTACACATTACAGAGCTGCAAATGTTAAATATTATTAATGTATTAATCCTAACGAGATTGGGTATTTGACACGCAAATAATTTGCTGTTATTGGGCGTGCAATGGATGTGCGGCGAGCGAGTTCTGTGGGTTGGTACCGGGTGTCCAGGCGAATACAGGACAGTGTTGCGGGTCGGCCTACCCAAGGGGCTATGGCGCCTTACGGCCAGAGTGAGTAGGCAGACCCGCAACACTGTCGTGTATTCGCCGAGACACCCGTTATAGTACGATTGCGCCATTTGCTGAGTGTACGAAGGTGTACGTAAAAGCAAACGCAGGTGCCTTCGATGCGTTTCCATTGGATTTTCACGACTGAGTAAAGGAAAACGGGCTTTTGTCAGCCAACTAGTGTGCTGACACAAAAGTAGCTTCGTGCACCATGTGAAGAATATTCATACATCCTATTTCTCATTACGATATTAATTCGGTAAAAATTCATTTAAAATTGATAACACAATTTAAAATTTTCATTTAAGAATTTGCAATGCGCGAATACAACGTTTTCCATACCGTAGTAAAAACATTCATCAAATTAAAAATCGCTCCCATAAAAAAAAAAAAAAAATGCTTAAAAAAAAAGGTTTGAAGTCACTGAACTGAATTTCCAGGCGAGCAACGCGATACAGGGGTTAGCAGAGGACGGAAGGACGCCGACGACACTGCGCTGCGGGCACTGCGGCGGCCCCTACGGCGTACCCGAGGACGTCCCCGATGGAGTTGCAAATCTAGGAAATTTTTCCAAGACAAACCCTGCCTACTAGCCAACTTTCGGACACCACTGAGTAGCAGCAGGTTGCCTAGAAGGCAGGGTTTGTCTAGGACAAAATTCATAAATTTGCAACTCTAGTCCCCGAGCAGGTGCTTCTAGGATCACGATACGGGTGTTGGCGGGGGACGGGAGGACGCCGAAGACGCCACCCCGTAAGCAGCTTGATCTGGAGCGCACCGTGGGAGTAGTGATGTGCGAATCCTTCGAATTCGAATCGAATCGAATCGAATCAGTACCCCTTCGATTCGGATCGATTTCGAATCAATCAGGTTCGATATCGATGGATTCGAAGACAGGAATTTCTCTACGTTCGAATTCGAAGCGGCTGCGCGCGCAGCGCGCCCGCGTCTAGCCATCGTCTTTTGTTTTCCCTCACCCCAGCCGCCACCCCTCCCCTCCTTCCTCCTTCCAGGGCATCCATTTGGCGATGTTTGTTATTATTAGTACGTCTTCGATGTAATGGTTGTCGGTCCCAGTACAAATTATCTCTGCGGAGCGTTGCGTATAAATTTTAGGGCATTTTAAGTGATTTGATTAGATTCGATTCGATTCGGATTTGAAGTGGGGACCTTCGATTCGATTCGCTTCGGGGAAAAAAAAATGGGATTCGATTCGATTCGATTCGGGGAAATTTTTAGAAATTCGATTCGATTCGATTCGACTTTTGAAAAAGCCACTTCGCACATCACTACGTGGGAGCCCACTCGGCGTCCCCGACGGCGTCCCCGAGGACGTCCCCGAGGACGTCCCCGAGCAGGTGCTCCTGAACAGGATCGCGATACGGGTGTTGGCGGGGGACAAGAGGTTACCGACGACACCGCCCTGTAAGCACCTTGATCAGGAGCGCAACGTGGAAGCCCACTCGGCTTCCCCGACGGCGTCCCCGAGGACGTCGCCGAGCGGGTGCTCCTGGCCAGGATCGCGATACGGGTGTTGGCGGGGTACGGCAGGTTGCCGACGACACCACCCTGTAACCAGCTTGATCGGGAGCGAACCGTGGGGGCTTAAACGGCGTCCCCGACGGCGTCCCCGAGGACGTACCCAAGCAAGTGCTCCTGACCAGGATCGCGGTACGGGTGTTGGCTGGGCACGGGAGGACCCAGACGACTCCACACTGCGGGCACTTTGGTCGGGCACGCACTTCGGTGGCCCCCAAGGCGTCCCCGAGGACACCGCCGAGCATGTGATGCTAGCCAGGATCATGATCCGGTGATTGGCGGGGAACAGCTGGATGCGGATGACTCCGCACTGCAGGCGGCCCGGTCGGGCGCGGCCTGTTGCGGCCCCTATGGTGTACCCGAGGACGTCCCCGAGCAGGTGCTCCTGGCCAGGATCGCGACACGGGTGTTGGCGGGGGACGGCAGGTTGCCGACGCCACCGCCCTGTAAGCAGCTTGATCGGGAGCGCACCGTGGAGCCCACACGGCGTCCCCTACGGCGTCCCCGACGGCGACCCCTACGGCGTCCCCGACGGCGACCCCTACGGCGACCCCTACGGCGTCCCCGACGGCGTCCCCGAGGACGTCCCCGAGCAGGTGCTCCTGGCCAGGATCGCGATACGGGTGTTGGCGGGGGACGGGAGATTGCCGACGACACCGCCCTGTAAGCAACTTGATCGGGAGCGCACCGTGGGGGCTTAAACGGCGTCCCCGACGGCGTCCCCGAGGACGTACCCGAGGACGTACCCGAGGACGTCCCTGAGGACGTCCCTGAGGACGTCTCCGAGGACGAACCCAAGCAAGTGCTCCTGGCCAGGATCGCGGTACGGGTGTTGGCTGGGCACGGGAGGACCCAGACGACTCCACACTGCGGGCACTTTGGTCGGGCACGCACTTTGGCGGCCCCCAAGGCGTCCCCGAGGACACCGCCAAGCATGTGATGCTGGCCAGGATCATGATCCGGAGATTGGCGGGGAACAGCTGGATGCGGATGACTCCGCACTGCAGGCGGCCCGGTCGGGCGCGGCCTGTTGCGGCCCCTACGGTGTACTCGAGGACGTCCCCGAGCAGGTGCTCCTGGCCAGGATCGCGACACGGGTGTTGGCGGGGGACGGCAGGTTGCCGACGACACCGACCTGTAAGCAGCTTGATCGGGAGCGCACCGTGGAGGCCCACACGGCGTACGCGACGGCGTCCCCGACGGCGTCCCCGAGCAGGTGCTCCTGGGCCAGGATCGCGATACGGGTGTTGGCGGGGGACGGGACATTGCCGACGACACCGCCCTGTAAGCAGCTTGATCGGGAGCGCAGAATAGGGGCTTATACGGCGTCCCCGACGGCGTCACCGACGGTGTCCCCAAGGACGTCCCCGAGGTGGTCCCCGAGGACGTCTCCAAGCAAGTGCCCCTGGCCAGGATCGCGGTACGGGTGTTGGCTGGGCACGGGAGGACCCAGACGACTCCACACTGCGGGCACTTTGGTCGGGCACGCACTTTGGCGGCCCCCAAGGCGTCCCCAAGGACACCGCCGAGCATGTGACCCTGGCCAGGATCATGATAGGGGGGTTGGCGGTTGACGGGAGGATGCCGAAAACGCCGCGCTGCGAGAAGCCTGGCCTGGCGCGCACTGTGTCAGGTACTGGGGTGTGTCCGCGGACGTGCTCAAAGGGTTCCCCCTTGATTGGACTGCGAAAACGAGGTCCCCAGAGGACGTGAGGATGTAGGCGATCCTGTCCTCGCAGCTATGACTGCAATTACTGGTTTGGTTGTGGACTGGAGGACGCTGCGCATCGGCAGGGCGGAAGGGCAGGCGGGTCGAGCCTGAGCCTGGGACACGAATGTGCAAGCCATACTTTTACATTTTTGGGAAATCGTGGAGGAGCGCAAGATAGTTCGGCAAAAAACGGCGAAAGCTGTCGCCTTATAGGATGTGTATCGTTTACTATGTGGAAATACAACGGCATGTGTACAGGAATTGTTAGAAATCTGTGACATTGCTTTCCTCTGTTTTTTTTTATGCTGCTAGGTTATGTCAATAAGATTTTGGTGCTGTTTTCGTTATAAACGAATAACGCCCGCTTCCGGAGACATTTAACCTTAAAATACAGAAAGCTACTCTTGAACTGTTGTTGACTTACCTGTGTGATACTCTGGGCGCTGCTGACAGTGGCTTTAATTAATCTCACAACGACACAATTTCACACGCTCAGGTACGGATATTTACATTATAATTTTAATAATGTGGCACGGTAGTTAGTACTGATTAGTTAGTATTAAATATCACAAAACTTTGTTCGACACTTGTCACAAATCACAACACGTCCAGCAGCGAAGACTGCGCACGGTCTGCAGGGTGGCAATACAAGGCGCAGCGTTGCCAAGTTGAGCAAGGCGGGAAGCGCGGGAAATTTTAAACACGCACTGACTGAAATCCATCTTTAACGCATGTATCTCCATAACAGCAGAGCTAAATTTGATTGGAGACAGTAAACCTGAACCTTCATGGTCTTTTTGACTATGTGAACGAATTACATTACCGCACTTCTTCCGGTAGAAACCGTTATAAACGATAGAACTCGAAAACTACAAACAGAGCGGGAAAATTCAAACAAGGTCAGATTTAAAACATAGGTAACGTTTGCCTTCAAAATGAATCAGGGTATGTATGTGATGCTTAGCGAATACCTTACTCCCTTTTCCTGTTTGAGTCCATAAAGTACCAAATTCCCCGCATGGACGCCAAACGGCAAAAGTCTTTGCTCACTTGGAGCTACCTAAAGTTCCATACCCACTACAAGATCTGACCTTCCAGCCCATATATATTAGTGCAACAGGTACACAGAAAAACCTTGCAAATTCTGATAAAATGAATAAATTTGGAACGGAGCTCTCTAAGACTATTTAGAAACTTTAGGCCTGAATCCCACTGAGAGGACTTGGTGGTGGGGGCTAGATATTGAACAGCTTTTGACCGCATAGAACAGAGTACGTAGTGGCAGCATTTTGAACTAAAGTGAGCCACGAAACAGTCCACTGACTCAGAAGTCGCACCACAAGGACACATGTAGGGTCCACCAAGGTCAGCAAATCGGTAAAACAGCCCCTGTCCCACATACGTTCAAGATTTGAACATTTTTTGAACACTTCGTACAAGTTGAGATTAAATGGCGTATAGGGTGTCGTTTCCGACTAACTTGACCTCGATGATGCCGATTCCATCGTCAGGTGTCGGTGCTGTGAACTCGGTGATCCTCCAGAAGGGTAGCAGCGGGCATACCACCGCGGGTTGCCTACCTACCAGCAGCTTTAAACTGAAATGTTGCGATTTGGAGGTAAAAGCCAGGGCAAAATTTATTTAACTTATCAAAATCTGCTCAATTGTCAGTGAACCTCTTGCACTCAGGGGCGTAAGTAAGCGCGTCGCAAAGGGGGGGGGGGGGGGGGTTGACAAATAGCCTACCTTAAGGGGTAAATGTTCATTATTTTTTAATTTTATTTTTACTTTTGTAGGGGGGAGGGGCTTCTGCTTTGTTTTTTAGCCCGCCCTTCTGCTTTGAAAAAGCTTCAGAGCGGGCTTATGTGACCTTGTGTCTGTCTGTCTGTCTGTCTGTCTGTGTGTTAGTCTGTCTGTTCCACTCGAAGGGGTTGAGCTAGAGAGTTGAAATTTTTAGGGTAACTTAAGGGTCACTTCTGGACACCGAAACGCCTGGTGCAAATCCTGCCAACCCTCATTAAGGCACTGAAAAAAATCATTAAAGTTTTCACGGAATAAAAAAAAAAAAATTGTTACATTAACGGGCGGCTGGACTGCATGCCTTTCAGTCTAAGGTGCCGATTTTGGCCCGCTTTTTAAAGTAATCTTTTTATAACCTGTGACTCCGAGGACGGGCCGAAGGCCCGTCCATAACGCCGCCAGCAGGCCAAGCTAGACTGCCCCCGGCCGAACGGAGTTGCCAGCGCAGCGAAGCGGAGCTGGCAACGACGTTTGGCGGAAGGGCGGGCATAGCTTGTTCCCTAGATACCCCGTAGATTTTCCAGGCTATTGTCAGTTATTCTAGAAACCGAAAACCAACTTTAGAGGCGCTTTAAAAGTTTTCAAAATATTGATAATTTTACTTACAACTGCTGCATTATAACATGTCACGTCGGGTGCTTTCGAGCGATCTGTTCGATAATATGCACGGTCTGGGTCTGCAATAAACCCCGCTGATCCGCGAGCGAAGCGAGCGCAAAAAACACGGGACTTTTTTTCTCACAAGTTCTCCTGTGACGGGGTGCTGTCTTCGAAAATCATTTTACAAGGCCAAAAACATCACGAAAAAAATCAAAATTATCAAAATCACAATAAAAATCAAAAAGTCAAAAAATCAAAAATCACAGCTTTTCTCAAAAATCATAAAAGAATCAATGTAAAATCAATTGGAAAAAGAGATGCTGTTGACAGACATAACTGTAAACCCAGATAACTGTAGATCGACATAACTGGTGACAGAAAAAACACAATTACTCTGAGAAAAAAAAAAAACTTTACCTCTCCTCCTGCACATCGTAAGAGGGACACAATCATACTGTGATAAACAGACCTCCCATGCGCCAGCATGCCGTGAAAAAGTCAGTTCATCCCGGGATGAACAGACCCCTCTATTCGTCCGCATGCCATGGGGAGGTCTCCTCATCACGGGATGAACAGACCTCCCCTCTTCGTCTGCATGCCGTGGGAAGGTCTCATCATCACGGGATGAACAGACCTCCCATGGGCCGGCGTGTAGTTGAGAGGTCTGATCATCCCGTGATGAACAGACCGCCCATGCAGCCGCGTGTAGTTGGGAGGTCTCATCATCCCGTGATGAACAGACCCCCCCTGCGGCCGCGTGTAGTTCGGAGGTCTGATCATCCCGTGATGAACAGACCTCCCATGCGGCCGCGTGTAGTTCGGAGGTCTGATCATCCCGTGATGAACAGACCGCCCATGCGGCCGCGTGTAGTTGGGAGGTCTCATCATCCCGTGATGAACAGGCCTCCCATGAGGCCGCATGCCGTGGGGAGGTCTCATCATCACGGGATGAACAGACCTCCCATACGCCCGCGTGTACTTGGGAGGTCTGAATATCCCATGCGCACGCATGCCGTGGGGAGGTCTCTTCATCCCGGGATGAACAGACCCCGCTATTCGTCCGCATGCCGTGAGGAGGTCTGATTATCCCGGGATGAACAGACCTCCCATGCGCCCGCGTGTACTTGGGAGGTCTGATTATCCCGGGATGAACAGACCTCCCATGCGCACGCATGCCGTGGGGAGGTCTCTTCATCCCGGGATGAACAGGCCTCCCATGCGGCCGCATGCCGTGGGGAGGTCTCATCATCACGGGATGAACAGACCTCCCATGCGCCCGCGTGTACTTGGGAGGTCTGAATATCCCATGCGCACGCATGCCGTGGGGAGGTCTCTTCATCCCGGGATGAACAGACCCCGCTATTCGTCCGCATGCCGTGAGGAGGTCTGATTATCCCGGGATGAACAGACCTCCCATGCGCCCGCGTGTACTTGGGAGGTCTGATTATCCCGGGATGAACAGACCTCCCATGCGCACGCATGCCGTGGGGAGGTCTCTTCATCCCGGGATGAACAGACCCATCTATTCGTCCGCATGCCGTGGGGAGGTCTGGTTATCCCGGGATGAACAGACCTCCCATGCGCCCGCGTGTACTTGGGAGGTCTGATTATCCCGGGATGAACAGACCTCCCATGCGCACGCATGCCGTGGGGAGGTCTCTTCATCCCGGGATGAACAGACCCCTCTATTCGTCCGCATGCCGTGGGGAGGTCTGATTATCCCGGGATGAACAGACCTCCCATGCGCCCGCGTGTACTTGGGAGGTCTGATTATCCCGGGATGAACAGACCTCCCATGCGCACGCATGCCGTGGGGAGGTCTCTTCATCCCGGGATGAACAGACCCATCTATTCGTCCGCATGCCGTGGGGAGGTCTTGTTATCCCGGGATGAACAGACCTCCCATGCGCCCGCGTGTACTTGGGAGGTCTGATTATCCCGGGATGAACAGACCTCCCATGCGCACGCATGCCGTGGGGAGGTCTCTTCATCCCGGGATGAACAGACCCCTCTATTCGTCCGCATGCCGTGGGGAGGTCTGATTATCCCGGGATGAACAGACCTCCCATGCGCCCGCGTGTACTTGGGAGGTCTGATTATCCCGGGATGAACAGACCTCCAATGCGCACGCATGCCGTGGGGAGGTCTCTTCATCCCGGGATGAACAGACCTTCCCTATTCGTCCGCATGCCGTGGGGAGGTCTCATCATCACGGGATGAAGAGACCTCCCAGTATTCTTTGCAATACGTTATTTGCACTACGTGGAGGGACTATTCGCAGTTGTCACTTGCTAGTGCTGTCAAAACTGCTGGCTGCTGTGTTTTTTCAGGGGGGGTCTTATTATCCCGGGATGATGGGACCCCTTTCAGGGAGGTCTCATCATCCCATGATGAATAGAGCCCCCTCTAGGGGGGTCTTATTACCCTGGGATGAATGCACCGGGGGGTCTGACTATCATGGGATGAATCGACCCCCGGTCTGGTGGTCACGGGGGTCCCTCCATCACCCCACACATGTCGCCTGACAAGTAGGCATCCCGACTCAGCGCTGCCTTCGCTGGTTGTCTACCTCACGGGCGCTCACGGTGCCATGCCATGACTAACTACTCAGACCAACAGAAGTTTATTAACTGAACCTGTCCGAGGAATGTTTTGTTTTTACTTTCTAACTGTATTGTAATCTCCTGCTGTAGTTTAATGTGAAAGTAGCCGTAATTGCTAAGCCACTCCACTCTCTGTGTGTACTCTGATGCGGTGTCTATTTGCCCTTGTGTATGCGTACAGTTTTGGTGATCATTTGTTGAGCAAAGTACACAAACGTGTTAACTTGGTATGGGCTCATACATTTATAAACTGTGTGCTGATGAAACTGCAATACAAACTGTATCCGGAAGTGCAAGTGAACACTGCAAACAAAACTGACAGAAAACTGCAAAAACAATGCGAGATGTCTGCATTTCTGCGTGCGCCTCAGGTTGCCGTGCCGAATGCAACGCGAGGTGCAGTGCATGTACCCATCCACTGCGTTTCCCATCTGCAAACAACAACTGCAGATAGGGCACTGCAGTTTCAAGTATACTTCAACTACTGATCCTTCCGCGCGGGATCTGACTCCAGTAGTGACTCCAACAGCAGTGATGAGGAATCCTTCAATAAGGTGTGTTCGAGAGAGAGAGAATTTGAATTTATTTCATGAAAGAGGTACAAAAAGACGAAAAAGTCTTACAAGAGTACCACTGGTACAAGTAAAATTAAAACAATAGTTCGTTCAGTATAAAACGGAATTACAAAGTGCTTGTACTAACAAGAGGTGGCAATTTACAATAATTGATGACGCACTATTTATGATTAGAAATGTAAATACAGCCTAATAAATAGTCTTTAAGTTTTCGTTTAAAGCTTGAGATGTTATTTATACATAAAACGTAATCAGGAATGTTGTTCCATAACAGTGGTGCAACTATCCAAAACGCACCTCGACATTTGTCGGTACGATGATGAGGGATCCGAAGGTGAAATCGACTACTCCGTACATATCTAGATCGTAAATTATCCGAGTAGTTTAGTTCAACTGCAAGATAACTAGGGCTATTTGACATCAAAACTTTTTTTAATAGTGTAACCGCGGCGTAATTAAGCGGTTCGAGATATTAAGCCATTTTAAATCATAAATATATTTGGAGATATGACAATCACTTCTGAGGTCAAAAATAATTCTGGCACAGGCGTTCTGGACCCGTTGTTATGTAACTTGAGAGACGACCAAATTCTGTGCACATACTAGCATACCGTAATCAATAATAGGGAACACAAGTGATTCAACAAGTCTCTTTCGCACTTCAAGCGGAAGAAGGTGGCAGTTTTTCTTAATACCGTGTAAGGCAGCATATGCTTTCTTACAAACGGATACTTGTGGAATTTCTGATAAGGGTCACAAGTGGCTGAACCCCAAAAAAGTTATTTTGGCGACCATGTAGAAATGCTTTTTTCGAGGTTCTGATCATTTCTGGATGGTCGCCAAAATAACTTTTCTTGGGTCCCTAAAAGCGGCTATAATGAAAATAAAATAACACGACATAGCCTTTAACTCCCAAACCATTAGAGTGCCCAAAAAGTTCTTTGGAATGCATTCCTAAGTAGAAAAGGGCAATCTAAGAAAATTTTTTGGGGGAAAAATCTCGATACTATATTTGAGATTTTTAATTTAAAAGAAAGGTTTCCAAATAAAAAAATAGTAAAAAAAAAATTTAAAATCTAATTTTTTTTCTTCTTAATCTAATTTTTTTTTCTTCTTGAACTCTACCCTCGAAAGATGACCTGTGCAAATTTGAAAGCCTCTAGGACCAACCCTTTCCCTATTAAAATTTTGCCCAAAGTCAAAATTCATCAAAATGTCGGAAAACCCATTTTGCCCATATCTCTGGAACCGTGCGACCTAGGAGGCTAAAATTTTGGCTCTAAACGTTTTTAGTAATAGGAAACATGCCCTCAATTTTTAGTTCAAATCGGCGACTACGATGTCAACTCACCTACCCTTTCGTATGGAATCACTCAGTGAGTAATTAAAGATATGCAGGATCGCAGGGGAAAATTCAGATAAGCACAGTTTAAGCATGGATGCTGATATGTCGTCGACCCCCTTGGCTGTAGGACTGACACCGAAAATAGCTTTCCGTAAGTCCTCATACGTAACATGTTTAAAAAAGAATGGTTCATCAACAGGGAGAACAGGTTTTGCTCTATAAAAATCAATAGTTTCCTTCACAAGGGCCTCGTCCTGGCATGACACAGCAGTGTAATGAGCATTCAGCTCTTCTGAAGTAGGTGTTTTCGCTACAGAAATCCTATCTTGATCAACCACCTCCAACTTTTTAAGATTTCTCCACAGAGTTTTAGGGGAGTTACAGTTTGAGAGCATTTTATAAGAGTAGCGTAATTTTGCATTCCTAATAATTTGACTATTAACAGCATTTCTGAATTTCTTATAGCTAGCAATAAGACGTACATACATCGTTACAGAATTTTACCCTTCTATGCCTCCTATCTTTTTCCTCTATCATCCGTTTTAAATCGTCCGACATCCAGGGAACAGGTCTATGGTTTGCCTCAAAAGTAATATACGGGGGGTATTTATTAAATAACTCATGAACAGTCTTATTAAACAAGCAGGCCCGCCCTTCCGCCAAACGTCGTTGCCAGCTCCGCTTTGCTACGCTGGCAACTCCGTTCGGCAGGGGGCGTGCCTGCTTGGCCTGCCGGCGGCGTTCGGTCGGGCCTTCGGCCCGACCCCTAAGTCACACAGAACGTCCTCTTAGCTTGTAAATGATCGGGCCTGCGGCCCGTAAAGGCATTCTCTTCGGAAAGAGGCAGTTTGTAACGGTGAACCACCGAAACTACAGCCCTCCCTTCTGCTTTGAAAACGTGCCGATAGTGACTAAACGGTCAGTTATTCGGCAAAAAAGGGGAGTCAGAAATCTCGAAAAATGTCGAAATACGTGAGTTCGGCCTCAGATGGAACGGTCGAACTCGGACTTTATTTGGCAGCAGTTGGCAACACTGAATTACGCTCGTCGAAACGATTTTAACGATATATGCGTCGAGGGGTGTCGAAAATTTCAAAAACTGTCGAAATATGTCGAAAATTTTCGAAATATGTAGAAATACGTCAAAAAAGTCGAAAAATCTCGAAATATCTTAAAAATGTTCAGATATGTCGAAAAATATGGAAAATGTCGAAAAACATCGAAAAATATCGAAAAATGAGGGATAATGTCGAAAAATGTCGAAGAATATCAAAAATTGCCAAAATGTTTACAAATATCAAAATATGTCGGAATATGTCAACAATGTCGAAAAATATCAAAAAACATCGAAAATTATCAAAAATGTCAAAAATTATCGAAAATTATCGAAAATTATCGAAAAATATCGAAAAATATCGAAAATTATCGAAAATGTCGAAAAATATCGCAAATGTCGAACAATATCGAAAAACAACGAAAAATGTCGAAAATATCGAAAAACATCGGAAAATATCGAGAAATGTCGAAAATAATCGAAATGTTTGAGTTTTGACGATTGGCAACACTGAAAATTGAAAAACGGTTGGCACCACTGAATTGCGCTCGAAAAGACGGTTCTAGAGAGGTGCGGGTCGATGGGGTTCGTAAAAGTTGAAAAGTGGGTCAATTTTGGGTGCTTTTTACAGTGTAGTCGCGAGTTGGGTCCTTTTTATCGAAAAACGGTGGGCGCCATTGAACTGGCCGCGAAAAGACGCTTCCGGGGAGGTACGGGTCGACGGGGTTGAGAAAAGTTGAAAACTGGACCAATTACGGGTGCTTTTTACAGTGTTGTCGCGAGCTGGGTCCATTTTTTTGTAAAAGGGTGTGCACCATTGAACTAGACGCGAAAAGACGCTTCCGGAGAGGTACGGGTGGACGGGGTTGGAAAAAGTTGATTTTGTTTATTCCGTGAAAACTTTAATAATTTTTTTCAGTGCCTTAATGAGGGTTGGCAGGATTTGCACCAGGCGTTTCGGTGTCCAGGAGTGACCCTTAAGATACCCTAAAAATTTCAACTCTCTAGCTCAACTCCTTCGAGTGGAACAGACAGACAGACAGACAGACAGACACCAGATCGATTGCATAAGCCCGCTCTGAAGCTTTTTCAAAGCAGAAGGGCGGGCTAAAAAACGGTTGGCACCACTGAATTGCGCTCGAAAAGACGGTTCTAGAGAGGTGCGGGTCGATGGGGTTCGTAAAAGTTGAAAAGTGGGTCAATTTTGGGTGCTTTTTACAGTGTAGTCGCGAGTTGGGTCCTTTTCATCGAAAAACGGTGGGCGCCATTGAACTGGACGCGAAAAGACACTTCCGTGGAGGTGCAGCTCGATGGGGTTGAGAAAAGTTGAAAACTTGACCAATTACGGGTGCTTTTTACAGTGTAGTCGCGAGCTGGGTCCATTTTTTCGTAAAACGGTGTGCACCATTGAACTAGACGCGAAATGACGCTTCCGGAGAGGTACGGGTCGACGGGGTTGGAAAAAGTTGATTTTTTTTTATTTATTCTGTGAAAACTTTAATAATTTTTTTCAGTGCCTTAATGAGGGTTGGCAGGATTTGCACCAGGCGTTTCGGTGTCCAGGAGTGACCCTTAAGATACCCTAAAAATTTCAACTCTCTAGCTCAACTCCTTCGAGTGGAACAGACAGACAAACAGACAGACAGACAGACAGACAGACACCAGATCGATTGCATAAGCCCGCTCTGAAGCTTTTTCAAAGCAGAAGGGCGGGCTAAAAACTCTACTTTTGCGTAAATATTACAGAAAGAAACCATTTCATGCCATGGAGCATCCGTAACATCTCTTCTGAATTCATCGATGTTAAAATTTTTAAAAGTCCTCATGGTGATCAGTTGGGGTTTAAATTTAGGTACGCTAAGAGAGAAGACGGCAGTCAGCAGATCATGGTTGGAAAGACCGCTAGAGAACTGATTATAGAAAGCTAGGCGTTCAGGCAAAGTGGACGCTACCATATCCAAGGATGAATGATAGTTGTTTACATGGTACGTGGGACCAAAAGGGACGCGTTCCAAGTTGAAAACGTCGAGAAATTCATGCACTTGTTTCCCGTCATTAAGATCACATGCCTTATCGGTACCAAAGTGGGCATTTACATCTCCAGTTACAATGATATTTGTAGTCTATACCTAGAGAAATAAAGTCTGCAAATTCATCAAAATAACCCGTCTTCGGTGGTCTATAAACACAGGCAACCAAGAGTTTAGTATCACAAAAGGAAACCTCCAAAATAATATAATCAGGTTTTTTAATTCCAGCATCACATGGATCAGATTTACAGAGGAGCTTAGCACTATATATATTTTTTTTTTTACATGAATGGCTACTCCCCCACCTTTGCCTCCAGGCCTATTAGCTTCAAAGACATTATAGTTGTTTAAACTTATAATATCATTTACACAGCCATAGAAAGTTTCGCTCACAGCTAAAATATCTATATCAGAGTTACAAAATAATAACTGAAACAAAGGAACGTGACTACGATAAGTAAGTGACTCGGCGTTCAGATGCACAATTTTCAGCTTATTTGGAAAAAAATCACAGATAATATTTAAGGCATCAATAGTTGCACAATCCTCAATATTTAAACTAGGAATTGAGTTTATTGACATAGAGAGGTTAAATGATGGTAGGACTTCATTTGTACTTTATCACTAGTTTCAGTTTTTTTAAAAACAGTTTGCCATTAAAAAACCACACGTCGTGAATGCACTTCTCTTTCTTCAGTTCGCGGGCACGATTGAAAACAGATCTCATTTCAGGGGAGAGCGACTCGTTGATGTAAATCGGGTCTTCGGAGCGCGGTCCAGGGGGAAAGCACGACAGGTGTCGCACGCACAAGTCGCGCTTCACTTTTCTAGCCTTCATGAAGTCAGATTTGTACGGTTTGCGTGCAAACCGCACGTAAATACCCCGCCTGGACGCGGACGGCTTCCCGATGCGATGCGCGACCTCTACGGTCTCGTCGGTCAGTAGGCACGACAGGGCGTTTCCAAGCGACGACAGAATTTCTGACAAGTTCTCGCCTACCTTGTACGGCACGCCGTGAATCTCGACGTCGTTGACGCGCGAGTATTGTTCGGTGGCCGCGAGGCGATCTTCCAGGTCGCGTACTCGGTCACGGAGGGCCCCGTTCTCCCCGCGCAGCGTGGCGACTCCGGTCTGCAGCGCCGACGTGGCGGCTACGGCCTCCTCGAGTTTGGTGTAACAGGCTTCGAGCGAGTCGCCTAGGTTCTTCTCGACCTCACGGATGAGATTTGCTTGGTCGACCTGGTCCTTCTTGAGCATCGCGATAACGTCCCGCAGCGACGGCTCGGGCGGGTCGTCGGACCAGGAGCAGCGTCCACACAGCCAGTGACCGGCGGCCGCTACACCTCCGGCACAGGCAACATGGGCGCGGGTATCACACCCGCTTGGGCCGCAGCACTTGGCGCCGGACGTACCCGACTTGATGGCCCGCTCGCAGACGGAGCAGGTAACCATGGTGGTGAGGTTGGCGGCGGAGCGGACGAACCAAAACAAACAACACGTGGTCGGCCCAGGATGGGTAGGCGGGACAGTCCGGGCGGCGCGGGTCGGGTCGGCGTCGAGTTTGCGTCACATAATTGAAATCATTGAAATTTGTCACTGGCTCTGATACATAGTTTTATAGCACAAGCACTGAGCACTTTGTAAACACCAACGCCTGGGTGGCGTGGCGTGGCGTGGCGCGCTGGCGGAGCGGAGCGGCCGGTCGGACGTCCGCACCGGTCGGCTGACTGAACTGAACTCAGAGAGAGATATATTTGATATTTGATATTTATTGATTGATTTTTAAGTACATAAGACTAAAAGTCTTTTTAGTGTACATCGTACATTGTACAAAAAAGAAATAAAAACAGTTCAGTTAGGTAACAAAATAATAAATTGCTGAGACCGGAGAAAAGAGTAACACAAAGTTAACAGGTAGATTAAGTATTTAAGGTATACATAAGCAGGTGCTGGCGAACTTTCTGTTTGAACGAGTTAATTGATGCTGACAATATACAGTTTGGTAATTGATTCCAAAGTATGACCGAGTAGGTCCAGAAACATCCTCTCTCCTTGACTGTACTGTGAGACGGGACGCGGTAGTTATTTTCGCGGTCCCTCAGGTAGCGGTTGACAACTTCCGGTACAGGTGTAAGTTTACAAAATAAGTACTGTGGGGTTTTATACATTACAATTTTATTAAGAAGGCAAAGGGCATGATAGTTCCTTCTCTGGTTTATAGGCAGCCAGTTTAGTTTGGAAAGTACATGAGAAATATGTGCATCACGAGGCAAATTATAAATAAAGCGGGCGCAGGCATTTTGGACACGTTGTAGGCGTTCAGAAGATTTGACCAACATGCCATGGGTGACCACAAGCCCGTAATCAATTATGGGAAAGACAAGGCATTCAACAAGTCTTATGCGAATAGGGGTGGGTAGGCAATTTCGTTGCCTCCGCAGGCAGTGCAGGGCAGCGATGGTTTTGTTACAGGCAATTTTGGCGGCTTTTTCCCAAGTAAGGTGACAATCTATGTTAAGGCCTAAATTATTTACATGTTCTAAGTAGGGCAGAGATACATTATTTACACATACATAAGGTTTATCAGGTGGTAGCCTGCTTAGAATTTTGCTGTTACCAATCAAAATAACTTGGGTCTTGGCGCCATTGATGGAGAGGTTGTGTCCCTTTGCATAATCAGACAGCCCCTTAGCCTGCGCATTGACAACATCGACCACCAAAGACAGGTCGTCCGGACAAAAAGACACGTAGTGTTGCAGGTCATCGGCATAGAGATGGAAGTTGGTCTTAGTGAATACATTGCAGATATCGTTAACATATAGGCTATAAAGTAGGGGTCCCAATACAGAGCCCTGGGGTACGCCAAAAGATATTTCCAGTGAAGAGGAGACTTCAGTCCCAGTGTTAACAAATTGGGAGCGACCCAGGAGGTACGACTGCATCCAGCCCAACGCCGGATTAGAGAGGCCGAGTTGGCGCAACTTAGCAAGAAGAAGACCGCGGTGTACCGACGGAAAGGCGTTGCTGAAGTCGTAGAGCACTAATAGGGATATCTTACGGGCGCCCATGGCCTCCCTGACGTCTCCGACAACCTTCAGGAGGGCAGTGGCGGTGCTGTGCCCGGCTTTAAAGCCCGATTGGAGCGGATGAAACAGATTTTTGGAAGTCATAAATGTGGTTATTTGGGCGTGAACAATTTTTTCAAAGACCTTCCCTAGGATACAAAGTAGGCTTATGGGTCTAAAATCTTTAAGAATAGAAGCACCTGGCTTTTTTGGGATGGGCTTAATTTTAGCAATCTTCCATAGGGAGGAAAAACAACCACACTGCAGGGAAAAATTAAACAGATGTAGAATGGCAGGCGACAGTTCAACAATACAGGATTTAAGCATTTTTACAGAGATATTATCAACACCCATTGCATTGGACTTAACAGACATAATGGCTTTGAGCAAATCTGGAAACGTAACATCCCTGAAATAAAACAGATCGTTAGTGGCAGGTAACATTTGGTCATATTTTTTAATCATAACATCAACAGCTTCGTCGTCTATACATGTGACCGACGAGTAATGGGCGTTTAGGTCATTAGCCGGTGGAAACACGCCAGAGGCCGCAGTAGGGGTAACATTGAGGTTTTTTAGGGTTTGCCAGAGAATTTTAGGACAATTGAGCAATTATTTCCCAACCCAACCAGGGCCAAAACCTTGATGTCACCGATTTGTCTGAAAATCACTTGTTTTGATTGTCTACTAGTAGTGACCCTCCAAAAAAAATTTCATGCCCCTACCTACTATGGGAGCTGAGATAATGTCAAGTGACTTTTGGTAAGTTGTGGAATTTGGTGCCAATATCTATCTTGGGCAATTTTTATCACAGCTCTGCGATACAAAGTTTTCCTGAAAGAGCATCAAAAAGTGATCAAAAGAATTCCCCTCCCAAAAGTTTTCGACCCTTTCCTTGAGATATTACTAATTTTACAAACTTTAAAAAAATTAAAAACTGAAAAAAAGGGAAATACGTATTCCCTGATTTTCTTCACTCTGCCCTTAAAAGTTGCCCAATAGTAAAGGTAATGAGGTGGAATCATAACATTTTTACGGATCAACCTCCATCAAGGCAGCGCAGCCCAAAAACTATTTGTTTTCACTCAAAATTACCGCTGCTCAGGACAAGACTGTTCGGTGAGTCCATATTCAACCTTTTTAGATGTCCGCCTTCATTTGCCAACTGAAAAAATACATCACTCTAGGAGAACAAGCACTCTGTCATCCGAAGGCCATCGCATGAAGTATTTGTTTTACTCAAAATACACCGTAATATATTTTTATACTCTCTTTACTTCTTTATTTCTGTTATCTGTTGATGACTTCTCATAACTAATGCCTTGTGACCATTGGTACAAGGTTATGAGACACTTCAGTGGAGAAAGGCGTAAGGGTCTATTGCAATAAAAAGGATTAAGGTGTGGGGTATGCCCAGCACGATAAGTAATTGCTTTAGTATCAATACATTTAATGTAATCCTACTTTTTAACTTTTCAAACATCAGTTTGTAGACAAGTGTAGAAAAGACTCGGACGGGGTCACAGCTTCAGAAACTATTTTAAGATTAAGATTTAAACAGTTAAGTTATTTAAAAAGACCTTATTTATGCCATTAATCTATTAACTTCAATGGATATCACACTAATAAATCTGAGTCAAGTGAAACAGCAGGCAACATTGTGGGAGCAAGGTTTAAGGAGAGAATGAAAACATCAAAATGGATTTCATGAGACAATTTTGGGACTTTTTAAAATCCTTTAAGTATATGCCATTCAAACTTTCAGTATACAAACACATACTTCATGCATTTGCCTTTGGATGGCAGAGTGGTTGTTCTCCTAGAGTGATGTATTTTTTCAGTGGGCAAATGAAGGCGGACATCTAAAAAGGTTGAATATGGACTCACCGAACAGTCTTGTCCTGAGCAGCGGTAATTTTGAGTGAAAACAAATAGTTTTTGGGCTGCGCTGCCCTGATGGAGGTTGATCCGTAAAAATCTTATGACTCCACCTCATTACCTTTACTATTAGGCAACTTTTAAGGACAGAGTGAAGAAAATCAGGGAATACGTATTTCCTTTTTTTTCAGTTTTTAATTTTTTTAAAGTTTGTAAAATTAGTAATATCTCAAGGAAAGGGTCTAAAACTTTTGGGAGGGGAATTCTTTTGATCACTTTTTGATGCTCTTTCAGGAAAACTTTGTATCGCAGAGCTGTGATAAAAATTGCCCAAGATAGATATTGGCACCAAATTCCACAACTTAACAAAAGTCACTTGACATTATCTCAGCTCCCATAGTAGGTAGGGGCATGAAATTTTTTTTGGAGAGTCACTACTAGTAGACAATCAAAACAAGTGATTTTCAGACAAATCGGTGACATCAAGGTTTTGGCCCTGGTTGGGTTGGGAAATAATTGCTCAATTGTTATTTTTAAATACAGAGAAAGCGTACATAGCCCTGGCATCCCGCCTCTTGCGGTTAACAACATTGCGTAGTGATTTAAAAATAGAGGCGTCCTCCTGTAATTTTGAGGACCGATATTTTTTATAAGCGATATCGAGAGAGAGAGAGAGAGAGAGAGAGAGAGAGAGAGAGAGAGAGAGGGGGTAACATAGATTTTCCTAGGCAATAGCAGGGGGTAACATAGATTTTCCTTATCCCTGGCTCCACTTCACGTTAGGACTCCTCACTCTCGCTGGTAGAGCAGTCGACCGCAGAATCTAATTTCTGTTCCGTATTTTATAGACTTCCTCCAAAAAGAAGAGAAAGAGTGGGAAGAAGAATAGAGTCAAGCAAGACAAGAAGGGAACCCACGCAGAGAAGAGCAAGAAAGGGGATGAGGGGATGAGGATTTTAAGAAGCTAACAGTAAGACTTTTTATGAGATTCTAGTCCCTTATGAAAACCATGTTATTCCCTGAAAATAATGAGCTGCTTTTTTGTCAGGAAAAAGTAAGAGCTGCGATGGAGCAACGGAAATCTAATGGCTCCACTCATTCTGCTACTGGCAGGGTTGGGTACGTTACTTTAACGAGAAACGGCGTTACGGCGTTTTCGTTAACGTTAATTAACGTTAACGGGTAACGCATTGAAATTTGGGAAGTCAGTAACGTTAACGATAACTTTTTCTGCGTAACGACGTAACGGCGTTATCGTTACTTTTGCTACTCCAAGGGGCCCAATGGAAAGCGCGATTTCCCTAGACTTTGCTGAACTGTTTCTAAAGTAAAATACTTCCTTGCCGTCAAGTGCGAGCGTCGAAAGGTTTTCCTCATCCAGTGGACTCAGCTTTTCCAAACTTCGCACTCGCCTGAATGACAGCACTCTAGAAAGAGAGGTATTACTTAAGGTTAACAAGAAATTTTGGAAATGCTGATACTTTGATATTATGTGACAGTTAAAAATTACTTTATTTTTCAAGAACTGAACTCTATTTATTATTCAGTGTACACTATTTTCCCTTTTTTCGGACTTTCATGACATCGGGGGTCGCTTAAAGTCGATGTAACGTTAACGCCGTTACAGCGTTACGAGAAACATTAACGCGTTACGCTTCGGACACCCAGTAACGATAACTTAAACGATTACTTTTTGACGAAATTAACGGTAACGTTAATCGTTACATTTTAAAAGTAACGTGCCCAACCCTGGCTACTGGTCAGCCACCTGCAAAAAGGCCACGCGGAAGGCCAAGGAAATATAAGCAACGAGGTAAGAAGTCAACACATATCTTAATCGAAGGTAATTGATCTGCAGATCGTTGCATTTTGTATTCCATTGTTTTGCAGAGCTCATTAATCCTGAAGCGGAACGTGGAAATGTGTGAGCAGTATTACTTGATCTAAAACTTAAAATTACATGTATTCTCAAAGAATTTGCATCATTTCATCATGAATAGTGTGTGTTTTGTATTGAACTATTTTTGCATTAAAATTTGTTTGTATTGAACTATTTCTATATTACCAGCAAATACTGATTCCAAAGATTTTTGTTTCATTAAATCACAGTGGTATTGTGACCCCTCTCGAGGGGAAAACGACTGTCAATTTTTGTGTCAGCTGGATTACGGATTACCCCGGATTACCTCGGATTACCTCTGCACACTGTAAAAAATAGTTGTCAGGAGACAAGAGGTTGCACGACGAGCACCTTGTTCTCGAACAAAGGAGTTGTTTTTAGTATTACACTTAAAAATATACGTATGTTCTTACCATATGGCTCCATACAGAAAACCAATGTGTATGGAACGGTATGGATGTGTTGTAACGTGACAACAAAATTGTTGTTAACTTTTTAACTAACACATTTTGTCGGAGAACAGTGAAGTTTGTAATTAATAACCTTTCTGCGCAGTAATGAGACCAAAACACTTTTTTGAAAAAAAGAAATTATTTGAACTCTTGACCTTTGACAAAAAGTTTGTTTTTTAACAACAAATGTTGTTTAAAAAGTTAACAACACTTTTGCTGTTAATCAACAACAAAATTTTTTACAGTGCAGTGTTCTCCGGATAACGGTGCTTTTTTCCTCGGATTACCCCGGATTACCCTAAAATTTCCCCGGATGACACCGGATTACTTCGAATTTCCCCGGATTACACCCTGCCGTATTACCAAATGGCTGTCAGCCGGATTACTTTAGTTGTTTCCCCCTCGGACCTCCCTGCACCTGAAAGTAATGTGATGTGGTAAAGCATTCTAGCCTCCTGAACTTATAGGACCGCACCAGTCCACTTCACTTCATTCTTAAACATACATGGGGAAAAAAACACCATTACTATACTTAATTTTGCTGGCATTACTTGTTTTCATTTGCATGTTTTATGACAAAAAGACTACCTTTGCAAATGAAATGAGCCCTTAAATTGCTCACCAAGAAAAATTCATTGTCAGAAGCATGTGTTTACTAAATGTGCATTGATAAGAAGCAGTGGTACAAGAAATGCTAAACTCATTTTTGCATATCAGTCTTATCAATTGAAAACGAAAGGTCAAAGTTATACATCTACTCACATTAAAACATATGGTTAAAACAATTTACAAACGTCATGGAATACAAGATTAATTCTGATAGGGAAACATAACATACCACAGTTAAGGCAACAATTACTGACCACTAAAATTTGTTATACATTCTTCTTCTTCCTGCGTCCGTTTAGCCCACGGTTCACAGCCCTGATGATGGTGTAAGAGGCAGATTTCAAGAATCTCTTGACTGAAATGTGGCCCTCTTCTAAATCCTCAGTTAATGCAGCAATGCGCGCATCATTGCTTACAGCTGAAACAGAACGAGGACGCTTGGCTTTGGTGAGCTGATTCAGGACTGCACGATTCTGCTCTGTACGGTCCTCTAGCTCTAGCATGCCATCTATAAAGATCCAGAACAGAAAAAACAAGGTGTAAAGATGATAACTGAAAATAGTAGCATAGACTAACATCTAAAAAGTTTGATATTACAACTGAAAACTCATTCTTTAAACATGGACTTTGATAAGTAATTGTGATCATGATGAGAATTGAGTGCTATGCATAGCACTGTAACACGAAAGGATTCATCTCTAAATGTACAATGAATAAATGGTAAGCAATGTGATATTTCAATGGTGCTTGCTTTATAATAGCATCAGTCCTCACTATTCAATTGATTTAATGAAGTGTTATGTTTTCTTGCACCACCTACTGCCTAGCCCTAACTTGAATTCCTTTTGTTTTTATTTATTTATTTATTTATTTATTTATAATTCTTTTTTCTTTTGTTCCAAATACACACAAGACAATAATGTGTGAAATGAACATGGTCCCCACAATATTTGAGAGAAATAGTCACAAGACAGCCTCTGAAGGAAAGTGTCAGCTAGACGAGTGTGAAGTTGGCCAACGGACCGTTGACCAACCGAATTCAGCTTACTCGGAGCAGACTATACAGGGTGAGCGTCTTCGTATCTGCCAGACTTCGGGAGCGGATAGGGGACATTTAGACGAGTATTTTGATAAAAGACACTTGGGGTCGGAAATCAAAATTCCGCCCGCTAGAGGGAAATTAAATTTCGGAACCGAGTGCCGGCAGGTAGGCAACCCACCCGGCTGGCAGCCTAGGAGCGGCGTGGCGTGGCGTTTCTCAGCGGGGTGGGTGGCATGGCGTGGCGGTAGTTGAGGATACCTCGCGAGCTCGCGACGCACCTCTACGCACGTTCTCCGCGAGACCGCGAGCCTCTCCGACGAGACTGTGGGTCTGGCCCCGCCGTGGAGGCCCGCGGCCTCGCGGTGGAGGCCCGTGGCAACGCCAGGGAGGACCGCAGTCTCGTGGGGAAGCTGAGCTACACCACGCCACGCCGCTCCTAGGCTGCCAGCCGGGTGGGTTGCCTACCTGCCGGCGCTCGGTTCCGAAATTTAATTTCCCTCTAGCGGGCGGAATTTTGATTTCCGACCACAAGTGTCTTATATCAAAATACTCGTCTAAATGTCCCCTATCCGCTCCCGAAGTCTGGCAGATGCGAAGACGCTCACCCTGTATAGCTCTTAGCAGCCAACCATCAGCCAACCACCAGATGAGGGCTCTCCGACGCCTCGAGACGGTTGTAAGGGGTGCTACAGAGAGCCTGCAACACAAGCCCAGGCTCTTAAAGATGGCCGCCAACATTTGAACAGTGATTAAGAGCCAACTTTGGAGGCTGAGACTTTTTTAGGCTAGCGTTCTGGGGTCGATGCGAGGGTCGCAAAGGGTGCTCTAGTGACCCGACAACATAACCCTTTCACCGAAATGGCCCTCCCGGTACAGCCCAAAAAAGTCTCAGGGGGCAAATTTGGCCGAAAACTCGATTTTCACGATTAAGAGCCAACTTTGGAGGCTGAGACTTTTTTGGGCTAGGGTTCTGGAGTCGATCCGAGGATCGCAAAGGGTACTGTAGTGACCCGACAACACAACCCTTTCGACGAAATCGCCCTACCTGTACAGCCAAAAAAAGTCTTAGGGGGCAAAGTTGGCCGAAAACGCGATTTTCAAGATAAGAAGCCATCTTTGGAGGCTAAGACTTTTTTGGGCTAGGGTTCTGGAGTCGAACCGAGGGTCGCAAAGAGTGCTCTGGTGACCCGACAACACCACCCTTTCACTGCAATGGCCCTACCGGTACAGCCCAAAAAAGTCTCAGGGGGCAAAGTTAGCCGAAAACGCGATTTTCACGATTAAGAGCCAACTTTGGAGGCTGAGACTTTTTTGGGATAGCGTTCTGGAGTCGATCCGAGGGTCGCAAAAGGTACTCTGGTGACCCGACAACACAACCCTTTCACCGAAATGGCCCTACCGGTACAGCCCAAAGAAGTCTCAGGGGGCAAAGTTGGCCGAAAACGCGATTTTCAAGGTAAGAAGCCAACTTTGGAGGCTGAGACTTTTTTGGGCTAGGGTTCTGGAGTCGATCCGAGGGTCGCAAAGGGTACTCTAGTGACCCGACAACACAACCCTTTCACCGAAATCGCCCTACCTGTACAGCCCAAAAAAGTCTCAGGGGGCAAAGTTGGCCGAAAGCGCGATTTTCACGATTAAGAGCCAACTTTGGAGGCTCAGCCTTTTTTGGGCTAGGGTTCAGGAGTCGATCCGAGGGTCGCAAAGGGTACTCTGGTCTTTCACCGAAATCGCCCTACCTGTACAGCCCAAAAAAGTCTCAGGGGGCAAAGTTGGCCGAAAACGCGATTTTTACGATTAAGAGCCAACTTTGGAGGCTGAGACTTTTTTGGGCTAGCGTTCTGGAGTCGATCCGAGGGTCGCGAAGGGTACTCTGGTGACCCGACAACACAACCCTTTCACCGAAATCGCCCTACCGGTACAGCCCAAAAAAGTCTCAGGGGGCAAAGTTGGCCGAAAACGCGATTTTCAAGATAAGAAGCCAACTTTGGTGGCTAAGACTTTTTTGGGCTAGCGTTCTGTGACAGCAAAAGTAGGAATCACTTTTTTAGTATAACTTTTTGATTTTGGCAAATTACGAATCCTTGTGTTTACGTTTCTTAGAAATGCTCTACAGAATTCACGAGCGTTCTTGTGGATCGGCATGGTTCTTTCTCAGACGGCCATCTTCATGGAACTCCTTCTTTTTGCGGGCTGACGGCAGCTTGCCCGGGACAACGATAAGTAAGTGGAAATTAATTGCTTTCGACTTTGGGTAGTCCTGGGGTTTACAGTTGTGTGTTGCTAACAAAGCCCGGACGTATCTCATCGATGCAACTGCTTCAAAGAATGGTAGAGAAATTGAATAATGCTTACAACCTCCCTCTCCCCTTCCTCTCTTCTTTTAGTCATCTTCACTTGCAGCATAACCATGTAAATCTGAGTGTGACGATTCTGACTGAAATTGAGCAACGCATGTGTGACGTCATCCCGAGGGGGCAACCACTCGTGAAATCCTGTGTACAAAACGAGGGGTCCCTCACTTCGAAAATGGGCGTTCACTTACTAAAGACTGGAATGACTACGATGACTGGAAATGATTGGAAATGACTGGACGTGACTAGATATGACTGGAGTGACTGGGAATGATTAGACGTGACTAGAAGTGACTGGAGTGACTGGAGTTGACTGTGTATGTGACTGGAACGACTAAATTTTGACTGGAGCGACTGGAAATTGACTAAAAACTGACTGTAGTGACTGGAGATTGACTGTAAAGTGACTGGAGATTCACTATAAATTGACTGGAGTCTTAAAAAATTTATTTCCATCGATTTCTGCCCTCATGTAACGCATGTCACTGTAGGGAAGGCCTAGGGTGAGCGCAGCGCCAGTGATACTCCATGCGCCAGGTATATACGTTAGTTAGCTGTATCCATTCTGTACCCCGCCCCCTTTTTTTCCGTGGTCCGAGCACAGCTGACAGCTGTTGCATGCGCTTGGAGCTGAAAATGTTTTAAGGTTTATCTCAAGTTCGGAGTATTGTCACGTAGAAGCCAGAAGAGTTACAGCGGCAGGGCATCTTTTATTTCTCTTTCGGTGAGTTTTTTTTTCCCCCATCTTAACCTGATCTGGTCGGTCTCAGTCTGTTATGTATTATTTCACATTAGCACTGATTTCACAGGGTTGTGATTCATTTCTACGGCGCTGTTTCGGCAATCATGGTTGCTAAAGTCATGGCATCCATAGCCCATCAGAATAATCCCTGTGGTGCAACTGTAGCCCAAGGTGTGTTAATACCTAATATTTTGATTATTGAATATTGTGCTGATAAAATATATCTATTATCATTTATTGTTGGTAACATCTGTTTCCATCTAGTAGTTTTTGGTAAATAAATATTTGTCCTGCATACGTAGCGGGTTTGTTGTTATACTGACAAGTCCTTGACCGAACTTGGTCTCTTCTGTCCATTTCCAAAATTTAATATCAGGTAACACCCTTATTGAAAATCTTTAAATACCATGCAGGATTTTGGGAAATAAAGCACAGTGCTTTGTTTAATTCACATTAAATTATCAAAAACAAAAAAATATTGATAAATTTACAAAAACATAACAAACTATTGAAGTCACAGGTTCATTAGGTTCTCAACCTAACGATTTATTAGATTAGAGTAATATGCAACAGCAGCAGGGGAAAGTTGCAGCTTCCGAACATCCGGTGATATGTTCATTCAAATAACACAACAAAACCCCAAAACACCATTAAACACAATATCATCATTCACCTACAAAACTCCCCAAAAATAACATCTACCCACTACTTCTCCACCCAACTATCTAAAACAAATTCTATAATTCTCAAACAACCATCCCCCTAAAACAACCACCCTCCCTTACAAACCCCCCTCCAAAATAAACCCTTTTCTCTCCCCCCACCCCCAAATAGATATAAATAATAGATATAGATATATTTCAGCCTCTCTCTCTTTATACTATATATCGTCCTCTTATGCTTCCTCATTCTATAACGCGCCCCGCCCTATTGTATGCTAGATATATTCGTTTATTTTTCGCGTCTTATATATTAGATGATATATACTCTCGCTCTGATTCTCCAAACATCACGATCTAATAGATGAGTGATCATCGCTAGATTCATGTGTCACTCTTGTCTCTCCACATATATATATCCCCACACTCTCACTCTAATAGTAATGTATATATGAGATATGTACGCACTCATGCTCTCTACAACCCACAATCTCTTATACCTAGGAGTATATAGATATATATATATATATGTTATAGAGAGATACTCCTCCCCACCCCATCACCCCCACTCTGTTCCCCATATTCCCACATTATTTCGAACTCATCAAACATATACTTCTCCCCCTCCCCCCACATAGATCAGATAGACTTTTGTGCTATCGTCCACAACCAACCCATCAACCACCCGGAATATTAACAATATATTCGATCGATTCATATGTGTGTGCGCAAACACATAACACTCCCGTACATCTAGAGCGCATCTAGTAGTGTGTAGAGTGTGTTTGGTTATATCATCTGTGTCCGCTCTATATACTCGGCTAGATACCAGTGGCCTCCCCCCTGCACTCTGCACTCAATGTGTGTGTGTTGTGTCTGAGTGTGTGTGTGAAGCGCAGAGAGAGTTGCAACTGTTCTTGTGTACCAACCAGCCCCCCAATTACTCCCCCACCCCCTCTCTACCCCCCCCCCCCTAATAATACTCCCCCTTCTCGTGGTCTCTCGCCTCAATGTGTCCTTCCCACCCCCCCCCCCCCCCCCCCACCCCCCCCACTTCCCCTCCTGGCTGGACTATTATAGAGATAGATGAGTATATAGATATATTCCCCCCCCCCCCCCCATCCCTCCACCCATTCGCCCCCCCCTGTCTAGATCTCGCTCGCGTGTTCCATGGAGAAATTTATAACAGTGGACTCAGTTGATGTCATGGATCTCAAGAGTCTGAAAATACTTTCACAGATCTGGCTGGAAAATAAGTGAATTAGCAGACATTCTTTAGAATTTTGAGTCCTACTCTTAAGAATGAGACAAATTATGCTATGAGCAATAATTTCAACACACATGTACAAATTTCTAGAAACAAAATTGTCTAGAGTAAATTTAGGATTTGAAATTAGCCAGTTCTTCCAATATCTAAAAAAGAAAGTAGCATACCAAATTTTGAAGATTACTTCAAGTGGTGAGAGGCTCTTGTTCAAACCAGCTTCCATGACACAGCGCATAACATTTAGATATTCTACAGTGCCTTCGCTTCCAGGAACGTGTTCTTCCATAAGGCTTGTGACTCTCTCACTGCAAATTTTCATTGACGCGTTGAAATTCATCTTGTCCTTAGCCATAACTGCAGGAGTGAGTCCATGTTGTTCCTTACTCATTGTATCCATCAAAATAATCAAATGAGATTGACTTGCCGAGTATTTTCCCAAAGGCAGGTAGTGAGAGGGAGATAATCTATTTCTAAACTTGTTGACTGTGTGTATATAGTCTTGCATAACTGAAAATTTGAGCTCACCTGGAGCAAAGTAAAAGTCCTTGAACTCTTTAGGGCATGGAGCACCAGGTGAAAACATTACTGTGTGCATGGCATTTAACACTTTTGGGTCCCCATCAGCTGCAAACCCCAAACATTCAATGCCCAATTTGGAGAGTTCATCATAAATATAATGCCAACCTTTAAAAACATGCTCTGTTGTAAATCTATTATTAGACCCAAACATTGACAAACAAAAAGATGGAGCCCCGTACTGAGCAGGTTGAACCATAATTGCATAAGCAGTTGATGATGGAATGCCCTTTTCAAAGTGCGTTGCAATCAATGCGGCTGCAGAGGCCGGGAAGGAGTTCATGATAGGAACACCATTATCAGCAAATGGAGGGACACAACCTATGATTTGATCACTGGTCAAGTCATAAACAAATTTCTGAACAATTCTTGTTCCATCTTCTGCTATAAAAACTTTCCTAATTAAGTTGTTAACATTTAAAAACTCACTTAATTCACTAAATCTAAACTTTCCTTCTTTTACAGGTTCCGATGAATTAGCAAGTGTTCTCTCCACTTCACTTAATGATGGAAGAGCTGGTTTAAGATTCTCATATAACCACTCATATATAAAGCGACCAGCAACAATAAAAAGGTAAACAGAAAATAATTTTATTTCCATATCATAACGAACGACAGCCATGCTTCTCTCTGGAGGAGTTTTTCTTGGCAGTATCCATAAGTAGCTGCAGAAGATATGACAAATTAGAAGTGTTTGACATGTCAGTGATACGTGCTGATAATTCTTCACAACAAGCAGGTAATGATTTAATAACTTCACTGTTTGATCTTAAAGTGACCTCAACACTATTTAAAATATCATAGTATGCAGTAAGTTTTGACTGACCTTCAATGTATCTGCCAAGTGAACGTTTTGTTCTTGCTAACCTACTGTACTTCTCCATTGCAAAGCGACTCTTGTTCGGGGGGAAGCCCTTATTACATAAACTTTCTTCCCCCCCTGAAAAAAATCCTGTTCCTCTTCCGATGAAATACAGGCATTTTCATAGTTCTCATTATTTTTGCTCGGGGAAGTCAAATCAATAGAGGCAGTCTTGCCATCTGAACTGAAACTTTCTTCGCTTCCATCAACTTTGGATTTCTTTTCAACAAAATTTGACATTTTAGGCTGATTGAACAGAATTGACTTCAGTCTATCATTAGACGGGTAATCTTCTTTTGAAATGTGGTTTTTCCAATGGCGGTTCATGTTGGACAAGTCCCATGTTTCATTGAGCATTCGCTGGACAGTCTGCCCTCTTTTGCAGAAGGAACATGTAATCACAGCCGACAAAGAAGATGAGTCCTCGGTTTCCACATTTTTCACTTGAATTTCTAAATTTGGCACACACTCACTAAAAGCTGTAGGCAGGGCTTGCTTCTTACAATGAGAAAGTAGAATTCGCTTTATATCTAAAACTTCTTTTGGCATGTCAAACGAGGTAACTAAATTAGTATTGGATCTTTTAGATAAAGATGGTGAAGTATCACAGGGTCACTTGCCACTACGCTTAGCCTTATTGTTAAATATAGGATAGAGAGACATTTTCCCCAAACATTTCTCAGATTCAGTGTGATTTTTCTGAACAAAACTGACAATCCTCAGAATAAGTTTCTGTTCTCCAGGTACCAGTGAAAATTTCTCTTTTGATTTACAACCTCCTAAGTACAAAGGGAGTTCCTTGTCATCAATCCGTTCTAAAATATCACCACTCTTCACAAATTGTACCATGAATTCCATGTCAGCCTTTTCAAAATCTTTCAATGCTTGATAAGTTCCAAATCCGGTAATCTGAAGTAATCTTAAAATGTGGTCATCAATCTTGCAGTTCATAGCTCGCATAAGTTCTTTCCACATAGGGTGTGTAGTATGAAATTTCTACTGGAATAAAAATAACATAAAGAGATTTTTAAAAAATTTAAAAAGAAACAAACTACAAACACAAGATAGATTTGAAGTGGAGTAAAAATTTACCTAAATAGCTCATGGCTGACCCTAACTATTTTTCCTGTGGGTAAAAATGGGCTTAATATTTTGTGATTGGTCCAAAACAAACTTACCTTGAAGGATATAATCTTATATTAACTATTGGCAGAGTTAGAGAGACCAGTGATTTTTATGTATTTTTAGCGACATAATATCTTAAATTCCCCCAAAACTCAAGAAAAAGCAATGTCAGAGGCAGGTGTGGATTTGAATCAAGTCAACTGTGTCAGGAAAAACTAAAAATGCCCATGTAGACTTGTTACGAGCACTTCAACTTTCCTCGAGAAGATTATTGAACTATCTGATGAAAACTCAGCCCTTGCCCCTTGTATCAAGATCAATATTCCACCTCTAAAATTAAGCTTAGTCTAAGTGCTAACACATATCAAAAATCTGGGACGGGGCTTTTTGAAGCATGGAAATCGTTCCAGGAAGCGCTGAAAATCTAACAACAATTCTACGGAAAAAGTGCGAAAGTGAGAAAATTTCATTTCAAATCTCTATCATACAACAGGTTATGAATTTCTTTTATCAGTTTTTAGGGTAACCAGTTGTATGATACTCAAGAAAGCCAAGTGTGTGCATGGCACACTCCATTTGGACTCAACTACACAGCACGCTTCAAAGTAGAGGATGCTTGCTAGGCACCAATAAGGGTGCTCGTGCTGCTTCACTTCACTTCATTCACATTAATTATTCTATAAGCTACTGAAAGTGAAATGTCAAAGGCATAAAGAACCTCTTTTTAAATGAATTTACTACTTGATCCATAGTATATAAATATATGTCTGAAGCTCTAGCCCCCTACCAATATTATTTCAAAATTGTTATCTGTTGTTGTGTAATAAGTTGTGAAGTCTAATTTTACAGTATATACTGAATGTAGGGCACAAACTGACTGTGGAGGGCATGTCCCAAACTGCTTTGCTTGTTATTTAAGTAGACTTTAATCTCTAGGTCAACTGAAACCCTTGAGGACCCTATACCAGTTCTTTTAAAAGTGAAGACATTCTAGGAGCACTCTATTTGTGAATGATGTAAAATAATAAATCAAGGCAGCCATTTAAATCATTCAAATTATTTGTTTATTTATATGAGAGCTGGACAAGATGCTTGGTCTGCGTTACTGTGCCAAAGGGCCAACTCAGGGATTGTTTGGACTATAACGGTTCATACAAGTAGCAAATTAATTGAACTCCTCGTAACAATTCACCTTGCTATTTTCTAACAGTGGGCCTTTTGCACAGTAATGCAGACCAAGTATCTTTTTCAGCTCTCATATAAATAAACAAATAATTTGAATGATTTAAATGGCTGCCTTGATTTATTATTTTACATCATTCACAATTAGAGTGTGCTCCTAGAATGTCTTCACTTTTAAAAGAACTGGTATGGGGTCCTCAAGGGTTTCAGTTGACCTAGAGATTAAAGTCTACTTAAATAACAAGCAAAGCGACGCATCCGTGCAACAACGGCGGATCTGTGGAGAACACGTGAACAAAGGCGGATCTGTTTAGGACGCGTGAACAAAGGCGTATCTGCTTTTTGAGAATTTCTGCATGTCTATCTTTGGAGGCCTCTTACTCCTCGTGGTAAAGTCGGATCATTCCGGACAATATCTCATTGCACTCTGCATTGAGCCTGGAATAAAACGATAACGCTTTTGAAACGATCCGACGTCACCACGAGGAGTAAGAGGCCTCCAAAGATTGGCATGCAGAAATTCTCAAAAAGCAGATACGCCCTTGTTCACGCGTCCTAAACAGATCCGCCTTTGTTCACGTGTTCTCCACAGATCCGCCGTTGTTGCACGGATGCGTCGAAAGCGGTTTGGGACATGCCCTCCACAGTCAGTTTGTGCCCTACATTCAGTATATACTGTAAAATTAGACTTCACAACTTATTACCCAACAACAGATAACAATTTTGAAATAATATTGGTAGGGGGCTAGAGCCTCAGACAACATTCATATACTATGGATCAAATAGCAAATTGATTTAAAAAGAGGTTCTTTATGCCTTTGACATTTCACTTTCAGTAGCTTATAGAATAATTAATGTGAATGAAGTGAAGTGAAGCAGCACGAGCACCCTTATTGGTGCCTAGCAAGCATCCTCTATTTTGAAGCGTGCTGTGTAGTTGACTCCAAATGGAGTGTGCCATGCACACACTTGGCTTTCTTGAGTATCATACAACTGGTTACCCTAAAAACTGATAAAAGAAATTCATAACCTGTTGTATGATAGAGATTTGAAATGAAATTTTCTCACTTTCGCACTTTTTCCGTAGAATTGTTGTTAGATTTTCAGCGCTTCCTGGAACGATTTCCATGCTTCAAAAAGCCCCGTCCCAGATTTTTGATATGTGTTAGCACTTAGACTAAGCTTAATTTTAGAGGTGGAATATTGATCTTGATACAAGGGGCAAGGGCTGAAAAAAAAAGTTTTCATCAGATAGTTCAATAATCTTCTCGAGGAAGGTTGAAGTGCTCGTAACAAGTCTACATGGGCATTGTTAGTTTTTCCTGACACAGTTGACTTGATTCAAATCCACACCTGCCTCTGACATTGCTTTTTCTTGAGTTTTGGGGGAATTTAAGATATTATCGACACCTTAGACTGAAAGGCACGCAGTTCAGCCGCGCCTTCCGAAAAGCACGCAGTTCAGCCTCCCATTCCAAGACTAACGCAGTTCAGCCGTGCGGTCCGAAAGACACGCAGTTTACCGCTCCAGACATAGGAACTGCGTGAGTCTTGGATTGAGCGTCTGAACTGCGTGTCTTTCGGAGCGCGCGGCTGAACTGCGTTAGTCTTGGAACGGGCGGCTGGACTGCGTGCCTTTCAGTCTAAGGTGTCGTTATGTCGCTAAAAATACATAAAAATCACTGGTCTCTCTAACTCTGCCAATAGTTAATATAAGATTATATCCTTCAAGGTAAGTTTGTTTTGGACCAATCACAAAATATTAAGCCCATTTTTACCCACAGGAAAAATAGTTAGGGTCAGCCATGAGCTGTTTAGGGAAATTTTTACTTATAAAACAAATATAGATTTTATCACTTATAATGTTGTTTTAGTTTAAGACTAGAACATGTAAACTTAAAATTTAAGGACTTACCTCTTCACTTTCAGAAACAACATCAACTGCATTTGGAGATTTTTGATGACTGATATTCTCCGAATGTTGAAGGGGAGACTGGCAACTCGAAGACTGGAGATCAGAGCTTGAAGATAAGTTTGGTGCTGCAGAACTTGTAGACTTTGGTGGAGAGACCAAGGAAGCAAGCCCTGCACCCTCGCCTGCACCAAGCACTGCTGATTCCGTTGGCTCACACATTGTGTAGACACCTGCTCCTCCTGCAAGAAAATTCAAAACGAAAATTTGTTTTCTGTTCAAAATACTTTCCTGTCACCCAAACTAACATACCGAGGCCACATCTATCCAACACTTTTAAATATTTAAGAGGCATAGTTCACATTTAGTCGCACAACTCATAATAATATTTGTACTTCAAATATTGTACATAAAGCATTTACTAACCTCTGCAAAAAACATCACAAAAATAATTAAAGATGACATCTTGAAGAGCTGGTGACTGAGTGGATGGGGGCCCGAGGCATCCCCCACCAGTCAAAATTTATGCTTCTTACCTAAATCCTAAACAGAAAGCCAAGCATTAGAAACACATCAGACAAGCTTGAACATTGCGGCGGAAAACTAACAAGTTTAGTGATTTGAGCAGGCCGAATTATTTCAACACATTTCAAAAGCTTGTAACATCCTAGAACTATAAGAAAACCATTGATTTTCTTATAATGTAAGTCCAGAACCTAACCATAACCTCCTGCATCCCACCTGCACTCCGTTCTGACTTGAGTGTTTCGACAAATCGGGATCAACACTTATAAAGAGATAGGTCATACCCAAAGAACAACTACATGGCTTGCTAAGTTTCCAAGCTTCACCGATTTATTATTTGCCTTACCTATAAACTTGATTCGCAAACTCGCCACTCGTCAAGCCCAACACCACTCGCTTTCGCTTTGAGCGCGAAACCCGTTGCTCAGAAGATGTTGCCGGAACGCGACGACGGGAGTCAGGCGAAGTTGCCTGAAGTAGTACGACCGGAACCGCGCGCAAACCACCAATTTCAAAAATGCTTTGACCCACTTGATTGGTGCATTAAGAAAAGGGAAATTATTGTTAATATTGTTTGTGTTTCATTTGCTTTTTTAAATGTAAGTGTTGTCATTTCTATGACCGTTGGTGATTGGAAAACAACTGTTTGTGAATGAAAAATGACTTGTTGTGATTGAAAATGACTTTTTGTGATTGGAAAATGACTGGTCGTGACTGTAGTGACTGGAAAATGACTGGTCGTGACTGGAGTGACTGGAATGACTGGAATTGATTGGGGATGACTGGACTTGACTGGAAATGACTGGGCGTGACTGGACGTGACTGAACAATGACTGGAAAATGACTTTTTTTGTAAACGTACACTGACTTGACGAGGTGAGGGACCCCTCGGCAGAGCTGGGAATTTGGTGGGCCCGAGCGGGCCTCTCCTCAGGGCGTGGCGCAGCGCGGCGCATCACTGAGTGACGGATGCACGCGCTCGCGCGCTCCGGGCTGAGCCGAGAGGGAGCCGAAGTATTCCCGAAGAGAGCGAGCTGCACCGGGCCTCCCGGGCCCGTCTGAGCGTGCGGCTCGTGTCGGGCCTGCTGCGTTGTCGGGCCCGTATCGGGTTTGAGAGGCCCACAGCGCTTGCGGCCTGGGCCCGGCGGGCCCGGCGAACCCGGCGGCCAGAGCTGGGAATTGGGTGGGCCTCAACACTGGTGTGTAATATTTATGAATATAGATAAATGAATTAGCCTTCTAAAACTTTTCAAATTTACCTAATTCCTCACTGTGCAAGGAATATATGGGGTCGGGAAAAATAGAAAAAAAATATACGGACACGGCTCGAAAGGAATTCCCTACGATATATTCACAACACTGGCAATAGAAATGCAAGACGTACACTGGAAACCTAAGTGTGTGAATGTCGCACACTTGTAGGTGTGCGACCATTCATTCGTGCACTTGGCCACTTAAACGTGTGAATTTTTCTAGGATATTCACACATTTGAGTGGCCAAGTGTACGAATGAATCCTCGCACACCTACAAGTGTGCGACATTCGTACACTTGGGTTTACGACTGAACCCAACATAAACATAAATTATTTAAAAACGACACGGAAATCAAAAGGGATACACAAGCTACAAGCTACCTCTACTTACAATAGAGGGTTTTTCCTTGCCCTCCCCCTACCATACTCTTGGCCGCCTTAGAAATTTATTTTTCGGAACGTTTTTTTTATACTGATATTTTGAGAAACCTCCGCCTACTGCCTACTGTGCGTCGTAGGTTTGGCGCTAAGTAGCGGCAGGCACAGCCTACCCCCCCTTCCCCCTCCCAAGTCTAAGTCAAGCAGTGGCGGCGGCAGAGGCAGGTGAGCGGACGGCAACGCGTGAGCCGCAGCCGCCGCCCGCAGCCACCAGCAGGCAGACAGACTTTCGGGTTTGTCGGGCCCGATAAGCATTGCGGGCCTCTCTCGGGTTCGACTTCGGCGCGGGCCCGTCACGGGCGGCCCGTGTCGGGTCGGGCCGCTCGCGGGTCGGGCCGGTTCCCGGGCCTCCTGGCTGGCGGCCGGGCCCGCTGCGGCCCACCCAATTCCCAGCTCTGCCCCTCGGTACAAACCATTGGAAATCTCAATGAAATCCTCTGAAATCTTCATGAAATCCTACGAAATCCAACTGAAAAAATCTCAAGAAATATCATGAAAATCTCAAAGAAATCAGTGAAATTTCATGAAACCTTGAGGAATCCCATAGAACACTGAAAATCTACGAGTCATAATTCTCGCCCCCATACGAGTGAGAATTTGAGGGCAATTTTATTACTCTCTGGGGAGTAAGAATTTTTTTCCTCGCCCTTTATGAGAAATAATTTTGGTACCTCGCCCAAATAAAGTGAGAATTCGTGCTCAAATTTGGTGAGGTTAAAAAATTCTTACTCAAATAGAGCGAGGCTCAGTGAAAAATTTCTTATCGCTCATGTACGCAGTGTTGCCAGAAAAGTAGGCAAAACCCGCCCAACACACAGCTGTGTGGAGTGGGCGGTATTTACGCCTGCCTACTGGGACATTCCCCTGCACACTCTGGAAATTCAAGTGTACACTGTTATTCAATTCCTGTGACGTCACGTTCTTTTTCATGTGAAAAGTGTCACATTGTTTAAAATGTAGTGTCACATTCTTTTCAATGTGAATCGGCCAAAATTTGCGGGCTAAATTTCATTGTCACATTCAAAAGAATGTGACATTAATATTAAAAGGAATGTGACAGTTTTCACAAGAAAAGGAATGTGACGTCACAGTAATTAAATAACAGTGTACGAATGTCGCACACTTGTGGGTGGGCGAGGATTCATTCGTACACTTGGCCACTCAAACGTGTAAATATCCCTGGAAAATTCGCACGTTTAAGTGGCCAACACTGAGAGAAATGTTTCGTTGCAGCCATCAAAATTTTGATACCCATAATCAAATTTTGTTCGGTCGGTCCCGGTTAGTAATAGGCATCAAAATTTTAGTTGCTGTAACCAAAATTTTGGTTGCTCTAACCAAAGGTTTAGTTGCTGTGACTAAAAATTTGATGCCCATGACCAAACGGAATCGATCGAACAATTTTTTATGGCTGCAAAGAAACATTTCTCTCAGTGAAGTGTACGAATGAATCCTCGCACACCTACAAGTGTGCGACATTCGTACACTTGGGTGTCCAGTGCACGTGTGTAGATGTTGCCTAGTAGGCAGACGCGAAAACCGCCCGCTCCACACAGCTGTGTGTTGGGCGGGTTTTGCCTACTTTTCTGGCAACACTGATGTAGTGTGATAAGCGTTATAACATCGAGCAAGATGGCTTGGTATCGCTCGTTCTGAGTCATCGAAACGACTGTAAAGGAGTTATATTAATTATATACACTGTTAAAAAAATCCATCTGAATTTTAAGAACATGTGTTTGGAAGCAATTTACAAAGAAAATTTTACATTAAAATTAAGTACAAATACTTTCTGAAAATTAAGAACATGTTATGAAAAGTCAAAAAGCTACTTTTCTTGCAAGAAAACGCAAAAATCTACAATATTTAGATTTCCTACGGACTGAACCTTTCCTTCTGGTTTGCAAGTTACAGTTCTATTCCAATTCAGTTGCAAGTACTTTACCAATTGAGTGGACTCGAACCTCGGACCTTTGGGTTGGAGTACCAACGCCTTAGACCACGGGGCCTGTCCACCTTTCTTAGGGTGGGGTCCGTCTTTTGCTGAGACCTGATCCACCTCGTGGGTTTGCTTATACTCTCACTCCGCCGAACTGCCGTGAAGCGTCGCGGGGCCGCTTGACCCCGTTACCTTTGGTCGCACCGTCGTATTATCGGGGGTGTAGCGGGTGCTGCCAAAGGGGTCGTCCGGCCGGAGTGGACGGGGTGACGCCCGCCTGTCGGATGACCGATTCGCCTCGGGTGGGTAGGCAACCCAACTGGCCGCTCGCGCGGAGCAGGTCGCTGGACACGGCGTGTCGCCGTGAGTCGTGATGAGCACGCAGTGCTGATGAGTGCTGCACTCTGGGGGCGGTCCGCCGAATTGCGACGGGTAGGTACCCGGGTTGGCGGCCGCCGTAGGGTTCGGGTAGGTCGGGAGAAATGAGAGCACACGACACACACTCGAGGTTTCCGTTGGTATACAGTAGGCGCACTACTGGGAGGAGCGGTCCATCAATACAAGAGGTCGAGTCGGGTCACACCTGATTCACTACCCCGGTCACTGGTCACTGAGCACACGCACTAACACACTACTCGCTGACACTCGCGAAGCCTGGCGCACACGGCCGTAGATACTCTAAGTCCCACTCTGGACTCTAACGCTGTCACTGGTGGCCACACATGGACCCGAGCACTTCCCGGGGAGACACCTGCTCCCGTCTGACGCTAGCTAGAGACTGACTACAACACTTACTACCTGGCGTCTCATCCGCTAAGAGGGAATGACCAAACTATACAACTAGGGAATGACCAGAGGGGTAATGCCCGGCGCTCCGCCCGAGCCCCCGCGCGGGCGTGCGCTACGCACGAAGTAAACCAAAGCAGGGAATGCCCACGCGCGGCTACCCACCTCTCACAGGTTGCTGCCCTACCTATCCGGTGAACCCGCCTCGGTGGTTGACACCGGGGCGCGTACAGCGGTACGCTGACATGCCCTCCCCTCCTCCAAAAGAAAAATCCTGATTTTCCTTTGACCTAGATGGACCGTTTTCTCCGCGCACACTACATTTTTTGAAAACCAACAACAACTGTACAATACAAATTCTTAACCTAATTACATACGTTCCACAGAACACTTCAAACAACAATAGGCTATTTCAGAGCCGGACGGGAAGAAGTAAACTGGAAGAACAAAAAGCGCTCTGCGCATGCCCAGGCGGCGTGGTGGGGGGCGCGCGGGGCCGGAGTGGGGACCTCGGGCGCCCCCCACCACGCCGCCCGAGCATGCGCAGAGCGCTTTTGTTCTTCCAGTTTACTTCTTCCCGTCCGGCTCTGAAATAGCCTATTTCATTATTTTTATTATTATTGTTCACACAATACACAAAAGTCACAACCGCGCTCTCCCACGCCATGCTACCTGAGTCAGCGCTCGGCTGAATCATCGAAACGTGCGCCCCTTCTTCTGTTCAGTTCTGGGGGCACTCTCCACTGTCACTTATCATCGGAGGCGGGGTTGACTGGTCTCGATGCTCCGTCGGGGCGCAGTCCCTTGCTGTCCAGCTGATGGGAGACTGAGCGTTGCTTGCAGCCCTCGCACGCTTATATCGGAGCATCCGATCCGCGCCGACCCATGTTGCCACTGGTCGGATTCTGCACCTTTTCCGGCGGGTGCGCTGCCTCGTCGTGCTGGGGAAGGGCAGCCCCGAGCGTCGTGCCACCCGGCGTGCTCGCGGCGCGGGGCGGCGTGCTCGCGGCGCGGGGCGGCGTGGGGCGGCGTGGTGTTTGCCGCATCCGGCCGTCACCCTCTCCGTTGGTCTGCCTATTGCTGAAAACAAATCATGTTATTGACACTTCGCACATTTTTCAAATTTTACCTCCTATTGTTAACAATATTTTGTTGATTACATTATTTTTATTTTTTTTAATTTAAAGGCCTCTAGTCCACTAGCGGGGGTCCATAACCTCCCGTCCCTCTTACATTTACATTTTACATTTTCTTAAGTTTTACTTCACAATCTTAACTCCCCATTTCCTATTAATGCAACCCTTCATTACCTTCTAGGTTTCGCTTATTATTACAGATTCACCTCTGCACACTTTACAATAGCTCTATGTTAAACCTTTAACAATTCTAACAAATTTATTCAGTTTTTACCTTGAAACTCCTCTTTTACACATAGAGTAGTTTCTTACACACGCGGGCCCTTTGCCCTTTTACAAAATCACTTTGATTCGCTATTAAGTTGCTCCCATTTTACAACACAAACCTGGCATTTGCCTGAAAACATGTCAGATTTATTTCTAATATTTGCTACCATGTTCTTCTCATTACTTATTTTACTTTACCATCTTTGATACATTTTATTTCCGCTTTATTTTTCAATTCTTCCTCGGGTCACATGCCCGTGTCTTGATGACGTTGCCTTGCAACTTTTATTCTTATGTCCCTTTGCGGGTCATTTCTATTCTTCTTTATTTCTTCTTTGGGTCACATGCCCATCTCTTGATACCGTTGCTATGCAACTTTTCGGTTTATGTCCCTTTGCGGGCCATTTCTATTCTTCTTTATTTCTTCTTTGGGTCACATGCCCATCTCTTGATACCGTTGCTATGCAACTTTTCGGTTTATGTCCCTTTGCGGGCCATTTCCTTTTTGGACCATTTCCTGACCGAGTTGGCTCGCTACGTGTAATTACCTTTAGTCTTACCCGGTCACCGGTGCACAGCTTATTACACTAGGGCCACTGGCCGGATTCCGTCCACTTCGTATTCTCTCTTTTCAACACTTGCTTTGTGCCCAGCTCGCGCTTTTCGGGCGGCGCAAGCGCGCCTTTGCCTTTCGAATCTACCGGGACGTTGACCCATATTCTTCACAGTGTTTTCGGGGCCGTACAGTAAACTATATTTACACATTTCGCTGCCCTTAAGTCTTAAGTATTTACATGACAGTTCCTACGTTTGTACGGTCGTTCCGTTAACCTGGCTTTACGAGTCTGTCCCGTGACTTAGGCCCCTCGGCCTTAGTCTCGAAATTTTCGTGGCTATTCACACGGTTAGAATTTACGGGCTTGAAATTCGGCTCGTGCCCTTCCTATTCGCACCGTATCGTGTATAATGTGTCCCTTGCGCAGCTAGCACTAAAATTACCTTTGTCACTTCTTACAGCAATCATCCGAGTGCATTTAAATCGCCTGAAACGGGATGTTCTCTCCCCCTCTCTCTCTCTCTCTCTCTGTCTCTCTCTCTCTCTTGACTCCACGCGACTGCCTTCCAAAAAAATGTCGCCCGGAAAGTAAAATTCGACTTCACAACTTCAACTTTGCTTCTTCTTCTTCTTCTTCTTCTTCTTCTTCTTCTTCTTTGTTTGCTTGTTTGACTTGCTCCGAGAGAAATTTGGTGCCATCTCTTACTTCCCTAGTAGAATAAGCGGCGCACGTGCGCCGGGCGGACGTCCGCCCGTAGTGCGGTAGGCGGGCTTGAGCGGAGCGGACCCCGCCTGGACTGCGCCTATGGTGCTTACGCGCGCGGTCTGCGCTTGCGATGCGAAAGTCAATCCCTAAGCCCACCCAGCAGGCGCAGTGCTCCGTCACTCCGCGCTGCAGACTCCGCGCAGCGCGGTCCGCGCGAACACGCAGTGGCAGCCAGCTACTGCGCTGCACCTGGCGTGGTTCGCTGGCGCTCGGCCGCGCGGACAAGCGCGGGGCGGACTGCGTGTGACATTCATTCGAGCGCCTCCAGCGCATCCCTGTTGGCGCGCCCCGCTGGTGGCCCGCGCTGCAGACATCGCGTCCCCACAACTGGGGCGGGCCGAGCGAAGCGGGGTGCTGCCGAGCGCCGCCTGGCGGTGCAGAGGCGGCCCGGGTCCCGCGACCTCCACGCGCTGTCCGCCGCGCGGAGTGCTGGCGGACATCTGGCGCGGCGGGCGCGGCGTTCCGCTGTCTCTACTGCGCTGGCTGTGCGCCTGCCCGATGGCCGCCGATGGCCGCCTATGTAGTGGCGGCCCCAATCGCAGTGTTTTTGTTAATGTCAAGCAATGTCATGAGCTCAGACAAATCTCTAATTTTTTGTGCCCTATTTATTTTGGTAATTTTCCGTGAGTTTTCCCTGATTTCCTAGATTGTTCGCAAATTCCCACAGTCTTTCAGGTTTTCAAGGTTTTCCAGAGTTGTGGTGTGTGTGTATGCGCGCTCTTCCTGACTCAGAGCCGCAGCCCGCAGCGAGCGCGTAGGCCAGCAGTTAGGTCGGATTCTGAGCGGCACTCACTGTCTGTCGCGAATGTAGCTGTAGCGTTGTACTCGAGAAAGAAAAGAAGCTGCTACCTACCTTAGGTCACTCGAGTATGCTTGCATTTTCAATGAGTTCAGTAGTAGGTGCAGTTATTCTTGAAATTTTCAGTTAGTATATTCTGATCAGTTTCCGATCGAAAGCAAGACCGAAGTTTTAGTCTACAGACAAAGTACGACGTCGACGACCCCCCGGAGCCGCCACTGATTTTTTGAAAGTAAATTTCTTGTTTTAAAGTTCTTTGAAAAAATAGCTTTAAAACCCACCACGCCTGCCTTCGGTGCACCAATGGGCGGGGAGGCGGACGAAGCGGCTCGCTCTCTTTCCTTGTCGTCCTCATAGCGAGAAGCGCGAGGAGGAGAGAGACAGCGCGCACCTGGGACTGGAGGGGGGAGGGTGGCGGAGCGTAGTGGGGGCCGCCAGCGCTGGCCGGCGGGGCGGCTCTGCACCGACTATTCAAACCAATCGGTAACTTTTAAATCTGTAAGATGCCTTGACGGAGCTATGGGATGGACGCACAGCGTTTATTTAGGAACGGAGTAGCCTTATTGGACTCTACCATCTCGTTTGAAGGACAAGACGAAATAAGTTTACACTGATAAACCAAGTGTTCAACCCTTCAACACTTTTTAGTGTTCAAATACCATTCAAACAAATAAAAGTGTTCAACAGAATTGTTGTGCACTTAAAAGTGTTCAACTCAGAAGTTGTGTACTTGTAAGTGTTCAACTCCCCAGTTGCACACTTCCCTAATACAGTGCGTCCAAGCTAAGGAAGTGTGTAACTGGAGAGTTGAACACTTGTAAGTGTACAACAACTATGTTGAACACATTTATATGTTTAAATGGTATTTGAACACTTTAAAGTGTTGAAGGGTTAAACACTTGGATTATCAGTGTAAAACCTTGAGGAAAAAATCTCTAAATTTCTGAATAAAATCAAATTTTCGACCAGGAACAAACCTCGCGCTTCTTCTGTCTTACAGTACATTTCGTTCCTTGGTCTTTTCAGAACATTTTGACAGAAGTCCGACCAAAACCGAACGAGTAGTTTCGGAGCTAGATCGGGTCCGCGAACCCCTCCATTTAGGCCCTTTTGTTCGATTTCCGGTAAACGCACTAGGGTGGGGTCGGCAAACCCCTCAGATTCGTATTCAGCACATATTACATAGATTAAGAAAAAAATGTGCTTTACGTATTTATGCACCGGGTCAAAACCTTGGTTTCCTGGACAGTAATATCTTTCTGGGCTTGGCTGGACTGGCTGGGCCAGCTGGCTCTCTGTATTACAACGCTGTTGGTACACTGTGATTCAATTACAGTGACGTCACATTCTTTTTCATGTAAAAACTGTCACATTCCTTTTAATATTAATGTCACATTCTTTTGAATGTGACAATATAATTTAGCCCGCATATTTTGGCCGATTCACATTGAAAAGAATGTGACATTACATTTTAAAGAATGTGACACTTTTCACATGAAAAAGAACGTGTCGTCACAGTAATTCAAAAACAGTGTATTACAAACAGAACGGTGTTAGTTTATTTTGTGTCCGAGTGTCCGAAATTCGTGGTAGCTTAACTAGGGATGGTTAATAAGACTTTTCGAGTGTCACTCTTTTTGTTTTCTTTTTCGTCCGCGATTAGCGCATAAAATTTCATTTGCGCTCTTAGTTGAGTGGGGATTAGAGTATTTGAGTACTGTTTGGTGTCATTCGAATCAGTTTAGAGTTAAGAAGACATCAGTGTCGCCAGATGTTAAAAATACATTACATTATCCGAGCAAGTCCGAGTTGCTCAAAGAGCGGGCTTTTGCGTTTGCAGAAGACGCAGTTTGAAGTCCATTGAGCTGGAATTCAAAATCCGCGCGCCCAGGCCGCGCGCGACGGTAAGTGGCCGCGTTCGACACTTTCTGTTGTTCGTCTCTGTCTTGCGCACGCGTTTCCGCAGAGGGAGAAGGTCAGAGCCGCGGCCGCACAGTTACTCGCTTTGGACGTAGTCCTACCACTGCAACCCCCCACCACCTGCTGTCTGACCAATTGCAGCGCAGATCAGGAGGCTACAGTACGCTTATAGTCGAACACGTGGGCCTTATTGACCCGCTAGGATGAGAGACCATAAAACTGCGTTGGCGACTCTGCCGTATTCCTTCTCTCTGGTCCGAGTCGCTCACCACTTGTCACACCCTCGTCAACGCCGGCCGCGCGGTATCAGGTATAAAAGGACCCACCCCGGCACGCCAATTTATTGTTTCCCCGGAAGGGTCCGGTCATTGACTTGGCCTTCCTCAGCGCAGGCCGGCAGTGTGAGCCTCCAACCTCCAACACAATGTCGCTCTCAGAAGGGGCGGGGGTGGGAGGGGCAGGAGGGGCAGGAGGAGCAGGGTGGGAGGGGGGGAGCGAGGGGGACGTGGAGGGGGCCGAAGGCAGGTGCGGGGGCGAGGCGAGGCGGGGTGGAGAGGGGCAGTAGTGCAGAGACACAATGCAGTGTTTGTAATGTGATGGGTCGAAGAACAGTCTGTCGGCACGATGGCTCCGTAGCTCAGTAGGTTCCGACCGAAGCGTGAGCGCTGAGTTTGGTATGGCTGGGGATCGAATCCCGGCACTGCCGAACAAAATGCGTATCTCGCGGCCAGTAGGACTGACCCGGCTACACATGAGTCTTAGAGGCGATGGAATGATGAGGAGGGGTGGTAGGGGGAAAGGGGGAGAGAGGGAAGAAGGGAGGTGGGAGGGGTGCGAGGAATGACAAGGAAAAGGAGGAACAACTGAAGAATTTTTTTTTAAAATCTAATGTGCCAATGATCCGCAGGAGGCATTCCGCCTCGAGTGCGGCCGGCGCACTGCAGGCGTGATCCGCGCGGCGGAAAGCGGTCGGAGACGCGCGCCTCGTAGTCCGCCAGGAGTGCGCCAGACGCACGCTCGGCGGACTTGCCGCGCGGTGTGTCCTGGCGTTGTGCGCCAAGCGCACCCCGGGCGGAGCGGCTGCAAGCGCGGCAGAGCGGAGGCTGCCTGGCGGACCGTCGGCGGGGCCGCCCTTCTGGTCAAGTGCTACAACAGGCGCGCTTCGCACGGCGGACTACTGGCGGAGTCATGATCGTACACGTCTGCGCCGTCAGCGCGGCGGAGTGCGAGCGAGGCGATGATTGTAAGCGTTCGCGTCAACTGCGCGCCGTTGACTGGCAAGGAATTGCGCTCTTCTGGTCAAGCACCATGCGCCGCGGGTCCGCCGACCTGCGATCGGCGGAGTGCGCCGTCCGCCAGGCGAACCCGCGGCGGGACCGCGGTGGACGAAATATTCTCTATGGGTTTCTATTGCACTCCTTGTCTTGCACATGCAAAGCAGGTTGTGACTTTTCCAGCTGTCACAGGCACCTGAGCCGCCTTCAGAACCCGCTGAGGGTCTCAGATGACCCGCTGCTGACTTAAGACTATTCTTATTTCCAGTGCGATGGGACCGCATCCCTCCCATTGCCGGGTGTGCCTGATCACTGCGCACCCGTGCCTTAACAATACTCCTTTTTTATTCTCTCTCTCTTTCTCTCTCTCTCACACACACACTCACACACTCTCTCTTCCTGTTTCTCATTCGTCGCTGGATTCATCCTCATCCGGGCTCACAAATTTCTTCAAGTCCTGAATGTGCACCTTGTATTCCAGTGGTCTGTCGTCTTCCTTGATCATTACCACCTCCTTGCTTACCAGGGCCGTAACCTTGCACGGCCCCTTATATCTGGCTGCAAGACTTTGGCAGAACCTTGCTGGTGCATCACTTTGTGGCCTGTATCTGACCCACACCTTCTCTCCCACTTCATAACTTATTTCATTGTTCCGGTTGGCATTCCGCTTTTCCAAGTATTTAGGTAGCTTGACCTGCATCCTGCGCAAGGCCTCTTCCTTCATTCTCGTTAACCTCTCGTTGCGTAGTTCCGCCCACTGGTCGAGTGATAGATCTTCACTCACCGTTAGGCGTGATGTGAGGGACGCTGGTGACGGCATATTCCGGCCGTACAGTAACTGTGCCAGGCTGTAGCCTGTGGTCGCATTCTCCTTGTTTCTCAAATGTCTTAAAATTCGAGGCAACTCCTCGTCCCAGTGGGTTTGCGCCCGGTCCAATAATGCCATCCTTAGACATACCTTCACCGATTGAACACCTCGTTCCACCTTGTTCGCTCGCTGGGTATAAACAGGGGTTGTTATATTCTGACACCCCCACTCTAGGGTGGTCCAAAAAAAGTGAAGTTTTTTTTCCGACGTTAGGTTGGTTCAGTTCCTGATTCTATACCACCAGACGATTCGAAAACCGTCTCTAACTTCGAAATCGGACTTTGGGAACCACTCGCTAAATGCTTTTGAAGTTTTCCATAAGAATAGCATGGGCAAAAGGTACAAAAGTCTTCTAAAATTGATAAAAAATACTAATTTTGGTCGTATTGACAAGTTCTATAGCTCATTTTAACCGCAAAGATTTCACCTTTCGATTGCAAACGCGTCCGGCCCGATCGGACAAGAAACAAAAAAGTTATGGACTTTTAAAGTTTTACCAATTTTGCCCAAAAATTTTTTGGACCACCCTACCCCACTCTCCGCATGCTTCCGCCCAGGCTCTTTCTGTAAAGGTTGTCGCACTGTCGGTGATGATGACATCCGGGTACCCAGTTCTCGGAAACAAGTCATACTCAAGGAAGCGTATGGCTTTGGCCGCCGTTGCGCTGGTTGACGGAAAAATTTCCAGCCACCTTGTGAAACAATCTTCCACTATCAGAAAATACCGGTTTTTATTCCTAGTCATTGGAAGCGGCCCAACCCAATCCAGGCTTAGGGCTTTCCAGGGTTCACTAGGCAGGCGTGGGCGTAGCTGTCCCGCCTGCTCATCATAACTCCTCTTTACCCTCGCACACATCTTGCATTGTTTGACGTACTGGTGGATGTCGTGCCGGAGCGCGGGCCAGAAGGCCGCATCCCTGACAGTCCATAGAGAGTTCACAGCGCCTTGGTGCATTTGATCATCATGTGCCCACCGTAACACCTTCTTCTGACACGGTGCCGGTATTACCACGGTCCAGGTCTGCTCGCCCACGTTATTTTTATGGTCGTGACAAACTAAACCGTCCTGCACTGAGAAAAATTTTCGTGCAGCCCGTATCTTCGCCGCATACCGGGGATTGTCCTCTGGGAGTACTTCCTGTTCGATGAATTTTCTTGCGTCGATGCACCATTGGTCCTCAGCCTGCGCGCTTCTTATCTCCTCCAAGAGATCTCCCTCGCGCATTTCCGCTCTGTACATTTGGAGCACTTCCGTCAATGGTAGGCTCCCTTTTGCATCCTCGCCCGGATACCGGGAGAGGTGGTTGCAAACCGTGTTGTCCGGGCCCTTTGCATGATGGAAAATTAATCTGTAGTCAGCCAAAATGGATAACAACCTGTTGATTTTAGAAGAGTTACTTCGGTACGATGTGCTTGCCAGGATGCCCTTGTGGTCAGTGATGCAATGCACTTCCCTATTCGCAAAGAAATACGGGTGTGCCTCAATGCACCACGCTACCGCCGCTAATTCTAGGACATTTACTGGCAGTTGTGATTCTGCCTGTGCCAGCCGCTTGCTCCCAGAGGCTAGGGTGGTCCAAAAAAAGTGAAGTTTTTTTCCGACGTTAGGTTGGTTCAGTTCCTGATTCTATACCACCAGACGATTCGAAAACCGTCTCTAACTTCGAAATCGGACTTTGGGAACCACTCGCTAAATGCTTTTGAAGTTTTCCATAAGAATAGCATGGGCAAAAGGTACAAAAGTCTTCTAAAATTGATAAAAAATACTAATTTTGGTCGTATTGACAAGTTCTATAGCTCATTTTGACCGCAAAGATTTCACCTTTCGATTGCAAACACGTCCGGCCCGATCGGATAAGAAACAAAAAAGTTATGGACTTTTGAAGTTTTACCAATTCAGCATTTTGGGCAAAATTGGTAAAACTTTAAAAGTCCATAACTTTTTTGTTTCTTGTCCGATCGGGCCGGACGCGTTTGCAATCGAAAGGTGAAATCTTTGCGGTTAAAATGAGCTATAGAACTTGTCAATACGACCAAAATTAGTATTTTTTATCAATTTTAGAAGACTTTTGTACCTTTTGCCCATGCTATTCTTATGGAAAACTTCAAAAGCATTTAGCGAGTGGTTCCCAAAGTCCGATTTCGAAGTTAGAGACGGTTTTCGAATCGTCTGGTGGTATAGAATCAGGAACTGAACCAACACTGAAAATGGAAGAGTCGCCTTTTTCGATCTCTGGAGAGCGACTTTTCTGTACCAAATTTGGATTCTACTGGGAGAGTGACATGGACGAACATCACTCTATTAGAGTCACTTTGATGACTCTTTTTGAGTCAAATCATCAAATGTCACTCTTTTGGAGCGATTTAAAAAATTCCAGAAAAGACTCGATTTGAGTCGTTTTAGCGAAAGTCACTTTTACTGAGCGATGAAAAAATACTCCGCTCATTACGGGCGAGAAATGTGACTAGTACATTTTCAGTGAACCTAACGTCGGAAAAAAAACTTCACTTTTTTTGGACCACCCTACCCAGAGGCGAGAGTGACAAGGCCTCCGTCGCGCCTGTATTGCATTACATGGAAAGCCACAGCGAACTTGCTCGCGTCTGTAGCGACAACTACCTGTTCATTGTCCTCATAGGGCTGTAAAAATGGGGCGGTCGTCAGGATCGCCTTACATTTGTTCAGTGCTTCCGCCGCTTCTGTTGTTAAGAAAGGTCTCTTATACTTGGACTCGGCTCGGAGGAGGGGGAGCACCGGATGCACCAGTTCCGCAAATTTTGGAATGTAGTTTTTGAAAAACAGCAATAGCCCGTAAAAACTTCGCAGCTTAGCTGGGGTGTTCGGAAGTGGCATTTCCTTGAGTGCCCTCACCTTTTCTTCATCACAAGCTACTCCAGGGCACAAGAAAGTCCATCCGAGTGCACTGATTTTCCTGCAGCCTGCCTGCACCTTTGCGGCTGAAAGGCGCACATTCGCCTCCTCCAGTCGCCGCAGCACCTCATCCAACAATGACAGATGTTCTTCATAATTTTCATCCTTGCTCACCACAAACAGGTCATCGGCGTAGGCAATAAGCCTCCCTTGTTCCAGAAGATCACCTAGAATTTCATGTAGCGCCCTTCCAAGCGCTGCACCGGAAGCTGGAAATCCCATGGGGCAGCGCGTGAACTGCAATGTTTTGTTTACTCCTCTTGTGGCAACTGCAAAAGACGTCAGGTGTCTTGATTCAGGTGCAAGGTGCACCGCGTGGTATGCCTCTTTGATGTCAAAAGATGTGATGAAGCGGGCGGAAGCGAGGACGTCCCGCACTGTGTTGAGGGTTGCCGTCGGCCAGGGGTCAGCCGGGATGACCTTTTTCAGGGCGCTAAAGTCTACTACCATTCTGTAGTCTCCCTTTTCCTTCTTCGGAACAACCAGTGCCCTTGATGAGAAAGCGCTCCTCGATGGTTCGAGCACGCCCGCCCTTTCTAGGCGCTGGCAGTGATACAGTAAGGCATCCTCCTTTTCCGGTGATAATTTAATAGGCCTTAGCACCACGGGAGCTAGGTCGTTCGGCACTATAACCTTATACTCAAAACCCCTGAGCTCAGGTATAAAATCCAACTCCTCGAAAACCCGCCGCCGCTTCTCAAAAACTTTTCGGAATTTTTCTCGAAGAGCTGGGACCAACCCTTCGCCATAATTAATCTTGTCGACGCTCCGGGGCGGTCCCCTATTCGGTCCCGTCCCCAGCTCTAGCATTCGTACGGTTGAGTCAGCGGGTGTGCCCGCGCTCTGCCGTTTTCTTTCTCTCTCTATTCCCTCTCCCTCTGCGCCGCGTTCGGCCGCCTCGCCGGCTTCGGCCCGGCTTGGCGGGGCCGGGCCGGGCCCGCCTGGGCTTGACCAGCCCGGGCCGGGCGGGGCCAAGGCGGGTCGTGCCAATTCATGCCGACCCGCGCGCACATGCGCGATCATTTCACCGGGCCTCACGAAATATGGTGAGGCCGTACTCCTCACCATCTCGATCGCCCTTCACCCCGAGTCCAGCTTGCTGCTTACGACCCGGATGCCGCGTCTCTGCCATTTAGAGCTCGGAATCACTTCGCCTTGTATGCCTTCCGGCAACGGGCGTATTGGTACCCGAGTTACTTCATGTGGTCTAAGTTCCGTGAATTCCAGAGACTTAACACGAGCCATTCTTCCTTTTCCTACAATATTTACATTTTCCTCGTGCATTTCTCTCATCCTCCTCGCTCTCACCTCACTCGGTGGCCTCTCATGCGAGGCCTTCCCGATGACCGTGCTCGCCTCTAGCTTGACCGCGTAGTCACACTCATTATATACATACATCTCATCCCTCATCCCTTCATTCACTCTTCCTTCCGTGATGTGAAGTCCGCTCCCTCTGATGTCTGGAGCTGAAACAACGTGAAGTCCTTCGGGCAAATCAACCCTCAGTTTCACCGCTGATCTTCTGGGCAGTGTGACCGCGCGCTTCACACGGATCAGATTCTCCTGGATACGCGCACTTACGCATGGCCCGCTACCAGCGTGCCTGTCACACTTAATGGGGACCCAAACTCTGTATCCGCTCTTCTCAAATGTTATCGCATGCTTGCTGTACCGGATGTCAAAAGCATTCTCATCCAAAAACTGAACTCCTAAAATCAGATCGCAGTCCAGCCCGGTCACAACTATGCCCTTTGTCGCGAACATTTTTCCAAATAATCGTACATTTATCCTCGCCACACCTTCAGCTTTTAACTGAACTCCGTCTGCCGCAATGATCCTGTATTCCTTTTCCGCTTGCTGCCATTGTTGCACCCTCTTGCTATTTACAATAACTGCTGCTGCCCCCGTGTCAAGGGTTACCTCGGCCTGGTCTGAATTTATTGTACATTTGGCCGTAAGTATAGGGTTCACTTGCCGGAGGTCAATGTGTACGGGAGGGCGCGAGCGCTCCCCGCTTAGAAGTTTTTTGAACCGGTAAACCACTCCTCTTCTCTCCTCCTGGGGCAATTCGCAACCCTATGCGGGCCGCCGCACCCGTGGCATTCGATTTGCGGTCTCTCCCGCCATGAGAAGGGCCCGTCACGGTGTCCGCTCCTCTGGTTTTCACATATAGTAGTCTCTTCCCAAATCTTGCTCGGATCTTCCCGGCCCCTCGTGATATCTTCTGTCATGCTGCACGGGGTGATTACGGGACCAGTAGTACGGGGAGTTAGGCGCAAATATCGGAACCACCTTGCACTTTGTGAAAAAAAGGTGCCGCTTGGTACAGCCGTTCCTTAGACCCATCTGAACATATCCAGACCGGGAGGCGCGTCGCCAGACCGTGCAGGGTCCCGGTTTTGATCCTGTTCTCCTAGAAGGGTCCACAAGTGGGTAATCGTCTACAAAAACACGCAAAAATGCCGCTTTCCGGGTTGGAATCAATTCCGATGGTGGCAGTGGGTCTCAGGGAAGGTGACCGCATCCGGGCGCACCGCGCGCACCCCATCCTGGCCAACGAAAAGGCCGTGAAGTGCCTCATTATCTACAAAAAAGCGTCTTTAAAGGGTTCTTGTTGCGTAGTGGGGTGCATCTCAGGTGCAAAGTGGCGCAAAACTATTTTTGAACCATGGCCTGACCAAACGACAACGAACCTCGTCTCCTAGAAGCTCCAGAAGTGCACAATCCTCTACAAATCTGCGTGTTTTGAGAGTTTCCGTCGCGCAGTTCGGTGCATTTCAGGTGCAAAGTGGCGCAAAACTATTTTTGAACCATGGCCTGACCAAACGACAACGATCCTCAGCTCCTAGAAGCTCGAGAAGTGCCCTATCTACTACAAATATGCGTGTTTAGACAGTTTCCGCTAGGCAGTCGGGTGCATTTCGGGTGCAAAATGGCGCAAAAAAATAACTGACCTTTCTCAAGTAACAAACTCTGCCCTGCCCGGCGGGTAGCCTAGCCGGTGTCATGCCCTGCTCAGCGCGCCCCGCGCGCCCTCGCCACACAGGGCCTGCATTGTTGTCCGCCTCCCCCTCTCCCTCCCGTACCCTACGCGCGGGCGGCGGCGCGGCGGCGCGGCGGCGCGGTGCGCAAGCGCCGCGCGCACCGCTACGCTCCGCCACCTAGTCAGGCGTGACGGAACCTGTTCCTGCGGAGAGAAATGTTTTTTTCTGAAAAGTTTTGTCTATTTCTGTGATTGTGATTAGTGCGACGTGACTTTTGTTTTTTTCTGTGATGTGTGCGTGTGTGTGACTACAGGGGTAAGTAGGGCTACATTTGGTAATGTCTGTTATGGTGTGTTAGCTGTTCTGTGAGGGTGATGGCATTCTTGTTGCACTAGGTGATGGATGGCTCTAAATTTGTGGTTGTTGACCCTTCTAAACCTATCCCAAAAGAGAAAGAGTGTGAAGTGGACTGGGAATTGTGTGTGCTTTGTCAGAAAGACGATGGATCTAAGCTGATTATTCCATCAAAAAACAGCAATGCAGAGAAATTTCAGGGTTACTCAAAACTCGACAAACTGTTACGCATGTTCGACTCTGCTGGTTTGCTCTCTTCTCTGCCCTTTGAAATTAAAATATCAAAACTTAATAATGGATCAGGAATTTATGAGACGTTAAAAATTAATAATGCTGTCTATCATAAGTACTGCCTGATGAAGTGTTCAGATAGAGAATATGAAAGAGCTTTGAAAAGAAAAAGCAAAGAAACAGTGCAGTCGAATTCTCCTGTGAAAACGAGACGCTGCAGTAGTGGCTTCGATCAGACAAAGTGCTTATTCTGTGATAAAACAGCAACAAGAAAGCAGCCTCTAATTAATGTGACTACAGTCAGTATAAGTTCTAAAATTAAGAACTATGCAGTATTACTAAAAGATACAAGTCTCATGGCAAAAGTAAATGGGGCACATGATCTGATTGCTTTGGAAGCTTGCTACCACTCCTGCTGCTTAACAACTTTTAACAACAGAATAAGGTGACGCGGTTTCTTACTGCACTATTTTAAATCCTTTTTTCGCGCTTTTTAATTTGGGTTTTATTGTATCATAATATTAATTTTTAATATTTCAGGGCATATGACAACAAAATTCTGTCTGCATCAAAGAGCACTGAACTTCCTAGTAATTTGTCAGAGCTGCATGCTTATGGACTTGCTCATTTAGCGTCTCATATAGACGATGTGAGGGAGTCCACCATAGATGGTCTACCAGTTTTTAAAATGACTGACCTCGCTAAGTGCTATAGCAGTTACATGAAGGAAATGGGGGTGGACCATGTTCCACATACAAGTCGTCTTCGTGACCGCTTACTGGCTGCTTGCCCACACCTTCAAGCATCGGGCTCTGCTGGACAAGACACTCTCATTACGTACAGCTCGGACAGCAATGTCTCTATCCGGGCAGCTGTGAGAGATTTTAATACCGACGCCTTTCGGTTTACTGATGTTGCCAAAGTAGTGCGGTCAGACATTTTTTCTAAAGAAAAGGCCAGGGGATGGGAGGAAACTTTAGACAAGCAAGCAGAGAGCACTCCTTTGTCTCTGAAAACTTTGCTCAGCATGATAATGCGTGGACCTGGTAGCTTTGCCTCGATCACCGAGGAAGAAGCAGACTTTGATCAAGTCATAAACTCTATAGCGCAACTAATTTCATATCACGCTGTGAAGCGAGTATCAAAGTCTACTGATCGTCGTATTTCCAGTGAAAGAGAGACCCCTGTACCAGTGTACTTGGCAATGAAGATTTACGGGGAGTCCAGAAGTAAGACTCTCGTTAATCTGACACACGAACTTGGACTGAGCATATCATACAAACGACTCCAAGCAATACTGAACGATAAGGCTTCTGTTGTGAGTCAAAGGTATTACGAATTTTGGCACATGAACGTACAATAAAACTGCCGGATAGCTGCGAATTTAACTATATATCTGTATTTTTCATCCTTTCAGATATGCTCAAACAAAAGTAGTCTGTCCACCTACTCTGTATTCTGGTGATTTTACTGTAGGAGCTGTCGATAACATTGACCACGACACGTCATCCTATACAGCGAAAACATCGTTTCATGGTACAGCAATAACTTTGATGCAGTTTCCAGATGCTGAAGCACCAGGTATGAATTTTATTACTTTTCTTCTCTATAGAGTGTGCCTCAGAAACAGTGTTGCCAGAAAAGTAGGCAAAACCCGCCCAACACACAGCTGTGTGGGGCGGGCGGTATTCGCGCCTGCCTACTACGCAACATCTACACACGTGTGTAGGGGAATGGCCTAGTAGGCAGGCGTGAATACCGCCCGCTCCACACAGCTGTGTGTTGGGCGGGTTTTGCCTACTTTTCTGGCAACTCTGCTCAGAAACTTACTTTTGCACATGTATTTTTAGGAGGTCCACAAGAGATGATGCAATTTGAACCAAAAAAGGGACACAGTATTGACCTTCCTGATACATATGCTTTAGTAAAGCCCTGTGATTTAAATGTCAAATCTATTAAAGTCCCATCAGTAGAACGATGCACTATTAAATTGACAGAAGATGCATCGCCCATTCATCTTGGAAAATTGTGGCTGGACACTCAGGATGACACCGATATTTTGCCGTGGCCAGTTTATAATTCCAGAGCAGAAAATGATAGTTCCAAGTGTTTAACTAGAACGGCAGTACTGCCACTATTTTCAGAACAGGCGCACAGTGTTGAAATGATGGTTCATGCTATGGATTGTGTTACCAGCGCCATACATTACATTAACCCCGGCCAGACTCCAGTTTTAGTGGCAGACCAACCACTTTATGCCCTGTGTAGGTCAATTCAGTGCTTAAGGCCAGACACTTACGGAGAAGAGAAAATGTTCATTATGATGGGAAGTTTGCACATTGAAATGGCGATATTGAGAGCACTTGGATCCATCTTAGAGAACAGTGGCTGGGTTGGCGCACTTGTACACGCTGCAGCAAGGGTCTACCACTCAAAAATTTCGTGTACGAGGATTATAATCAGTTAATAATCAGTTTGATTATTAGGATTATCACTGATTATTTTTGCAGTCAATGATTATTTGAATTTTGCTGATTATGGGTGATTATCTCTGATTATGGGTGATAATCAATGATTATTAGTGATTATCAATGATTATTAGTGATTATCAATGATTATTAGTGATTATCAATGATTATTAGTGATTATCAATGATTACTACCTATTATCAATGATTATTGATAGTTATAAATTATAATCAGTTTTGGAAAAATGAATAAAATACCAAGTCTTACTGCACAGAAGCTACATTGCATCAAACACTCACAGTGTGCGGCATCTGCAAACCATTGTGCTTATTTAACATTAATTCTGATGGCTTTGTCTATTAAAAAGGCCTAAATACCCTTCCCCAACAAATTGAAGCTAAAGTCATGCTACAAACACTCTTATATTACCTTGTGAAAATGCTGAGTATATGTACACTTTTCTGTTTTCCTTGAAATAAATAAATTTTTAGAACCTCTAAAAGAGATTGAAGAGAACAAGTCTAATTAATTAATTAGTGACAACATTTTCTCCAGTAGGAAGGTGCACCAAAGAACTACTGTATTGACCCCACTATTGTTAGCTCTCTTAGGATGCCCCTACAATATGTTGCTTCACTACACTTTCATTACATTTATTATTCTATTAGCTACTAAAAGTGAAATGTCAAGGGCATAAAGAATATCTTTTTAAATCAATTTACTATTTGATCCATTGTATAGAAATATTTTCTTAGGCTCTAGCCCCAGACCAATATTATTTACAAATTGTTGATAAAGTTGTTCTAAAATGCAATTCAAAAATATATAGTGGATGTAGAGCAAAACCTGACTGCGGAGGGCATGTCCCAAACCACTTTGCTTGTTATTTAAATAAATTTTAATGCCTAGGTCCACTGAAACGCCTGGAGAGCCCAACCAGCTATTTTAAAGCTGAAGAGATTCTGGGAGCACTCTTAGTTATTTTCAATGAACTTTAGAATAAGTATCTGAAAACTGAAGGGGACCACTACTAAAAATTTTACTGATGTATTAGGGTCATTCTCTGTCAGATCACCACAAGGTCCAAAACGATGGTTTTCTGATTGAGTTGGGAGTGGTTAAATATCATTTGGGACCACCCCAAGGACCCATATGTCAAAGGAAATTTTTTTAAAAAAATTGGTTTGGGAGTTATATGAGGTCAAAGTTTGGTGTTCGACCAATCCGTCTCAAGTTATGAGTGATACCTAATATCCTACATGAAACACAATACCAACTCTAGTCATGGTGTTTTACATTCAGTTTTTTATACTGATTCAAATGATCTATGGTTGGATTGGATCGTGAAAACTTTTTCTTGGCTCTATTTAGTAAAATCCCGTTAAAATGTTGTATAATTTCACCGTTTTAACTCTAGCAGAAATACGTCATATTAGAAAAATTCCAAACCATGCTTTTTTTAAAAGCTAATGATGGGTCGAACATCCACACCAAGTGGCACGTCAAACTGCGACTCAAGCGGAAGTCACATTTCCAGTTCGACGCGCGCGATTTAAATCAACTATCTCCTCTTTTCTATGATAATTACTGATTATAGGCAATGAGTATTGACGATTATCACTGATTATCACTGATTATCACTGATTATCACTGATTATAGTGATTATCAATGATTTTAGTGATTATAAAGATTATAATGATTATGATGATTATGGATGATTATGACATGATTACTAAGTGATTATTTGGAAGGTGTACGAGGATTATCGAAGTGGTAGACCCTTGCGCTGCAGTAACAACGCAAGGGCGTGCTGAGAGTATGTTACGTGCTTCTCATGTTACGCGGACAAGATATGCACATGAGGTATTTTTCTTTTTTAATAATTTGCAAAGTCTCTCTTATACTTGTCCTGTCCTGTTACCGAGGGGTAAAAAACTCCGAATTTTGATGTACACCACTAATTCAAAATTCACTCTAATTCAAACTAATTCATGCGCATTCAAAACTAATTCACGCGAATTCAAAACGAATTCAAAACAAATTCAAGCGAATTTAAAACGAATTCAAGTAAATTCACAACAAATTCACAATAATTTCAAAAAATTTCGCAAAAAAATCAAAGCTAATTCAAAACGAATTCAAATTCAATTCAGACAAATTCAATTCAAATTCACGAAATTTGTACACCAAATTCAGAGTTGTTTACCCCTCGCCTGTTACCAATATTACTCCTCACGTTTTTTTCCCAGGTCACTGTTGCTGTTCTGTATTATTTGCAGCGACTTGCATACGAGCAGCATAAAGAAAACAATGATGAAGATGATCCCATATTTTCCTCATTTGAAGAATGGCGTGTAAACAAATGCAGCACTGTGCCACAGTTTAAATTTTGGGATATTGTTTTGAATGTCGAGTTGACTTTGCTTCAATTCATCGCATCTCTTCGGTCAGCAAATTTTAAAATGTACAAGCATGCTCTATGTAACATGATAGGGTGGTTTTTCGCTTTGGACCAAGTAAATTATGCAAGGTGGTTGTCGGTCCATATTCGCGACCTGGTAAATTTGGACACTACGCACCCTGACCTTGCGGCAAAATTTGAAGCAGGTTCTTTTGTTGCGAGAAAAAGCCACCGTCCTTTCTCTTCTATTGGACTTGACCAAAATCACGAGCAAGTTAATGCCACCTTGAAAGGAAACGGAGGTGAAATATTTTTTTTTAATTTATTTATTATTATTATTATTATTATTATTATTATTATTATTATTATTATTATTATTATTATTATTATTATTATTATTACTATTATTATTATTGACAGGAATGATTGGGCTTACTCAGAGACCAGAGAGCCTCACCAAACTACTTCTTACCATACCTGAGCTTGCTTCCATTATTTCTAAATTCGAAACAGCGAATTTTGACCCACGAGGACGAGGGGACGAATCAGTGCACCACAGTGATAATGGTGCTTTCATACGGCTCTTCCAGCGTGACTACGAGTCCCTCAAGAGCACTTTCCTGCTGTGGGGAAATCCATTCTCAGAAGATGGCACAGAGCTGTATAACATACAGACAAATATGAAAGCTCCGCTGGAATCGTCAGAAATTCTCCAACGCATTGAAATGATGGGGAAATCTCAGTACGAAACTTTTGTCCAGGAGCGATTGGAATCTTCTCAAAAGCTTGTGACTGATACCATCCCCCAGAATAAAATTTCAATTTGGAAAGAAAAAGCCAAGGGAGTGGTGGAAAAAAATGCAGCAAAACTTCTTGCATTGAAAAGTGACTGCGAGCTTTTCCGAAAGTTATTCATAGTGTGCCAGGCACGCGAGTATGATTTGGACGAATTTTTCAAGTAAGTTATATATATATACCAGGTGTCCCAGAACACACGGCAGTGTTGCGGGATTGCATACTCGCCAGAGCTGCAGGGGCTATGGCGCCTTACGGCCGGAGTGGGTAGGCAGACCCGCAACACTGCCGTGTGTTTTTCGGGACACCCGGTACTTTCACGCTTCACTTCAATAACATTCAGTCATCTGAAATCTAATAATTTTCTAAATCACAGGTATGAAAACCAGCCTTGGCCTCCATCCCTATCTGCACTTGGGCAAATCCGGTGCGTTGGAAAGTCTGATATTATGAAGAGCCTTATTAATCCCGTACCGGACTCTGTACACCTACAAGATGCGCCTCTGCCTGCCTTCGATGCCAAGGTTTATGACGGCCCTGCCCTCGTTCACATGCTCCCTCCAGGACGTGTTCGCACTTTCCAAGAGTATGCGGACAAAGTTTTTTGCGCTTTTATTGCAAGGGAATGTTCGCCTAGTGTGAAACGTGTTGACGTTGTCTGGGATACATACAGTGACACGAGCCTGAAGAGCGCTGCAAGGGACAAGAGAGGACACGGGGATCGGTTCCAAGTGAATTCTACCACAAGCATTCCTCATTCATGGCCTAATTTTCTCAGAGATTCCAACAACAAGAAACAGCTTTTTAGCCTTCTGGCTAAGAGCCTGCAAAGCTTGTTTATTCCTGGAGTAGAAGTGTACTCGACAACAGACTCAGACGTCGTTTGCTCTTCATCCGCTGCTGACCTCTCCTTCATTTCCCCATGCAATCATGAGGAAGCGGACTCTAGGATGATACTGCACGTTGCAGACGCATCAAGGAAGGGACTGAAGACGTGCATGATCCGTACTTCAGACAGCGATGTCTTAGTACTGGCAGTTGCATACGCAAAACAAATAGAGTCCCAGACACTTTGGGTGTCTATAGGAACTGGGAAACATCACCAATTAATTAATGCGACTGCCATATCAGAACACCTCGGTAAGCCGACATTTTTTAAATTTATTTTTTAACTTTGTAAACGTTACTTTCAGAAAAAAAAAGTGAAGTAAGATTATATTTTATACAGGCCCCGAGAAATCTAGTGCGTTGCCTGTTGTGCACGCCTTCAGTGGGTGCGACACCACGTCGTCTTTCCTGTCGAAGGGCAAGAAGTCCGTGATGGACACGTGGTCTGCCTACCCACAGGGCACAGAGGGATTTCTTGCTCTTCGCCGTGGGGCAGTGGACGAGGGTTTGCCGGTCCTCGAGCGACTAGTCGTTAAGCTATATTGCAGCTCAAGCAAATGCAACACGGTGAACGAGTGCAGGCGAGACCTGTTCACCAAGAAGGCAAGGGCGCCGGAATGCTTGCCACCTTCCCAAGACGCCCTACGCCAACATTGCAGACGAGCAGCATACCAAGGTGGCATCGTTTGGGGACAGTGCCTGCAAAGACAGCAACGTATTCCGGACCCATCGCTGTGGGGCTGGGAGAAATCCGCTAATGGGCCATTTTTCTGGACCCCAAAATGGACAACTTTAGGACAAATTCAACAAAATTTACTTGTTTTAATGAGATGTGGCTGCAAAAAAGGTTGCTCACCTGTCCGGTGCAACTGTAAAAAATCTCTTTTACCGTGCACTGAAATGTGTGAGTGCAACGGAGAATGCGAATAAATTCACTGTTTAATGTAACGTTTACAGGAAAAATATACTAAGGCCACCTGTGTTTAAGTCTTCAAATCGTGGTTTTCGTAGACGATAAGGCACTCCTCGAGCTTCCAGGATATGAGAATCGTTTTCGTTTGCTCGGGCAATGGTTCAATAATTTATTTGCGCCATTTTGCACCCGAAATGCACCCGACTGCCTGGCGGAAACTGTCTAAACACGCATATTTGTAGTAGATAGGGCACTTCTCGAGCTTCTAGGAGCTGAGGATCGTTGTCGTTTGGTCAGGCCATGGTTCAAAAATAGTTTTGCGCCACTTTGCACCTGAAATGCACCGAACTGCGCGACGGAAACTCTCAAAACACGCAGATTTGTAGAGGATTGTGCACTTCTGGAGCTTCTAGGAGACGAGGTTCGTTGTCGTTTGGTCAGGCCATGGTTCAAAAATAGTTTTGCGCCACTTTGCACCTGAGATGCACCCCACTACGCAACAAGAACCCTTTAAAGACGCTTTTTTGTAGATAATGAGGCACTTCACGGCCTTTTCGTTGGCCAGGATGGGGTGCGCGCGGTGCGCCCGGATGCGGTCACCTTCCCTGAGACCCACTGCCACCATCGGAATTGATTCCAACCCGGAAAGCGGCATTTTTGCGTGTTTTTGTAGACGATTACCCACTTGTGGACCCTTCTAGGAGAACAGGATCAAAACCGGGACCCTGCACGGTCTGGCGACGCGCCTCCTGGTCTGGATATGTTCAGATGGGTCTAAGGAACGGCTGTACCAAGTGGCACCTTTTTTTCACAAAGTGCAAGGTGGAAACGCTTACTCCCCGTACTACAGTGCTCTTCTGAATGACCTGCAGTCCAGTTGTGTTGATCTGCGCGTTCTGGCCACGCCCCCGCAGGTTCCCTTGATTCTTGCGGGCTCGTCCATGCGTCATGTCGTTGTTCTCCCCACGGCGTGTGCAGCGGCACGGCCCCGCGCGGGTCCATACAGCCCTGAGCAGGCCAGTCCGCACCGCCGCGGGTCGGGCCGGGCCGGGCCCCGGCTCCGATCTGGGCCTCGGCGAGAAGTCTGCCACGGAGCCGCCAGCACTCTGTTGTCCTGTGAGGCTTGCCGCATTCCTCGCATTTTGGCTTTTGCACCTTCGGCTCGATGATCTGCCAATCCTTTGGCTTCACTTTATCTACCCGGCGGACCTCAACCGTCTCTTCCGGACGCTCTGCGACTTCTTCCGGTTCCCTGGCCTGCACAAACCTTGTCTTGATGCTCTCCAATTCGCGGCTCGTGTTCGCGAAGTGCTCTTTAAGCATTGCTACTACATTCGCCGCCTGGTGTCCTTCACTGGCCATGTCCCGCTCAGCTTTCTCTCTCATCTCCATTCTCTCTACGTTGTCGACAAATTCCTTTGTTGGCAAATATTCCAAGTACGCGTACTTCTTAGCAGCTGCCTTTCCCATTCCGGCTATGAGTTCCTCGTTGATCTTGGCGGATTCCGTAAATCCAGCCTCTTCCAGTAACTCTTGCTTGGTGAGAAAATAGTCATTTAGAGGTTCATTATTGTCTTCCCATTTCCTATCCTTTGCTCGTTGCTTAAAGTATTTGGCGCTCTTTTTTGCTGTCACGCCTCGCACTCAGTTCTTCAAGCACGTCATCCACGCTCGCCTCCGGGTTTTTCCTCAAGAAGCTCTTGGCGATCGTTAGTGCTGGCTGGTCCAGTTGCTTGACCAAGTACAGCCGCTGTTGGGCCTCCAGAGGCAAAATCGCTGTCATCTGCTTGATGTGTTCCGCAAACGGGGCGAAATCCTCTCCTGGCGCCCCCGCGTACCTGCAGGCCAATTGCTGCAGTAAGTACTGGGGAATTTCGTGTAGGGCAGCAGGAGCGCCTTGCTGCATCTCCTCCTTCTTCCCTTTTTCTTCTGGAATCCGTAAGATACCCCTTTTCTCACCCTTTTCTCGCAACTCCTGCAGTGTTCTTCTCGTTGCCTCCAGGTCCCGGTCTGCACGACGCCTTGCGTCAAAGCTTATGTCCAGACTGTGCCTCGCCCGACGGAAGGTTTCCTGTGACAAAAGGTCACTTTCATCAACCCTTTGTTCCCTCAGGTATCCCCTGGCAGGAATCGGCGGCCTGGATTTCTCACCAAACGCCGACGTCGGCTTGGGCGGCTGCTCTAGCTCTACATCCCCGCTCACCTGAAAACGCAGGTTTCCCCGGCTGGGCCCTGGCATGAGGTTTTCGGAAAACACCTCGTCAGCTCCTTCAAAACCCTCAAAATCCCCGAGCGAGTCATGATTGACCTGCACAAGGCCAGATGGGGGAAGTTCCGAGTGCACGGTTGACATCCCGGTAGGCTCTAAGTACTCCGTTGTTAGAAAATTCGGTGTGCTGAGCGATAAATTCGCTCTTATGGGCCCCGAGATGGTCCTGCTCCGTAGACATCGCTTCGGTTGCACAATTTCTTTGACCGCCTCTTGCAGCATTTGTGCGAGGTCGCACGAGTATACTTCATTCTTGCTCTCTTTGCATTTGCTCTTGATGGTGTCGAGGATGGCCTTGAGTTCTTTCAAATCCACAATTAAATCCGCATTCGAGTAGGATTCCTTCTCATCATACAGGGTCACCCATTTTGTTCCATCGCCCTGTGCCTTCTTTAGTTTCTCTATGTATTTCTCTCTCTTGTCACCGACTGCTGTTTTCGCGAAGATACTCTGCGCAGTCTGGATCTGCGATAAGAAATCCGCCGCGTCGGCATCGGTCAGGGAATACACGTTCTTGATAACTATTTGTGGGTGTGTCCCTATCCTGTTCCTCCCCTTGAGAAAAGGATCGACAATCTCTTGAAGAATGTATTTCCTCGGCGAGAACATCGTGGCCCTCGTTCCGTCTTGCCTTTCGTTTCCTTTTCAAAATTAAACCTCAAAATACATATCGCTGCGTCGCCGTGCTTTTGGCTGCTACACAGTGAAAACTTTCTTCTCTCAGAATAACTGTAGCCCCGCGCTGACCGCGCGCTCGCTACACTGCTAAAACAACTCGGCTAGCCCGCGTGGCTCCCAGCGAAAATCCGACGCGCGCGCGTTAACGCAGCTGTCTCACTCTTACACACTGCGCGCTCCCAGCGCCGCGTCAGCAGATGCCTGCGCGCGAGCTCCGCGCCTCTCAGCCCGTGCTACTCAACACCACGGCAATCGCTCCGCGCTGCGCGCCCTATGACCTACTTCTAAACCTTAGCTTAATTCAGCTCAATTTCACACATAAAATCGCTCACACAAATACTCATGCACTCGCAATAATTTTTCGCGCCTCGCCGCTTGCTCTATGACCTCGCTTACGGAGCAACGCTCGCTACCCTCGGCAAAGGCTCGGCCTAGTCACAAGGTCGGGAGGTTACAGAGATTTCGAAAACCACGCACCAATCCACCATGTCCACCTTTCTTTTTTTTTGTCTACCTCACAAAAGAGCAACAGCAGCAGCTGCTGCTGCGGCGGCTGCTGCAGCGGCTACAGCAGCTAACGCCGCCACGGCCCATCCGTCCGCAGACAGAAATGCTGCTGCAGCGGCAGCACTCGCCACAGCAGCAAAAGCTGCTGCTGCAGACGCACATGAAGCACCTCTTACTAATGCTCTTGCTGATGCTGATGCTGTTTCCGGGGCTTCCGTGGTATCTGCAGGTTGAGGAGTGGGGATACCGATGTACTGATTTGGAGGGAAGTCATAGGATCCCTCCGACCCACCAGTCAGGCTGGCGAACATATCGGGTGATGGCTGCATTATGGGCACCAACAGAAGAAACAGCGCAAATTACGCCAAACAGACTGCTGGGCAACCTCAGAGAGGGAGAAAAATAAATCCTGGCGAACATATCGGGTGATGGCTGCATTATGGGCACTCAGGGAATTGGAAAAATTCTTCAACTTTTATTTCATCAGCAGGATGGCTTCAATATTCAAACTTCAAATTTGAAAACCGAATAAATCGTAAATTTGGCAAACACACACACACTTCGTAGAACAAGTCGCGACATGAAAACAACACCAATTCTTCCCCTGCGCCTCCACCGAGAAGATCTACAAGAAGTCCGGCCTGTACGTCCCCAAGAACATGATCGCACCCCGCGTGCAGATCTCCGGCTCTGACGTGTTCGTCGCCACCCCCCGCTTCATGCCCTTCACCCTGTCCTACCTGAACCTCAAGGACAAGTCCTGCGCGGACTGAGGCTGCACCGCCAACCTCCTCATGAAGGGGCGCATGAGTCACCGGGAGGCGGCCCCGCCCCGCGACGGACCCCGCCCCCGGGCTGGGGCCAGAGAGAAGGAATAGGGTAGAGCGCGCAAGGGGGCAATTTAGCCGTACCAAGTTCCGCATCTGGTTCGGATTAGGACGGGGCACCGGGCCGTCCCCAACGTGCGTAAGCGCACCATGCATTTTTCTCGGCGCGCCTATTGGCTGCGACAGGTGCTGGAGGGAGAGAAGCGGCGCGGGTGGGGGGACGTCTACGTCCGCAGCGCTCCGCAGCTATCTCCCTCCCACCCACTAGAGAGAAAGAGAGAACCGGTACTGCTATTCATAAGCGACCTGCCCTGCCGCTGGGCGCGAATTTTCGAGTCATCGGCTTGCTGAGCTGAGCCGAGCACGCACAGCCGACGCAGTACTCCGGAGGCCGAGCCGAGACGGTCTAGCGAACTCGGCGAGCCGAACTACTGTCGGGTGCGTTCGGCTCGGGACGGGAGGTCTCGTGCGGCCTCGTGCCGAGCCGCGCGCCGACACGTAGCTTACGGATAGTCCCTATCTCAACCTCCCCGAAGTCGAGCCGGAGACACCCGAAGAACACCCGAAGACAAGGGTCCCGGGACGTGAGATTTCGCCGCTATGCTTCACTGCGGCCAATGCTTTGGGATAGGGCATGCGCGCTCTACCCTATTCCTTCTCTCTGGCTGGGGCTGACACTTCCTCGCCAACACTGGTCTGCAACGGATCAGTCAAAGAAAAAAAATTGAAAACAGAAACATGAGGTTGGTTTTGGCGTGCGTCCTGGCCGCGGCCTGCGCAGCCGTCACGTACGCGTCCTGCGCAGCCGTCACGTACGCGTCCTGCGACAAGGAGCTGCTCAACGAGCTGTCCGTCTACATCAATGGCAAACAACATCCTCTTACCCGCACCTCCACCATGTCCACCTTTCTTAGGGTGGGGTCCGTCTTTTGCTGGGACCTGATCCACCTCGTGGGTTTGCTTATATACTATATTCAGTTAAGAAATGGATCGTTTCCACGCCTGTTCGGGAGTGGACTCACGCCTGTTCGGGAGTGGCTGTGCGCTCGGCAAAGAAGGGTGGGGGAGGGGGAGGGGTTGGGGTGTTTATTTTTCCTGAGCATACCGGTTGTTCATTATTCACAGATAGACAGAGAAACACAACACAACCTATGATTGTTATGGCATGGCTTCGTGTGTGGTCGTGGAGATTGTGTTCGCTAATTGTTCATTATGGAGAACGATATGAATCCCGAGGTTATCGGAGCCCTCTTAATGATCTTAAATCAGGAGGAAGAAGAGGAGGAGCAAGTAAGGCGGACTATTGCTGAAATAGCAGTAGCTGAGCTAGTGGAAATGGAAGATGGAATAGGGTTAGGTACGTCCTCATTGAATTGTATTCGATTTGCAATATTTGAACCTGTCCTGTCCATGTCACCCCTTGTTAAACAGGCATATTAATATTATTGCTTTATTGCAGCTGATCAACAAGCTCTTTGGGTGCCAGTTAGAGTTTTTATCAATGACTATCACACTTTAGGTGACCCATGCTTCAAACTTCATGTTCGAATGTCCAGAGGATTATTTGAGGTATGTGATTATTGAAACCCTTCGTTTATGTATTGTGATCTGAGTGAGGAGTTGGCACTACCTTTGTGTGTTTTGTTTTCAGAGTCTGACAGGCACATTGCACAACCATTTAGTCCGAACAGGAAAGCTACGAAGAGAGAGAACTCCCTTGCAAGATGTCGTCCTCATGGTTCTGTGGCTTATTGCTACTCCAGATACATTTAGAAGTGTGGCTTTGAGGTTCAGTGTTAACCCTGGGACCCTGTATTATTTCTATTCGTACATCATCGAAGCCCTTCGTGAATTAGCAGCCGAATATATTCAATGGCCTGGGCCAGAGGAAAGGGCACACATCAAAGCTGCTTTTGCCAGAGCTACTGGATTTCCGGGGGTAATTGGATGCATAGACTGCACCCATGTCACCATTACAGCACCCTTGCAAAATATGTGGTTTCCACATACATACAGATTGTACGTACTATCAGTCTGAAAAGTTTCCGGGGAGCTCTGGGAATGGCGCCGGGCAGAATAGTCTCGCACGGGTCCCTGTTTCAGACAGCAAGTGGCAGCAGCCTACCAAGATGGTGACCGTGTCTCCACCTCGCATTTTTGAAAAGCGATTTCAAAGAAATTATCCCTAAATCATTCTGGTTTATATGAAAATTCGAAATATATGGGTTGCAGAAAGCGATAGAAGTCGCTTGGAGAGCTGAAACTAATGTCAATTCCAGGATGTAGACGGATAAAGATCTGAACTTGGTTAGGCTGCCAGCTGTCAGGCCTTGAACGCTGCTATCAAAATTTCTCATACCGCGCGAACAGCGCGAAATTCAAACGGATCGCGATTCTGACAGCCGTCTTTGACAGAAGACTTCCTCATAAATAGGACCGCTGCAAAGGAATGCAGCTCATCGAGATTAAATTCGTGGTCCGCTCGGAAATTTACGGAGCTCTCTGATAAATGTAGGCACTGTTTTCTTGTGTTTTTCTTTTCTTTTTTTTCCATTTTTTTTTGTTCAAATCTCTGAGCACTTTGCAGAGACGGCAGTTAATTTGGGCGAACGCAAGCATCCCACGTCAAGCACCTATTTGTTTTGTAGGTTTTTTGTAATTAAACTGGTGATCCCTTGCCTCTGCAGGATTCTCATATTTGGCTCCAGTCACTTACGACATCTATTGCGTGATATTCCCGTCATCCATGCAAAAGGTAAAAGACAAATTTTTACTTCAAAATTAATTATTTTGAAAGCTGGCACGTGTGACAGAAGGTCTGAAATGTATCCCAAAAATAAGCCTGCAATATCAATGACTCTCCTTGACCCCAATTCGTTATTTTCGGGGTATTGAAACATAAAGGAATAATTAACAGAAGGAAATGGGTTGTGTTAACATAAAGAAGGAAACGCAAACACTAAAACATCTAAATATTTTATTGACATGCCATTCAGTAAAACGTGCAAGACCTGAAAACGTTCGCAGGAAAAAAAATAAAAGAAATGATAGAATGGACGTGAAACCAGCTTACGAATTTGACGAGACAATTTAGACAAGCCAAACGATACGTAAATGGATACGTATCTTGCGCTCGTCAGATGTGTAAGCGGGTTTTTGTCCGTAACAACACCCGCAAATTCTTATTTTTCTTGTTATTTCGTGACTCGTAATTTTTACGTAAAACATGACAACAAGAGGAGACGGAAAGAAGACGAAGCAAAATATTACAAAAAAAATTTGGCACCTTACTCTTCTTTTCGTTATCGAGGGTTGCTGAAGACCAGTTGCATTCTTCCTTATTCCTGAACTTACAATCTAAATCAAATAGTCGAAAAACCAGCCTACAAATTCGACTAGACAGTTTCGACACGCCAAAGGATACGTAAATAGATACGTATCTTGCGCTCGCTAGATGTGTAAGCGGGTTTTCGTCTATAACAACACCCAAAAAATCTTAGTTTTCTTGTTATTTCGTTACTCGTAATTTTTACGTAAAACCCGACTGCATCAGGAGAAGAGATAAGTGCCAAGCAAAATATTACCAGAAAATACGCACGTTAGGCTTTACTTTCTTTCGTAGGCTGGATAAAGACCAACAGCATAATTAACGTAAAGTAAGCCAACAAACTGTAGGTAGAAAGGGCGTGAAACCAGCTTACAAATGCAACAAGATAGTTTCGCTCGACAAAAACAGACGTAAGAAAATACGAATCATGCGCTCGTCACAAGTGAAAGCGGGTTTTCTTCCGTTTCAACACACACGTAATAAAATACTACGATTTTTTGTTATTTCGTGACTCGTTATTTTTACGTAAAACATGACAACAAGAGGAGACGGAAAGAAGACGAAGCAAAATATCACAAAAAATATTGGCACCTTACTCTTCTTTTCGTTATCGAGGGTTGCTGAAGACCAGTTGCATTCTTCCTGATTCCTGAACTTACAATCTAAATAAAGTAGTCGCAAAACCAGCTTACAAATTTGACAAGACAATTTCGACAAGCCAAACGATACGTAAATGGATACGTATCTTGCGCTCGTCAGATGTGTAAGCGGGTTTCGTCCGTAACAACACCCAAAAAATCTTAGTTTTTTAGTTATTTCGTAACTCGTAATATTGACGTAAAACCTGACTTCATCAGGAAAAGAGAATGGTGCCAAACAAAATATTACAAACAAATACACATGAGATGCGTCACTTTCTTTCGTAGGCTGGATAAAGACCAACAGCTCGACAAAGAATGCGTAAGAAAATACGTATCTTTCCCTCGTTATAAGTGTAAGCGGGTTTTCGTCCGTTTCAACACACAACACACACACGTAATAAAATCAGTGGCGGTCATCGCATAAAACCGGGGTGGCAGCTGCCACCGCGGCTTTTGCAAAAAGGAGGTAGGTTTGAGGTCTGAGGAGGTAGGTGAAAGAGAGGAGGAGAGAGGAGAAAAGGAAAAGAGGAAGGGAAAGAGAGAGAAAGGATAAAGGGAAAAGAAAGGGAGGAGAGGGAGAGGAGAAAGGAAAAAGAAACGATTTGAGCGGGGCAAGTTTAAGAAAAGGAGGTAGTTTTATGGTCGAGGAGGTAGGTAGGTCGACTAGCTTGCCACCGCGGCTCAAAATGCGATGACCGCCACTGAATAAAATACTAAGTTTTTTTGTTATTTCTTTACTCGTAATTTTTACGTTAAACAAGACAATGAGAGGAGAAGCCAAGAAGAGACAAGCAAAATATTACAAAGAAATAGTTGGCACCTTACACTTCTTTTTGTTATCTAGGGTTGCTGAATACCAGTTGAATTCTTTCCGGTTCCTTAACTATTAATCTAAATAGTCGTAAAACCAGCCTACAAATTTGACGAGACAATTTCGACACGCCAAACGATCCGTAAATAGATTTGTATTTTGCGCTCGTCAGATGTGTAAGCGGGTTTTTGTCCGTAAAAACACTAAAAAAAAATCTTTGTCTTCTTAATATTTCGTTACTCGTAATTTTTACGTAAAACCTGACTGCATCAAGAGAAGAGAATAGTGTCAAGCAAAATTTTACAAACAAATACGCACGTGATGCTTCACTTTCTTTCGAAGGCTGGATAAAGACTAACAGCATAATTTACAATACGTAAACCAACAATCTGTAGATAGAAAGGGCGTTAAACCAGCTTACAAATGTAGCCAGATGGTTTCGCTCGACAAAGGATGCATAAGAAAATACGTATCTTGTGATTTGTCACAAGTGTAGGCGTGTTTTTGTCCGTTTCTACACACACACGTTATAAAATACAAAGTTTTTTTTTTTTTTTGTTTTTGTTATTTCGTGACTCGTAATTTTTCAAGGGTCTACCACTCAAAAATTTCGTGTACGAGGATTATAATCAGTTAATAATCAGTTTGATTATTAGGATTATCACTGATTATTTTTGCAGTCAATGATTATTTGAATTTTGCTGATTATGGGTGATTATCTCTGATTATGGGTGATAATCAATGATTATTAGTGATTATCAATGATTATTAGTGATTATCAATGATTATTAGTGATTATCAATGATTATTAGTGATTATCAATGATTACTACCTATTATCAATGATTATTGATAGTTATAAATTATAATCAGTTTTGGAAAAATGAATAAAATACCAAGTCTTACTGCACAGAAGCTACATTGCATCAAACACTCACAGTGTGCGGCATCTGCAAACCATTGTGCTTATTTAACATTAATTCTGATGGCTTTGTCTATTAAAAAGGCCTAAATACCCTTCCCCAACAAATTGAAGCTAAAGTCATGCTACAAACACTCTTATATTACCTTGTGAAAATGCTGAGTATATGTACACTTTTCTGTTTTCCTTGAAATAAATAAATTTTTAGAACCTCTAAAAGAGATTGAAGAGAACAAGTCTAATTAATTAATTAGTGACAACATTTTCTCCAGTAGGAAGGTGCACCAAAGAACTACTGTATTGACCCCACTATTGTTAGCTCTCTTAGGATGCCCCTACAATATGTTGCTTCACTACACTTTCATTACATTTATTATTCTATTAGCTACTAAAAGTGAAATGTCAAGGGCATAAAGAATATCTTTTTAAATCAATTTACTATTTGATCCATTGTATAGAAATATTTTCTTAGGCTCTAGCCCCAGACCAATATTATTTACAAATTGTTGATAAAGTTGTTCTAAAATGCAATTCAAAAATATATAGTGGATGTAGAGCAAAACCTGACTGCGGAGGGCATGTCCCAAACCACTTTGCTTGTTATTTAAATAAATTTTAATGCCTAGGTCCACTGAAACGCCTGGAGAGCCCGAACCAGCTATTTTAAAGCTGAAGACATTCTGGGAGCACTCTTAGTTATTTTCAATGAACTTTAGAATAAGTATCTGAAAACTGAAGGGGACCACTACTAAAAATTTTACTGATGTATTAGGGTCATTCTCTGTCAGATCACCACAAGGTCCAAAACGATGGTTTTCTGATTGAGTTGGGAGTGGTTAAATATCATTTGGGACCACCCCAAGGACCCATATGTCAAAGGAAATTTTTTTAAAAAAATTGGTTTGGGAGTTATAGGAGGTCAAAGTTTGGTGTTCGACCAATCCGTCTCAAGTTATGAGTGATACCTAATATCCTACATGAAACACAATACCAACTCTAGTCATGGTGTTTTACATTCAGTTTTTTATACTGATTCAAATGATCTATGGTTGGATTGGATCGTGAAAAACTTTTTCTTGGCTCTATTTAGTAAAATCCCGTTAAAATGTTGTATAATTTCACCGTTTCAACTCTAGCAGAAATACGTCATATTAGAAAAATTCCAAACCATGCTTTTTTTAAAAGCTAATGATGGGTCGAACATCCACACCAAGTGGCACGTCAAACTGCGACTCAAGCGGAAGTCACATTTCCAGTTCGACGCGCGCGATTTAAATCAACTATCTCCTCTTTTCAATGATAATTACTGATTATAGGCAATGAGTATTGACGATTATCACTGATTATCACTGATTATCACTGATTATCACTGATTATCACTGATTATAGTGATTATCACTGATTTTAGTGATTATAAAGATTATAATGATTATGATGATTATGGATGATTATGACATGATTACTAAGTGATTATTTGGAAGGTGTACGAGGATTATCGAAGTGGTAGACCCTTGTAATTTTTACGTTAAACGAGACAATTAGAGGGGAAGGCAAGAAGAGACAAGCAAAATATTACAAAGAAATAGTTGGCACCTTACACTTCTTTCTGTTATCTAGGGTTGCTGAACACCAGTTGCATTCTTCCTGGTTCCTAAACTTACAATCTAAATAGTCGTGAAACCAGCCTACAAATTCGACGAGACAATTTCGACACGCGAAAAGATACGTAAATAGATACGTATCTTGCGCTCGTCTGATGTGTAAGCGGGTTTTCGCCCGCTGATCATGCCGATGCCGATAGCGCATAAACGGTCAGTAATTTGGCAAAACGGCGTAATACTCTGAAGGAGACCATTAAGTGTTTTTAGACACACAACTGTGAAAAATTATCGTAGGTTTACGGAGCCTTCCGAGTCACTCGAATTTAAAAGACTGCAGGGCTCGAATAATATCGTGAATGTGTTCGTAAAAACCACATATTAACAAACAGTACGTAAAAACTACGGCACTCCCATTCCCAGCCTCCCCCCCCCCCCAAAAAAAAATCCCCTGCGCCATCATTATTGTGGATATTCATCGCCACTACCACTTTCCCCCTAAACCCTTTCACGTAATCAATGAACAGCACCTATGCAACAAGTGTCACGACAAGTGTAAGATTTTACAATTTGACAGCGTTACCTCCCAACATTTCTTGTGGAAAATTTTCACATAACCTTTGATCGATCAACTGACCTGTGGCTCGGCCATCCTACAGCTCGGAACGCACAACGCACTATGTTCACGGCACTCCGGCTCCCTGCCCTACCAGCACCATGCGGCCCCGCCACCGCCCCTCAGCCCTGCTGCCAGCATCAAGCACCGCTGCCGCCTGCCCCCTACCCCGCCGAGTCATGCCAGCACCAAGCTCCGCCGCCGCAGGCCCCCCCCCCTCCCCCCCGAGCCCTGCTGCCAGCTTCAAGCACCGCTGCAGCCTGCCCCATGAGGCATGCCAGCACCAAGCTCCGCCGCCGCCTGCCCCGGGCACTGCCAGCTTCAAGCACTGCTGCCGCCTGCCCCGGCGGCGGCGGCAGCGGCGGTGCCCGAGCAGGCGGCAGCGGTGCTTGAAGCTGGCAGCAGGGCTCGGGGGGGAGGGGGGGGAGGGGCGGCGGCGGGGCCGCATGGTGCTAGTAGGGCAGGGAGCCGGAGTGCCGTGAACATAGTGCGTTGTGCGTTCCGAGCTGTAGGATGGCCGAGCCACAGCCAATTGGTTTACGTATTGTAAATTATGCTGTTGGTCTTTAACCCGCCTTCAAAAGAAAGTAAAGCATTACGTGCGTATTTCTTCGTAAAATTTTAAATTTTGCTTGGCACTATTCTCTTCTCTTGATGCAGTCAGGTTTTACGTAAAAATTACGAGTTACGAAATATTAAGAAGACAAAGATTTTGTTTGTGTGTGTGTGTGTGTGTTTTTACGGACGGAAACCCGCTTACACATCTGACGAGCGCAAGATACGTATCTATTTACGTATCGTTTGGCGTGTCGAAATTGTCTCGTCAAATTTGTAGGCTGGTTTTACGACTATTTAGATTAAAAGTTCAGAAACCAGGAAGAATGCAACTGGTATTCAGCAACCCTCGACAACGAAAAGAAGAGGAAGGTGCCAATATTTTTTTGTAATATTTTGCTTCGTCTCCTTTCCGTCTCCTCTTGTTGTCATGTTTTCCGTAAAAATTACGAATCATGAAAAAACAAAAAAACTTAGTATTTTTTAACGTGTATGTGTTAAAACGGACGAAAACCCGCTTACACTTGCGACGAGGGCAAGATACGTATTTCCATACACATCCTTTGTCGAGCGGTTACATTTGTAAGCTGGATTCACGCCCGTTCTATCTACTGATTGCTGGTTGACGTGTTGTAAATTATGCTGTTGACCTTTATCCAGCCTTCGAAAGAAAGTGAAGCATCACGTGCGTATTTGTTTGTAAAATTTTGCTTGGCACTATTCTCTTCTCTTGATGCAGTCAGGTTTTACGTAAAAATTACGAGTTACGAAATATTAAAAGAACTAAAATTTTTTGGAGTGATGTTACGGACGAAATCCCACTTACACATCTGACGAGCGCAAGATACGTATCTATTTACGTATCGTTGGCTTGTTGGAATTGTCTCATCCAATTTGTAGGCTAGTTTCACGACTATTCAGTTTGTAAGTTAAGGAACATGGAAGAAATCAACTGGTATTCAGGAACCCTCGATAACGAAAAGAAGAGTCAGGTGCCAACTATTTCTTTGTAATATTTTGCTTGTCTCTTCTTTCCTCCTTCTCTTGTTGTCATGTTTTACGTAAAAATTACGAGTCACGAAATAACATAAAAAACTTAATTTCATTACGTATGTGTTTTAAAACTGACGAAAACCCGCTTACACTTGTGATGAGCGCAGGATATGTATTTTCTTACGCATCCTTTGTTGAGCGAAACAATCTGGTTACATTTGTAAGCTGGTTTCACGCCCTTTCTATCTACAGATTGTTAGTTTACGTATTGTAAATTATGCTGTTGGCTTTCATTCAGCCTACGAAAGAAAGTGTAGCATCACGTGCGCATTTGTTTGTAATATTTTGCTTGGCACTATTCTCCAGGGTCTACCACTTCGATAATCCTCGTACACCTTCCAAATAATCACTTAGTAATCATGTCATAATCATCCATAATCATCATAATCATTATAATCTTTATAATCACTAAAATCATTGATAATCACTATAATCAGTGATAATCAGTGATAATCAGTGATAATCAGTGATAATCGTCAATACTCATTGCCTATAATCAGTAATTATCATAGAAAAGAGGAGATAGTTGATTTAAATCGCGCGCGTCGAACTGGAAATGTGACTTCCGCTTGAGTCGCAGTTTGACGTGCCACTTGGTGTGGATGTTCGACCCATCATTAGCTTTTAAAAAAAGCATGGTTTGGAATTTTTCTAATATGACGTATTTCTGCTAGAGTTAAAACGGTGAAATTATACAACATTTTAACGGGATTTTACTAAATAGAGCCAAGAAAAAGTTTTTCACGATCCAATCCAACCATAGATCATTTGAATCAGTATAAAAAACTGAATGTAAAACACCATGACTAGAGTTGGTATTGTGTTTCATGTAGGATATTAGGTATCACTCATAACTTGAGACGGATTGGTCGAACACCAAACTTTGACCTCCTATAACTCCCAAACCAATTTTTTTAAAAAAAATTTCCTTTGACATATGGGTCCTTGGGGTGGTCCCAAATGATATTTAACCACTCCCAACTCAATCAGAAAACCATCGTTTTGGACCTTGTGGTGATCTGACAGAGAATGACCCTAATACATCAGTAAAATTTTTAGTAGTGGTCCCCTTCAGTTTTCAGATACTTATTCTAAAGTTCATTGAAAATAACTAAGAGTGCTCCCAGAATGTCTTCAGCTTTAAAATAGCTGGTTCGGGCTCTCCAGGCGTTTCAGTGGACCTAGGCATTAAAATTTATTTAAATAACAAGCAAAGTGGTTTGGGACATGCCCTCCGCAGTCAGGTTTTGCTCTACATCCACTATATATTTTTGAATTGCATTTTAGAACAACTTTATCAACAATTTGTAAATAATATTGGTCTGGGGCTAGAGCCTAAGAAAATATTTCTATACAATGGATCAAATAGTAAATTGATTTAAAAAGATATTCTTTATGCCCTTGACATTTCACTTTTAGTAGCTAATAGAATAATAAATGTAATGAAAGTGTAGTGAAGCAACATATTGTAGGGGCATCCTAAGAGAGCTAACAATAGTGGGGTCAATACAGTAGTTCTTTGGTGCACCTTCCTACTGGAGAAAATGTTGTCACTAATTAATTAATTAGACTTGTTCTCTTCAATCTCTTTTAGAGGTTCTAAAAATTTATTTATTTCAAGGAAAACAGAAAAGTGTACATATACTCAGCATTTTCACAAGGTAATATAAGAGTGTTTGTAGCATGACTTTAGCTTCAATTTGTTGGGGAAGGGTATTTAGGCCTTTTTAATAGACAAAGCCATCAGAATTAATGTTAAATAAGCACAATGGTTTGCAGATGCCGCACACTGTGAGTGTTTGATGCAATGTAGCTTCTGTGCAGTAAGACTTGGTATTTTATTCATTTTTCCAAAACTGATTATAATTTATAACTATCAATAATCATTGATAATAGGTAGTAATCATTGATAATCACTAATAATCATTGATAATCACTAATAATCATTGATAATCACTAATAATCATTGATAATCACTAATAATCATTGATTATCACCCATAATCAGAGATAATCACCCATAATCAGCAAAATTCAAATAATCATTGACTGCAAAAATAATCAGTGATAATCCTAATAATCAAACTGATTATTAACTGATTATAATCCTCGTACACGAAATTTTTGAGTGGTAGACCCTTGCTATTCTCTTCTTTTGATGCAGTCAGATTTTACGTAAAAATTACGAGTTACGAAATATTAAGAGAACTAAGATTCTTTTGAGTGTTGTTACGGACGAAAACCCGCTTACAAACTGACGAGCGCAAGATAAGTATCTATTTTCGTATCCTTTGGCGTGTCGAAACTGTCGAGTCGAATTTGTAGGCTGGTTTCACGACTATTTTATTTAGATTGTAAGTTCAGGAATCAGGAAGAATGCAACTGGTCTTCAGTAACCCTAGATAACGAAAAGAACAATAAGGTGCCAATAGTTTTTGTAATATTTTGCTTGCCCTTTCCTTCCTTCTCCTCTTGTTGTCATGTTTTACGTAAAAATTACGATTCACGAAATAACAAAAACTCTTAGTATTTTATTACGTGTGTGTAATGAAACGGAAGAAAACCCGCTTACACTTGTGACGAGCGCATGATTCGTATTTTCTTACGTCTGTTTTCTCGAGCGAAACTATCTGGTTTCATTTGTAAGCTGGTTTCACGCCCTTTCTACCTACAGTTTGTTGGCTTACTTTACGTTAATTATGCTGTCGGTCCTTATCCAGCCTACGAAAGAAAGTAAAGCCTAACGTGCGTATTTTTTTGTAATATTTTGCTTCGCACTATTCTTTTCTCCTGATGCAGTCAGGTTTTACGTAAAAATTACGAGTAACGAAATAACAAAAAATCTTAGTATTTTATTACGTGTGTGTTTAAACGGAAGAAAACCCGCCTACACTTGTGACGAGCGCAAGATACGTATCCATTTACGTATCGTTTAGCTTGTCTAAATAGACTATTCCGGCGGGAGCGCGGAGAAGACAACACGGAAGAACAAGAGGGCCCGTGATTCGTTGCGCGGTCTCCCCCACTACTTTGCGGAGGTGGTGGGGGCAGCCGCTCGACGAATCACGAGCCCTTTTGTTCTTCCGTGTTGTCTTCTCCGCGCTCCCGCCGGAATAGTCTATTGTCTCATCGAATTTGGAAGCTGGTTTGTCGACTGCTTTATTTAGATCAGGAAGAATGCAACTGGTCTTCAGTAACCCTAGATAACGAAAAGAATAGTAAGGTGCCAATATTTTTTGTAATATTTTGCTTGCCTCTTCCTTCCTTTTCCTCTTGTTGTCATGTTTTCCGTAAAAATTACGAGTCTCGAAATAACAAAAATTCTTAGTATTTTATTACGTGTGTGTGTTGAAACGGAAGAAAACCCGCTTACACTTGTGACGAGCGCATGATTCGTATTTTCTTACGTCTGTTTTGTCAAGCGAAACAATCTGGGTTCAATTGTAAGCTGGTTTCACGCCCTTTCTTACCAACAGTTTGTTGGCTTACCTCATGTTAATTATGCTGTTGGTCTTTATCCAGCCTACGAAAGAAAGTAAAGCCTAACGTGCGTATTTTTTTGTAATATTTTGCTTGGCACTATTGTCTTCTCCTGATGCAGCCAGGTTTTACGTGAAAATTACGAGTAACGAAATAACAAGAAAACAAAGATTGTTTGGGTGTTGTTACGGACGAAAACCCGCTTACACATCTGACGAGCGCAAGATACGTATCCATTTACGTATCGTTTGGCTTGTCTAAACTGTCTCGTCGAATTTGTAAGCTGGTTTTTCGACTATTTTATTTAGATTGTAAGTTCAGGAATCAGGAAGAATGCAACTGGTCTTCAGTAACCCTAGATAACGAAAAGAAGAGAAAGGTGCCAATATTTTTTGTAATATTTTGCTTGCCTTTTCCTTCCTTCTCCTCTTGTTGTCATGTTTTACGTAAAAATTACGATTCACGAAATAACAAAAAATCTTAGTATTTTATTAAGTGTGTGTGTTGAAACGGAAGAAAACCCGCTTACACTTGTGACGAGTGCATGATTCGTATTTTCTTACGTCTGTTTTGTCGAGCGAAACAATCTGGTTACATTTGTAAGCTGGTTTCACGCCCTTTCTACCTACAGTTTGTTGGCTTACCTTATGTTAATTATGCTGTCGGTCTTTATCCAGCCTACTAAAGATAGTAAAGCCTAACGTGTTGTTTTTTTTTGTAATATTTTGCTTCGCACTATTCTTTTCTCCTGATGCAGTCAGGTTTTACGTAAAAATTACGAGTCTCGAAATAAGAAGAAAAATAAGAATTTGCGGGTGTTGTTACGGACGAAAACCCGCTTACACATCTGACGAGCGCAAGATACGTATCCATTTACGTATCGTTTGGCTTGTCTAAATTGTCTCGTCGAATTCGTAAGCTGGTTTCACGTCCATTCTATCATTTCTTTTATTTTTTTTCCTGCGAACGTTTTCAGGTCTTGCACGTTTTACTGAATGGCATGTCAATAAAATATTTAGATGTTTTAGTGTTTGCGTTTCCTTCTTTATGTTAACACAACCCATTTCCTTCTGTTAAATTATTCCTTTATGTTTCAATACCCCGAAAATAACGAATTGGGGTCAAGGAGAGTCATTGATATTGCAGGCTTATTTTTGGGATACATTTCAGACCTTCTGTCACACGTGCCAGCTTTCAAAATAATTAATTTTGAAGTAAAAATTTGTCTTTTACCTTTTGCATGGATGACGGGAATATCACGCAATAGATGTCGTAAGTGACTGGAGCCAAATATGAGAATCCTGCAGAGGCAAGGGATCACCAGTTTAATTACAAAAAACCTACAAAACAAATAGGTGCTTGATGTGGGATGCTTGCGTTCGCTCAAATTAACTGCCGTCTCTTCAAAGTGCTCAGAGATTTAAACAAAAAATGAGGGGGGAAAAAACACACACAAAAAAAAAACCGGGGCCTACATTTATCAGAGAGCTCCGTAAATTTCCGAGCGGACCACGAATTTAATCTCGATGAGCTGCATTCCTTTGCAGCGGTCCTATTAATGAGGAAGTCTTCTGTCAAAGACGGCTGTCAGAATCGCGATCCGTTTGAATTTCGCGCTGTTCGCGTGGTATGAGAAATTTTGATAGCAGCGTTCAAGGCCTGACAGCTGGCAGCCTAACCAAGTTCAGATCTTTATCCGTCTACATCCTGGAATTGACATTAGTTTCAGCTCTCCAAGCGACTTTTATCGCTTTCTGCAACCCATATATTTCGAATTTTCATATGAACCAGAATGATTTAGGGATAATTTCTTTGAAATCGCTTTTCAAAAATGCGAGGTGGAGACACGGTCGCCATCTTGGTAGGCTGCTGCCACCTGCTGTCTGAAACAGGGACCCGTGCGAGACTATTCTGCCCGGCGCCATTCCCAGAGCTCCCCGGAAACTTTTCAGACTGATAGTACGTACGACTCACGTACTGGCTTCATACACCTCATATAAAAAATTTATGTGTTCATTACGTACAAGACACATAAAACCATTTGTATACATGCACACATACAGGGCAGTTTTCGCGGGGGAACGTGATTTTTGACAATTTTTTGGTCGTTTTCTGTGATTTTAGTGAAAAACAAGATTTGGGGTGTCAGTGTTTCGGGGCTGGACACCCCCTGGAGGGTGCGACGGACATGGGGACACTTTTGTCGTGTCCAGGGGACCCCCTGCTACCGCGCCCAATTCTGAAAAAAAAATCCGAAAAAATCACCCCTACTTCACTGAAAATGTACTAGTCACATTTCTCGCCCGTAATGAGCGGAGTATTTTTTCATCGCTCAGTAAAAGTGACTTTCGCTAAAACGACTCAAATCGAGTCTTTTCTGGAATTTTTTAAATCGCTCCAAAAGAGTGACATTTGATGATTTGACTCAAAAAGAGTCATCAAAGTGACTCTAATAGAGTGATGTTCGTCCATGTCACTCTCCCAGTAGAATCCAAATTTGGTACAGAAAAGTCGCTCTCCAGAGATCGAAAAAGGCGACTCTTCCATTTTCAGTGTTAGGGGTGTTTTTTTTGTGGCTCCGGAACGGTTCGTCCGATGGGGGTGGCTCCGGTATCAATCGAAAGAGGAGACAAAACTGAGTCGGACATGAGAGTTTCAAACCTCTGCGACACTTGAAAGGACACTTTTGCCCCGGCGAAAGTGTCAAAAATTGACAGTGTCCCAGCTGAAAATTCCGGTCGGAATATTTCCGACCGTATTTCTTTCGGCCGGAGATTTTCCGGCCGTAACTATTCCGCCCGTAAATTGGAACACTTTCCGGCCGTAGTTTTTGACGCCGCATTCCGGCCGTAGTTTTTGACGCCGCTTTCCGGCCGTAGTTTCTGACGCCGGCCGGAAGAGGTTCCGGCCGGAGGGTGTTCTGGCCGGACTTTGTGAAAAGTCCTCTGGGCACCACCTGAGCGGTGTCCAACAGGCCTCTAAAGAGCATGTCCCCCGGGTAAAGTTTGTGCGCTGAGAACGATAGTGATGTTTAAAATGCCCTATCTAGAGCCGTTCTCTCAGTAGCCCTATGGTCAAAAAAGGAAATATTTTTTTATCTCATGCATAAGTACAGTTTCCTGTCAACATGTGACACACGAAGTGATTTTCCCCTGTGACTCTTAGTTTAGGTGCTACAAGTCACTTACAGTTGGCCGAAAAACGTACGGCCGGAAAAAAAGGCTCCGGCCGTTAACCGTATCGATTCCGACCGTAAACCGGAACCCCTCCGACCGGAAAAGGCTTGACTACGGTCGGAAGTTCTGACTCCGACCGGAACAACGGGGATACGGTCGGAAATCGTGACAGATTCCGGCCGGAGTGCCAAATTACGGCCGGAAAGATGGAATACGGTCGGAAATCGTATACATTTACAGCCGGAGTGCCACTTTCCGGCCGGAAACCTGGCCGGAATTTTCACCTGGGGTCTTACGCGAGGGGTAGGAAAAAAATGAAGGGGGTGGATTTGATTGTTGCGACTTTAGGGACGTTTCAACAACACTTTGGACCATCCCTCCTCCAAATTTCAAGTTTCTAGCTCAATTTTATGAGAAATTAAGAGCGGAGGAAAACGTGGACCGCTAATTTTGCTCACCAGTGTATTTAAATGGATTCCTCCCTATCTTTCACTTATTTGACCCATTAGCTCATGGCTATTATTTATGATATATTTAAACCTTATGTTTGTGATGTCTGTGATTATTATCTGTCATATTGCGCTTGGTACCTTATATGACCCTCAGTTGCTGCGAAGTTGCCTGGGCCCCACCCAGGCGACCCAGCACTGAGTGGTTCAGTTTTTTATAAATTATTTTTAGCAAGCCAACTTCATCACATATTCTGTCCTTGTAGTTAGTTTATTAGTGGCTAAGGTATTTCCCTCCTGATTTTACTAACTTGATGCATAAGTGTTATAATTATATGATACATTTGAAGCCAACAGGTTGTTTTTAATGTTCAATTTGATTAGTTGTAATTATTCAACATTATGATAGAAATCAAATAAAAGTGTTATGATGGATCACATTTGTTTTTGCCATGATTGAACCCCTATCATACAAATGAAGTAATATTTCATCACCATTGCCAGGAATAGTTGGAATGTGTCATTCAACTCTGGACGTAAAATGTCTCTCAACGCCATACCATGACAGGAAAGGGTAAAGGAAAAGACGTTAACTGAATGGCAAAACTTTATTTTTAAGCATACTGAACTTGACTGAAAATGCAGACACCCATAAAATGACCATAAATCAATCTCTTTCAACTTTCAAAGAGGGTTTCCGACTGCTTCACTGTAAATCGAGGAGTGAGAAATCTCGCTCTCAGGAGAGCGAGATTGGTGACCCAAATTTTGTCGCTCCTGGGGAGTCATATTATTAAATATCACTCCTTTTGAGTCGCTTCTATGACTCAAAACGAGCGATATCTAGTGATCTCGCTCGATTTGAGTGAGGCTTATCACTCCAAATGAGCGATATAGAATTTCCTCACTCCTTTAGGGCGATGTTATATGCCTCGCTCACTTTCAGTCAGAAACATGACTCTCAGATTTACAGTGTTGCTTGCAATGCGAACTCACTAAAATTGTATGGATTGTTAGATGCATACTTAAATAGTTTGAGGAATCAGAAATAGTCCTAAAATAATGATAAAAGCAGTTCTAAAATATGAAACAACCCTTCTTCATTTGTGTGAAGCCGCTCAACACGATTGGAACCAAAATAATATTGACAACACATGCCCGCATTAATTACACCATTACAAACAAACAATGAGGAATTTTTAGCAATCGTTGATATTTCTAAAATATCTGGACATGAGTGAAAAAAGTAATTAAACTCTCCAATGGAAACATTGGCTTTACTGGACAGTGGTTCAGAAGCAAGCGGTACCAATTCACATGTGATTACCACTGTGTCAAGGTGACAATCGATGAAACTGGTAAGGAAAACATTTGAAGAGTCTCTGCAAAATACTGTCACCAAGCAAAATGGGCTTCATTATGAGGATGTGAACGAATCGGGCGGTACAGAGTGAGGATTATGAAAAACCTAGCGAGGGAAAACTAAACTCGAGAAAAAGATTAGTTCAGCAGACGACTTTTTGCTTGTTTTTAAAAAGAAACCTAGCCTAACGTGTCTCTTCTGACTCTGTGGAATCCCGTAAAAAAAATGAATCATCACTTTGCGTAGTGGAATTAAGGAAAACCATTTTTCAGATGGAATTGACAAAAACGAGAGAAATTTCGACAATTAATGTATTTATTGCGAAGTTTCAAAATTGTGAACCTGTTTTCGTTTTTGCTGCTCTGCTCGGCTTCAGCTGCGGTCCGATCCGATCCTGCCAAACGACGGACGGAACGACGGAACGAAACGGAAATCACTGGGCTCCGATCCTACCGAGCGCCATGCGGCTCGGGCAGCCTCGGGGCCTCGGGCCTCCGGACCCGAATAGGATCGGAGCTGAGTGGAGCCAGTGGGTCCCGAACAAGACGTGGGGGCGGAGCCCTTCGAGTTGCGTACACACTGAAAATCTACGAGTCATAATTCTCACCCCCATTCGAGTGAGAATTTGAGGGCAATTTTATTAGTCTCTGGAGAGTGAGAATTTTTTTCCTCGCTCTTTATGAGAAAGAATTTTGAGACCTCGCCATAATGAAGCGAGAATTCATGCTCAAATGAAGTGAGGTTCAAAAATCCTTACTCAAATAGAGCGAGGCTCGAAATATCTCGCTCGAAAAGAGTGAGGTTGAAAATTCTCACTCCAATTTAGCATGGAAAAGTGTCCTCTTCCATTTTGGGTTAGAAATTGGATTCCAGGGTTTGCAGTGCATACAGTGGTTTTGTAGCACAATTTTCCTACCGTTCAGGCGGCTGTCTAGTGGCCACAGCGGGATCGCCCCAATACGCGCCTGGTCTTCCGTCAAAACTTTTGAAGATCAGCGGGGTGAGTTTCTTCAAAATGACGGGGCGTTACAGTTTTAAGCCGTTATGTGTCAAAATAATTTAATGACTAAATTCGATTATAAATGTGAATATATTTGGCTGAGCCTCTCTTACTCAACCTTTAACTTAAATTTAACCAGCAAAGCCTTAGTAGTCCGTGCCCAGAACGAAGTGTGTCTTTGGCAGGGTACACTGCCAGAAAAAACTACGGAAAGTACTGTTAATTTTTTCACAGTACTCCTCCGTAGTTCAAACCACAGTGATCTCCGTCTTTTGACTACGGAAGTCCTCCGTCATTTTTCTGATAAGCTCTCCGTATGGTGCCAGCTAGTTTTCATGTTGTTTGAATTGGCAAGAATCTCGACAAAGTTCAGCCCTAAATTGGTTGATATCCTGCTCTAAATGCATCCCATTTGTCAGGATAAATTGACGTGCAATTTAAACAGTCAAAACAGTATGAAAACTAGCTGGCACCATACGGAGAGCTTATCAGAAAAATGACGGAAGACTTCCGTAGTCAAAAGACGGAGATCACTGTGGTTTGAAGCACGGCGGAGTACTTTGAAAAAATTAACAGTACTTTCCGTAGTTTTTTCTGGCAGTGTAGGCAACTTTCTAACAGTAACTTCCGCTGGGTTTGTTACCCGATTTTAGCTGTGTGTTTGATGACTTAACCAACTTTAAACTAACAAAAGAACCTTGTGAAACGTTTAATTTTTCATTTAGTGATAAACTGGCGGTTCTTTGCAATATATTATAGATTTTTAAATTGGCAACGGTTGGCTACATGCAATAAATAAAGACGGGGCATGGTCTGAAGAAGTGTAATTTCAGCATGGGCTAGATGTAGGCTAGTTTTGAGAAAGAGCATTTAGTTTGGGTGAGTTAGTTGCGAGGGGGCCACCACTCCTGTAATCCTGTGTACAGTTGTAAGTGTAATCCCTGTGTAATCCGTGTAATCCTTAACCAAATGTTGAAGAATTATCACTAAATTTCACCTAATTGTTCTTATTTATTGGTTTGAGCCCCGGAAATTAATGTGCAATCCCACAAAATTCATGTGTAATCCCTGTAATCACGTAATCCTGTGTACATCCTAAGCTGAAGTGGTGGCCCCCTCGGTTAGTTGTTGGTTATATTTATGATGCGGAACAGAGTCCAGCATGGCCCCTGGAATTCAAAAGTACTAAAGGCCGAGCTAGTTACACTCCGCGGTGGTACTGTAAAGGTGAATGAACCATCACATAACCTCATATTGCGTGAACACGAGTTGACTTTTACAGGAAACGAAACTCAACATGGAGTGAAGGACAGTTAAAGTAACACTCAATCTTTGAAGTACTGTAATGTGAAATTTGATCCCACTCAAAATCTTTAATCCCTTCCACTTAAAATCCAAGGAAAGAGATAGTTACTGGGATCCTGTCAGAACCTTCCGTTTCTGTCTTCCAAAGGATTTTTTTTTTTTGTGTTTGTGTCTGTTAATAATTTGACATGAAAGAGAAAGAAATACTATTGACAAGTTTAATAAAAGATTAACATAATTTTAGATCTTCCCTTCACTTAAATCATTTGAGCAGGGCATACAATGTTAATATAAGCTGCATCTTCAAAGATGAATCTGTTATTGGACCTAACGGGAGACAGCTAGATAGCTGAGGCTCGATCTTAAGACTGGAACATTTAATTTGATCTACATCTTAATTTTAATCTTTTTGGCCGCACAACACTGTGGGCTTAAAAGGGCGGATCTGTTGAGTTGGTATTCACTGTGTTAGGGATTCAACGTGAGGGAGCCAGGAATATGAAATTTTGTTCTCTTGTTAAAATTTGACGATGAATCTCTTGCATCAAGGGTAAGTATATAAGAATTATGCAAAATCAAAAGGGATTAGTAGTTATTTTACAGTATCGTATCTTTTCCTCTTCTATTCAAACCAGATCCATCACCTTTTTTCTTTTATGAAAAAAAAAAAAAATGTCATATATATTAAAGAGGGATCTTTGGCTCAGTCTTAAGCTTAGGCTTTACCCAGTTATAGTGGATGTCGTGAGATAACGCCATGGTCCCGCTTGATGAAGTCGGCTGCCCGCTCTCCGATCATCATGCTGGGGCCGTTGGTGCCGCCGCCCGGGACGCATGGCATGACGGAGGCGTCAGCCACGCGAAGGCCCTTGACGCCATAGACGCGCAGGCGGGGGTCTACCACGGAGCCAATGCTGCACGTGCCGACCCCGTGACCCCATGTGGTACCGCCCTCTGTGCGCACCAAGCACTCGTACCTGCAACATCAGAGGTGAAAACAGTTATGGCCGATGATATCTTAAAACACTTAAACTAAATGTAATGACTGTACATAATGAACGATAGGGCATTTGTTAAACAAGCAAATGAAGAAACAGTTTTCATCGACAAATGCCACTGTTTTAGCCTTGCCAACAGTTGTGGCTGCTTCGTAATTGCGAACGAATTCCTTTACATTTCAAACGAAATCGTTCGCAATTGCTAACAAATTTCTTTGTAAGCTTACTAAGCAGCCCAACCTATTGCAATGCGAACAGACCCTCAGCAAGGGTTTATCAGTGCTTACCATCTTTGTGAATTCTTCGGAATGTTTTTGCAAGAGTCTCCGCCACTAAGTATCAGTTCCGCACCAGCTTTACGAAGAGTTTTCGATCCACTAAGAATGTCAACAGCCCTCCTTAGTCCAGCAGCGTATACCCGAACATCCTGCAAATACCGAATCTCCGTCTTTACGTATTGTATCACGACTTCAACTGTTTTTCTAGAGTTTTGCCCTGCTGTGCTCAACAACATTGGTTCACACTAGTTCTCACATCAGAATCCTTGAAGACTGTCTGCCTTATTACTGGTTGGCCATAGGGGTTGGTCGTGTTTAGCAGTACTGTGCCAGTGTCTTTCGGGTGAAGGAGGACCACGTAGGGGTACACCTGTAGGCAGAGTCAGCGTGTAATAAGGCCTGGAATGCTTTGTTAAGGGTGACATTATCGTATTTGAGCTTCTGGTCTTTTTCCTTTCAATGCTCGTCGCTGACTTACTGTGTCGTAATAGCTGCCGACAGTGTTTGGTGTCGTGGTATCATTGGTGCAATACGGCGTGCGGTCTACTCCGTCGTGCCAGCCGCCCGGTGCGTGCTGGATGTAGATGTACGGTCGGCGGTCAAACCACGGCTGCAAGGGGCTGCGCATGCGGACTACCACGGAGTCGGATCCAATGGTGCCGAGTGGTCCAGCACCCCGAGGTCCAGTCACCTAGAAAAATGTGACTTAAAGAAGCGCATTCTGGACTCGAGCCGACTAGCACCTACATTTATCTCCACAGAACAACAAATTTATGGCAGAATGAGTTTGGGATGCTGCTTAGTTGTAATATTAACTGTTGAAATCACTTGTTACTGAACAATCGATTTTTGACACATTGTTACCAACCTTTTTGAAATCATCCACGTCTCGAAGCAAATCATCAACGGTTGGTACTTTAGATGTCTTTAACATCTGCAGCTTGGGCATAGTTCTTACTACCAGATGGTCCTGAAATGTAAACAACGTTTTCTCTATTCACTACTGTAAAAGTTTGTTACACTCTGTCGAAATTCTATAAATCTCCCTTTCATAATTGACTAGCAAAAAAAAGTTTGGGCAGATTGTGGCCGTGGGGAGAGTCATTATTCTACAAGAATAATAATTTTTCCATACACTAGCTAGCACTATGTAAAATACGTTTAGAAGTACAGGAAAAGTTACCATGAAGCATGCTGTAAAAGTTCATTCAAATTTTAAATTTCAAATTTACAAGGACCTTATGTAAGTTTGGAATTTCTTGACGAGCAAGAAGAAGCCGTTGTAAGTTACTTTGTAAATTGTAGATTTAAAAAAATAGAAAATAAAGTGTAAGCCTATCCGAAACTATTTTTCACTGCCTGGTAGTCCATTTACATTTCGTGTGCAGCACATTACCTGCAGATTACTACCCACGCCCGGAAGATCGACGATAAGAGGAATGCCAGCCTCATACAGAGTTTTCGCTGGTCCTACCCCTGAAACCATTAGCAGTTGAGGAGAGAAATAGGTTCCTGCGCTGAGCACCACCTAAACAAAGAGGGTAAGTGAAGTTTGTGCTCGAGAACATATTATTTATTTGTCACGATAACTCTCCATATCGTATTACGACTGTCTCATCGAAATAATTTAAAGCAATGTCGCGGTAAAAGCCGGGTTAATTTACCTCTTTGCGAGCCTTGACGGTTCTGGAATTGCCGTCCACATCCGTAAAGATGACGCCGGTTGCGGTCTTTGTTTTCTCGTCAATTACCACCTGAGAAACTTGAGCACTGGTGACAACGTGCAGATTACACCGTCTCTTCCTTTGCTGCTCCAAGAAGGCTGTGTTGGAGCTCATACGTCGGCCATTCTTTGTGGTTGTCTGAGACCATGCATATCCTTCACTATGTTTTCCGCTATTTAAATCAGATTCGCGAAGTCCAGCCTCCTAAAAATAGCAGATAATAACAATAATAATAATAATAATAATAATAATAATAATAATAATAATAATAATAATAATAATAATAATAATAATAATAAGATGATGAAGAAGAATAGTAGTAATAATTTGAAATTTAACGAGTTGTTTATTGTATTGACGAATAATACTCTGAGGGGGTATTTACTCCGAGACAACTTGTACAGACTACTGCGTATTTCACTATATTACGTTATTGTATTACACCGGTATTACATATAAAATTTTCAAATTTTAGAGCACATTTTGATATTTTTTGGTATTACATTACGCGCAATATCATGTAATACTCAGTCAGGTGTACAGGGTATTAAAGAAGTGAGTACCCCCTCGTAATACTCGTTGCGCATTTCTTCTGAACAGATTTGAGAAACTAACGCAAGTATCACTCTTTAGTGCTTAGTCATTCACTTACGGAATATGCTTCAAGTAATAGGTTAGTGTTGTCGTCTTTGTATATCATGCGCTGAAGTGCAAGCGGGCCTCCAGTGCTGTGATATTCTTTATCCATGGCAAGATCGGGGTCTAAGCAATCTTCGGATTTTTTAAAAAATGGAAGAACTTCCCGAAAGCTCCACCCCTTAGCTCCTTTGCTTTCCCAACATTTGTAGTCATCTTCTGTTCCGCGAAAGTATATCATGCCATTGTGCGAACTGCAGCCGCCTAATTGCTTTGCTCTGTGGGCAAGAATTACCGCTCATAGAAGTACAGTTAATCAGTTGACACATTGCTTCAAAATAAGAGACTTTGGAAGGTAATTCAGTAATTTTCCTTTGGGTGTGTAAATTTTTACCTCGAAATCTGTCCCGTATAGTCGTTAGGGGAATCTTCCACTTTCAGCATGTAATCGTACTTTAGGTTGCCAGTCGTCCAGCCGTAGAATGTTGGCACATACGATGAAGATTCTTGCTCGGGGCCTGCTTCCAATAGGAGCACCTAAAACCAAATGAATTTCTTAAAAGTTACGTGGGCACTTCAATCTAGGTCAGATACAATGGTACTAGATAATACTAGGAGACTTCACAACAAATAAGTTTTGGACATTCAATACGACCTCTAGATTTCAAAGGCTTCTTGAGATATTTTCAGGGCATTATGGCTTCATTAAATTAGGAAAACTCAACCATCACCTGTCAACCCTCAACGTAGGTGGACTGATAATCGTTGATTTTACCCTAACTTGATAAGGCCTATATACAGCGTGGTTCTGTTCATTTGGGCCAAAATTATAGGGTGGGTAGAGCATGCATAGACGTAAACGATCACTTTTGAACTGTATACCTCATACAACGCTGATAATTAGATTTTTGTAATTCAGTCCGCCGCCTGAAGGGCTGGACGAGCATTACGCGCGCGTGCTGTACGGGTTGCCTGCTCCACGGCGTTGCGGAACTGCTTATCGTCTGCGCGTCGTCTGCTTCGCGCCACTTTAGAGACGCAACTGACCACGCTGTCACCTGGTGGCGGTGTTGGCTGTCGCCGGCCCTTTCGGTGAGCTCTTTCCTGGCCGGTGACGTCAGCCGACACGCAGCGCCGTAGTGCAGGCAACCCGCACTCCACGCGCGTGATTCGCTGCCTACCTTCCACGCGGCGAACCGAATAACAAAAACCTAACTATCCGCGTTGTTTGACGTTTGCGCCAACTAATATAGAGTTCAAAAATGATCGCCTATATACATGCTCTATACACCCCCTACTTTTGGCCCAAATGAACGGAAGCACCCAGTATTATCCCAGTGCGCCTTCATACCTGCCAATCAGCAACCTCCGACAGCCGGCTTGCCACAACAGCTCCACCAGATCCACCGCCGACCACAATGAAATCAACCTCGTCAGGTGCCGTTGCTGGGGTAGTTGGTGCATCGAAGTGCACCCCGCTCAAAATGAGCGAGATGAATGTGGCTGCAGCTATGCACTGCCCTGTCAAAGTATTTTTCGATTTGAAAGTTGGGCAGCTACAGAGACTCCAGACATCAAAGAGAAGGAACAGCAAGAACGCTCCCCAAAAATGTGAAAAGAAACAGGGGAAAAAAAACTTTGCTAGCAAGTGGACTGAACCGATTGGAGTTGCGCCTAAATTTTATACCAAAATACTGTCAGTACTCAAAGTGTCCACTCAGCCAATAGTTCCGAAAACTCCACTGATAAGATCTCGAATGGCTCCCACCTGGAACCTAACCTAACCTAACCTGCCCTTATTCGACTCCACACTGTAGTACCCGTAGTACCTTACCTGCCATGTTGCTGTGCCTCGACCCACCGAATGATTGCCAGGACTAGCGACAGACAACGAACTAAGTACTGTTGCGGATGTATCAAACGTTCTTGCCATGCAGCATCCTCTGAAGACCGGCAAAGATAAGGAAGATTCGCTAAGCGTCTTCGTTGACACTCGAGATTAGATCTCAAAATTTAAGTGGAACCATGACAACGTGTATAAGTACTTCTTAGAACTGTACGTATTTCTGTTACCTGCACTGTGAACACCTTGTGAGGCAATGCGAAGGATTTGCTATGTGATTGCGAAGCATTAAAGCTTTGTAATACAAAGCATTTTTTTCGCAATTGCAAAGCATTTGCTTTGGGAGGGGGGGGGGCAGTGGTGCCAGGAGGGGTATACGCGGTCATACGGCGTATGACCTTTAAATGAGATTGAGGGTACCGTATAACCTATAATTTTTCGGAGGGCATACGCAGTTATGCGTTTTTATGTGTTTTTCCTGGCACCACTGGGGCATCTGTAAGCTTACGAAGTATTTTGTTTCTAACAAACAGATGCTTCGGAATGCGAAGAAGCCGAAGAACGATGCTTCGCAAGGTTTTAGCAGTGCAAGTTTTCGGTAAGGAAAGAAGCTAAAAGAAGGTAAAGTGCTCGCCTTGGGCGAGGAAAGATATATTTGGTCATAATGTGGTGGGCTTGTGGTCAACGGAGGCAGGTCTCACCACTTTTATAACTCCCCGAATAAGTTTCATTGACTTAATTTTGTTGAGAAGAAAGGGGGGGGGGGGCACCTTCTTTCCAATTATCGATATTGAATCAACCTTATCGCGAGATTTAATTTCTCAATGAGTCCAGGCTTGCCCGGAGAACCCAAAGTCGCTCCCATGTCTCGTTCCAGAGGCCCTAAGTGATAGGATCTGCGCACAACTCTGGGTTCAACACAACTGGGTTCAACTCACCGTTCGGCGTGGTATTTTTCACCATCAACTCCAGATACGTTTCCTGAATAGGGATGGGCATTTGTTGCGGAAAAACAAACCTAAACAATGCGGCGAAAATTGGGTATTTTATGCGCTAATAATGCGGTTAAATTGTGACAATAATGCGGTCATTATGCGTAAAAAAATTGCTAAAAATGCAAATAAAATGCAAAAAAAAAGAAGAAAAAAATGCTTTAAAACGCGAAAAAATTAAAAAAAAGGACAAAAATTGCAAATTGGACGGTTTTATTTTTGACATAAAATTCTTTTAATTGCCATAGCCTAAAACCGGGATGGCTCAGTTCACCTTTGCACGGTTGTCCGAAAATCGGTAAAATATAAAATTAAATAATTAAAATAAAACGTGATTTTTTTTTTAATTTAGGTAAGGAGTAAAAAAAAGAATATAATTTAGTGACAAAAATTAAATTTTAAATGCCATTAATTCAGGAAAAAAAATGGTGGACGGAGGGGAACGAGGGAAAATGGTGGGTTAGGGTAAGCTGAACACTAAAGACAGCTACCGTTAAATATACATTTCTGGTTAAAGTTTTGCGACGTTCGACTGGATGAACCAGGGCATAACAATAAAACACGAAGTCACCTTCCATATTCACTTCGCTCCAAAATAGGCCTACTAGGGTCGAGAGAGAGGGCACGTGTCCGTGCAAAGGCGAACTGAGCCCTACCCCCTAAAACATCTTCCTCTTCCATATCATCATCATTGGTCATCATATTGCACTCAACTAAAGTGTCATTATTATTGGGATCATCCCCAAAGTACAGACACATCATGACCTCCATGTTGTCTTTGGAGAGCCTAGTTCTCTTGGGAGAGACAATATCACCATATGCCGAAAACGACCAAATCGCCCGACACATAAAAAATCACCCAGAAATCGCCCGGGCGCATTTTTTCAATCGTCCAGAGAGACCAAAAATCGCCCAGCGGGCGCAAAATCGCCCGATCTGGCAGCCGTGAGCGGTAAAGGCCTCGGCGTTCTGAGAAGAAGAACGCCAAATATTGGCGTCTTTCAACGCCAAAATTTGGCGTTCTCAGAGGACGCCAAAATTTTGGCGTCTAAAGACGCCAACCAATTTACAGTGTTTATTAAGAACTATTCATTTAAAAAGTACAGTATAGTATAAATATGAACTTTCGTACAAAACCAAAGGATATTGTTGACTTTTTCTCGGAAAACCGCGAATAATGCGCGCATTATGCGAAAAAAGTATAATGCGCCGAAAAATGCCGGATAATGCGAAATAATGCGACCTGGAAATGGACTGCACCATCGTTCCGTAACATCAAAAAGTCAATATTATTTTCATTTTGAACGATTTTAAGACATAGTGCGGAAAATGCGATCGCACTAAGTGCCCATCTCTATTCCTGAATCGAAGCAAGAGAGTAAACAGAGCGATGAAAATAAGATACTCAAAAAAGTTGTATCCCCTTTCATTTAGAAACAATATTCCTAATTTCGGATAAATTTGATGGGGTACTTCCCTGAAAACTTGTATAGAGATTGCAGCCATACGAATGTCGCTTACCACCAGATGGGTTATTGCATTCACTGAATTGCAGGTGAGTGAAGAAAAAGAAAAAAAAAATAGCTCACTTCTAGGTGTGTGAATAAAAATTCGCTCATTTGCAGGTGTGCAATGAGTACTAGCGCACTTAAATTCACCCACCCGCAAGTGAGCTAATATTTGTCACTCATCTACAAGTGAGCGAATGAATTCACTCATCTGTAACTGCTATACACTGTTAAAAAAAATCTGAAAATTCAGACTGATTTTTTCAGACTTGCCACTCTGAATAGACTTTTCAGACATGAGACTGAAATTTTAGACCTCTTCTCAAAATATTGGAACGCCTGGTGTAAAAATTTGGTCTTAGCTGTCTGAAAATCAATCTTCAGACCTTCCGTCTGAATAATCAGACTCGTCGTTCCGACAATTGTCACCTTTGAAGTCTTTTTCATGGATCCAGACTAGGCAGTCTGAATTTTTGAAGTAAGAGTCTGAAGTTTCAGACTGCCCTGACGGCTGGGAACAGACGAGGGCGGTGAGGCTCATCGCAGCAGTGCACTCAGTCTTCCAGGCGGGCAGCGTAGCGCAGTGGTAACGCAGCTGCTTCGTGACCCTGAGGAACAGGGTTCAAATCACCCCGACGGTAAAAGGTTTTCATCGAACATAGGAAGTTCTCATACAATTGCTATGACGACGGTGTGAAGGAAAATGATCGGGTACAATAATTTTAACGGTTAACTGTTATGTCTGAATTTTCAGACCTAGAAGTCAGTCATAATTTTCAGAATTTTAATAATCGAAAATTTAGTTTTTTTAAGTAAAATTTCTTGGAGCGAACTTTACTCTGAATATTCAGACAACAAAGCTGAAAAAAAAACTTTGGACTATTTAGTCTGAATTGTCAGACAATTTTTTAAACAGTATAGCCACATTCGTATACGAGTAATTCCTCACGAAAGGGCAGGTGAGTTGACATCATAGTCACCAATTAGAACCACAAATTGAGGGCACTATAAACGCTTTGAGCCAAAATTTTACACTCCTAGGTCGAACAGTTCCAGAGAGGCAAAATGGGTTTACTGATTCCCTGATTAATTATGACTTTGGGCAAATTTTTAATAGGGGAAGGGTCGGTTGAATTTTTTTTCTATTTTCAGGCACCAAGTAGCCTTATTGTTTTAGCCTCAGGATCCGATTTCTTTTAGGCACGAAGTAGCCTTATTGTTTCGTCTCAGGGTCCGATTTTTTTTTCTGTTCTAGCCCGCCCTTCTGCTTTGAAAAAGCTTCAGAGCGGGCTTCTGTAAACGACCTTGTGTCTGTCTGTCTGTCTGTTTGTCTGTCTAAGTGTCTGTGTGTTTGTTAGTCTGTCTGTTCCACTCGAAGGAGTTGAGCTAGAGAGTTAAATTTTTTTTAGAGGATCTTAGGGGTCACTCCTGGACAACGAAACGCTTGGTGCAAATCCTGCCAACCCTCATTTAGGCACTGGAAAAAATATTGAAGTTTTCACGGAATCAAAAAAATTAGTTGTTACATAAAATTTTATGGTCTCCTAAGGGGTATCTCGACGAATTAGCACCCTCTGAACCAAAATTTCACCCGTTTCGGTCTTTCTCTAACCGTTTCGGCGCTACAGCCACAGCAAACATCCAAATATCACACAACATCATGATGGATGTCGTGGCATGGGTTTTGCGTAATTTGGCGGCTCTTTGGGCCAAAATTTCGTCCGTTTTGCTCTATCTCTTACCGTTCTGAAGCTACAGCCACATCGACGACCCAAATATCATAAAACATCATGTTGGGTTTCATTTCATGGGTGTGGCGTAATTTTGAGGTCAAATGGGCCAAAAATTCGTCCGTTTCACTCTATCTCCTACCGCTTCGGCGCTACAGCCACATCGAAGACCCAGATATCCGAAAGCGTCCTGTTGGGTATCCTGTCATCTTTTTAATCACAGAAATTATGATAAAGGCGCAACCAATTGACATATAACCACTTCGTTTCAAAGTAGAAGGGTGCTGAAGTCACGGTGATACACCGGTACCTCAATTATTTTCCCGCCTCAAATAATGTGCGTTTCAAACTAATTTATAGTACTTTTTCCCCGCTTACCAAAGCTTTGCATGTCGTTCAAATGGTGCACACTTACTGGAAATGCACTCTTTTGTTCATGTATGTACTCATGATAAACGAGCATATTAACAAAATCGTTTGTAATTTTAAATAACACTGTGTCCTGTCAAGTCAAATACACACCACTGTTGCGGGTTTGCCTACCCGATCTGCACGTAAGGCGCCGTAACTCCTAGGATAGGCAAACCCACTACACTGGCATGGATAAAATAAACAGGCATAATCTGTAAAAGTAAATAAAAGGATGATCAGACCGAGGGGGCCTCAACTCCTGAAATCATGTGTACACAATCGCTGATATCTTCGAAATCATTGTCAAAACATGTGGATCTATTGCCGAAAAAAATTGATTTGAGTACGTATTTTGGGCTCATAGATCTCAAAATACGCTTGTATTTACTTTACGAATTATTTCTTTCAATTATAAGAGGTGTAATCATGTGAAATCATGTGAAATCCTGAAATCATGTGTACAAATTTTGGGTGAGTTGAGGCCCCCTCGGATCAGACCGAAGGCCAAAATGTACCCTATGACATGACCGCGAGAGGCGACAATAGGTCAGCAGGCCGAAGGCCCGTTATTCAAAGCAGTAATTTACATCTAGAAAATCAAATTTTAAAAAAAATTAGAAAGTATAATCGGGCCGTTTTCTGTCCCACCTAAAACTGTCCAGATGGCATCAGATCATATACGGAAAATATTTAAAAAATAAATAAAAATTATTTTTTAAAATATTTGTAGTATATTATGGGGTGATATACTTTCCCCTACCAAAATCTCTCCTACCGAAGAAATATTAAAAATAGAATTAAAAAAGAAAAAAAATAATAATAAATAAATTTCAGCGAGAATAAATAATTATAAATTAATTATAAAATAAAAAAAAGGAGTCGAAAAGGGGAACGTCTAGACGTTACCCCTTCTGGAGTTTACCCCCCCATTTTCGATAATTTATTTTAAATATAAAAATAATAAATGAAATTAATCATTTAACAGCGATTCCTGGAGTTTACCCTTTCTAGAGTTTACCCCCCTTGTTATAAATTTATTTTATTAATTTTAAATAAATAGTTATTGAATAAAAAATAAAAATAATTAAAAAGCGTTTTATTATCAAGAAAAGAATTTTTAAATAAAATTATTATTTAAGTAACGCTACTTCATGCCTAAAAAAAATCGTTGGTGTTCTACCCAGACCAGTTAACGGGCACACGGGCCTGCCCTATACTCTGTCCCCAAAGGGGAATTTTAGTGGAAGGAACGTGGGTTCTACGTGGACTTATGACGTGGTGTCCACGACGAGTATCCACATTCTAGCCACGTGGATTTGACTCCTTTTCCCCCGAAGTTTCAACGTGGAAGTTGCGTGGATTCAACGTTCTGTCAACAAAAATATTTTTTTTTTCGCACCTTGTGTGGAATTGAACCTAGAACCTTAGAGAAGTCTCGTACCTTACCCATTACACTACCGCTAGACAGCTGACAGGGCAACGTCAGCTACCGATCCCATTCCAAAGCTTAACTCAGTCGGCTCATAGACTACTCTTTTTTAGTGCGTTGTGCGTTACACGCCAATAAAAATAACCCGATTATTTGATAGTTTTATTTGTCAATGACATTCTTCAAGAACAGAAGCACAAATTCTAACTCTCTTTTTAACGTTTAAGGCTAAACTCACTAGGCGGTAACGTGGAAACCACGTGGATTCCACGTCATCACCACAGCGTCCAATGAGACGCCCAAAACCAGAACAAAGTGGATCTATTTGCGACAATGGCAAAGTATATCTAAGTACAGCATTGAAGACCCGCCTTGCATCCTCTGCCTGCGGATTGTATGTTTGCTGCACAGTAGGGGAAAAGTCGTGGAATCCACGTGATATCTACGAACTCAAGTTCAAAAGTAACAAGTATAACAAAATGCAAAATTAGTTTCCTATCAAAGTAAAATATGTTATCGGTAGCCTTTGAAAAGCAATAAAGAGAGGAAAAGTCCAGGAGGACAATAAGTTGAAATAACGTTGATATTCGACCTCCACGAGATATCCACGAATGCACGTAGAATCAACGTTGAATCCACGTACCGCTCAACTTTGGGGTCCCAACACGGAAGAACCCTGAGTGTCGGTGCGGTGGAAGTGTCTCCACCTCCTCCGGGAAGTCTCCGGTAGTCGGTGACGGGAACAGACCTCCTACCCCTACACTGTTAAAGTGCTTTAACCTTTCACACTTTAAAGGGAGCAGTTGTCATTTTAACAGTTGCAAGTGCGCAACTCAGTTGTGCACTCGCAAGTAGGCAAATCGATAGTTTTGCACTTGAAAGTGTTTTGACACTCCTGACCGCAAGGCTTCTTCTAGTGCATAGTGCATATCTTCCCTCTGGTCTAACAAGGGAACCCCGTCAAGCGTAGTGCAGAAAATTTGTTGTCAGAAAAGATTTGTTGATCGCTGATCGCATTCTGATCCGTTTGTTACCAAGTAAAGCGAGCATCCACGAGGCTGCCACAATCTAGATGAAAAACATGTGGAGCAGCTTGGTGCTGACGGAAGTCGTCGCTAGCGGATGCATCTAGGGCAGGCCCGTGTGCCCGTTAACTGGTCTGGGTGGAAAACCGATGATTTTTTAAAAATATTATTATTTCTTTTTTTTTTTAAAAAAAAAACCTTATTTATTTATATTTTTTGTTTTCTGATTTTTATTCAATTTTTTTTTAAATTAATAAAAAAATTATAAACAGGGGGGTAAACTCTAGAAAGGGGTAAACTCCAGGAATCGCTGTTAAATGATTTCTTTCATTTATTATTTTTATTAATAATATAAAATATAGAAAATGAGGGGGTAAACTCCAGAAGGGGTAACGTCTAGTACTCACCCGTCGAAAATCATTAAAAAACAATTTAAAAAGATAAAAAAATAATTAAGTGAGTTAAACTATTTAAATATATTTACAAAAATTCTATTTAAAATAATTTGTTGGAAAACAGAGAAATGTCGTCTGTTTTTTTTTCTCTCTCTCTCTTCCCGTCCATGTTGCGGCCTTTCCCGGAGGCGACAACTTCCCACGCCACTGCTGCTCCTCCCTTCCGTTTCGTTTCTCATCCCATCACCAAGAGGGCTGCCGCGAGGCTATCTCCTAGTGACCATGAGGGCGTGGGGTATTTCTGAAGTCCTGCCTCAGTACCGAGGGGTCCATCACACCCCGTTTGCCAAGCTGCTTTTGTACATTTCGAAAATTTTTATCCTAAACACTTGGTGATCAGTACTGGTAATCGGTAATCGTGTGTAAAGGTCTTGAACCGAGTGATGGACCCCTTGCTCGCTCAGTAAACGCGAAGGGGTAGTCGAAAGTGGCGGGAAAGGGAGGGGGTGTTTCGTGTGTTGCCTACATTCTGGGGGAAAACTTCAAAATTTTAATGTAATTTCGACGAATTGCAGCACCGAAAATTTGGGTTCCATTCTTAGATCATATGAGGAGGTGAGGGGGAAAGTGACAGCAGGGGAAGGGTCACATTTCCTCCAATCGGCCCCCCTCCCCCCTTCTTCTCCCAAAATCACCCATGATACACACCAAATGCCACCCGCCTTCGTCTCACCTCTTCGTTTCTGATACCTGTGGGATGTCAAGGGCAATTCGTCAGAAACGCGGAACTATCCCCTATTGATTGAAACTGAGTATGATTGACGCCAGTTGAAATTGCGTGCTTGATTTCATCTGTCAGTGAAATGTAATGATTGTTTCGAAATCGCCACGGTCTATAACTCTGATAGTCATGATTACACTTTCTCTGGAAATTACCGGTAATCAGATTAATCAGATTGCATAATTCCTATTTGTGATTTTTTTTTCTTATTTAATTTTTACCAGTGCTTTGGTGTTACTCCTTTGAAAACAAGGTGGAAATGATAGCAGGAATTTGAAAGTTGCGTGAAGAAGTTAGTTGTACGTACATCTTTTTGTAATCATAGGTAATCGGTGACCATGCTCTTCCCTCAGGAAGAAGTATGACCGTAGCTGTCTTGATACTTATCTACTTAAGTCCAGCACCACAAGAGCAGTTTAGACGTTTTGGTGGTTCAAACGCAGTTTTCCCGATAATGAGTGGTACCTACAGATGCGCATTGTGGACGCAAGTGCGTGTGTGAAGTTTTAGTATGATCAGTGTCGCGGTGCGGAAGATATCAGTGATTTTGTGTGATTTCCTCGCCGGAGCGTTGTAGCGTCCCCTCTCAAGTGGCAGCCGTGGCAGCAGAGTGAGCAGCTGTGGGGCCGGGCGGTGTTTGGGGCCACGGTAAAAAAAGTTTCTTGAATTTCAAGATCAGGTCTTGGTTCTTATGGAGAACGTCAATGGGATCTAAGACTGAGTCTTGAAATTCAAGAAACTTTTTTTACTGTGGCCTCGTCGCCCGCCAGGCCGAGCCGGAGATTTTACGGTGCCGGGCGGCGAGGGTCTACGGCGTCAGAGCGGAGCGGCTTGCAGCCATGTGTCACCTTAGTGCAATATCAGAGTCAGAGTGCAGTGTCAGTGCAGTGTCCAGGGAGGGATCAGTGCAAGTAATTTATGCAGTGTTAGTGTAATTCACGCGCAGTATTTAGTGCTAGCGATGTGTGCAGTGGAAGAGCAACCGGCAGTCATGCCGTGTGTAGTGTAGTACCCAAAGAGGCACGTCACGTGGATTCCACGTGGATTCAACGTGGATTCGTGGAAATTTCGTGGACGTGGATGTGTCAACGAGATTTCAACTTTTTTTCCACCTCAAATATTTTTTCTTCATTCAGCTGCTAAACGATTTTAAATAGTATGTTGATCGTATTGGTCAATAGGGGCATGTGTATTAAGGCGTTTTTGAAGTTAAATTAATGTTCGTGGATATCACGTGGATTCTACGTCATTTCCACCATTTTGCGAAAATCCACCATCTTTTGTAACTTTGGGCGTAACTGTTCAGCTTACACAAGAAGATATATAATATTGTCCTGATCATCGCGTTTTACGAGATAACGTTGAAACGCGTCGGAATAAAGTGGAATCAATCCACGTGGAATCCACGTTCCAACGTTTTGCGTTCAACGTTAAAACAGTGTTCAAACATATATTTGCGTTCTTGAACAGTTTTTAAAATTTGTTCTAGATACGTAGAATCCATATTTCAAGGGTTAGTTTCATAACATACAACGCGCAACGCCCTACGCTAAACGGATACTTGCAGGCCAATAAGGTGAGCTTTGGAATAGGATCGGTAGCTGACATGCCTCCTCCAACGCCGTCGACGTAGGGTAGTGGATAAGGTACTAGACTTCTAGGCCAAAGGTTGTGGGTTCAACTCCACATGAGGTAAAATAATAATTAATTTTCGTTGCCAGCACGTCGAATCTACGTGATTTCCACGTGGAAATTTCGTGGAAAAAGGTGTCAAATCCACGTGGATGCGACGTGGTTCTTCCACGTCGATACCGCGTCACATATCCACGTGGAATCCACGTTTCTTCCACCTTCATTCCTCTTTGGGAGAAGGTGGCGGCACTAGGCGGCTGACCGAGGGACAGAAATCCTCACAACTTAGGGGATTAACGCCGGGGTCGAGGCAGGCTGGAGCGGCGCGTCAGCGTAAGCGCGGTCGGGGCTGGCCCATCTACCTGCTGGCCGCCTCGACTCAGCTTCAGCCGCGCCGACCCTCGAGCTGTCCCCCTGCCGGCCCCGGGGCAACCCCGGGGCTGGAGCGGCTCGACCCGGCTCGGCAAGCTGCCGGCCAATCAGCGCGCGCTCCCCGACCAGCGCGATATTTCAAACAGTCTAAACTGTACATTTGACTGCAAATTGCGCTTGAACTGTATTATTCGCACGATTCAGGGCGATTGTGAGTAGAAAGGTCAAAGATGTAATTTGTAGATGAGGCTAAGGTTAAAAAGTTACGTTATGCGCGATACATGGGTAAGACATGAGACATGATGTAACAGAACAGAAAATTTATGATTTTAAGGGGACCTAATTAATGTGGGCCCTTTTGGCCAAGTCGCGGTTTCGTCTGGGAGGGGGGGCTGTATGCATGGTGCGGGGGGAGGAGGCTGCGTCTGGCGTGGCTTGGGCTTGGGAACGCCGCACCGTCTCGGGCGTGGCTAGGAGGGAATGCCAAAACGTTAAACTTGTTACTCACGGGCACACGGTTAAAACAATGTCTGATTATTTGAGGAAAAAGGGAAAACTTTGAGGACCTTGAATACTTTGAGGAAAACTCATTACATTTTGAGGAAGTCTCCTCAAAATTTGTGGAGATTTCCCTAATTTTTTGAGGAGTCTTCCTTAAAATCTGAGGGGTTTCCCCCCAATTACGGAAGTTCCCCAAATTTTTCCCTTTTTCCTCAAAAAAAAATAGACATTATTTTTACCGTGTAGTCGGCTGCTCGTACAAGGTGCAATCGTATACCCCAAAGAGGAATGAAGGTGGAAGAAACGTGGATTCCACGTGGATATGTGACGCGGTATCGACGTGGAAGAACCACGTCACATCCACGTGGATTTGACACCTTTTTCCACGAAATTTCCACGTGGAAATCACGTAGATTCGACGTGCTGGCAACGAAAATTAATTATTATTTTACCTCATGTGGAGTTGAACCCACAACCTTTGGCCTAGAAGTCTAGTACCTTATCCACTACCCTACGTCGACGGCGTTGGAGGAAGCATGTCAGCTACCGATCCTATTCCAAAGCTCACCTTATTGGCCTGCAAGTATCCGTTTAGCGTAGGGCGTTGCGCGTTGTATGTTATGAAACTAACCCTTGAAATATGGATTCTACGTATCTAGAACAAATTTTAAAAACTGTTCAAGAACGCAAATATATGTTTGAACACTGTTTTAACGTTGAACGCAAAACGTTGGAACGTGGATTCCACGTGGATTGATTCCACTTTATTCCGACGCGTTTCAACGTTATCTCGTAAAACGCGATGATCAGGACAATATTATATATCTTCTTGTGTAAGCTGAACAGTTACGCCCAAAGTTACAAAAGATGGTGGATTTTCGCAAAATGGTGGAAATGACGTAGAATCCACGTGATATCCACGAACATTAATTTAACTTCAAAAACGCCTTAATACACATGCCCCTATTGACCAATACGATCAACATACTATTTAAAATCGTTTAGCAGCTGAATGAAGAAAAAATATTTGAGGTGGAAAAAAAGTTGAAATCTCGTTGACACATCCACGTCCACGAAATTTCCACGAATCCACGTTGAATCCACGTGGAATCCACGTGACGTGCCTCTTTGGGTCTCTCCCTCCACCGTGGTGGAAACGAACATTTCTTAATTGAATATAGCAAAGCACGCGTGAGCGTTCACGTGAGGTGAGCGCTCACGTGAGAACTGTGCGGGGCCTAATACAAAGCGAAATTGCAAATGTTTTCGAAAACTTTCAATCTCTGTACTCTTACCTTCCCAAAAATGTACGTGTATGTCTATTTTCAGGTCATTTCTCTTAGAATAGTGTGTATCTCCTTGGCACTCCCACGCTCATCTCACGTGAGCACTCATGCGTGCGTCACTTATACTAAGCCGAATGACCTGAAAATTCAGAAACCCATACATTTTTGGAAAGGGGAGAGTACGGAGATTGTAATTCTTCAAAAATGTTGTCAAGTTTGTTAAGTGTAAGGCCCCGCACAGTTCTCACGTGAGCGCTCACCTCACGTGAACGCTCACGCGTACTTAACTTTACACGCTCCGGGAGAAGGTCGAGGTCCGCGGATCCTCTCGTGGGTTGCTCGCAGTCCGCGACGGACCCACAGAGGATCCGCGGTACGCGAGATTCCTGCGCGGCAGGACGCGCGGACCGCGAGCTTTCCCGGCGGCCTGTATCCAGCCGGGTGGGGGGAGGGGGCAGGCGCGTATTAAGGAGGCGGTCGCCCCCCCGTGTGGCCTCTAGACAGCCGCCTGAAAGGTAGGCAAATTGTGCTACAAAACCCCTGTATGTAGGCAACCTGAAGGGCACCGCCCCCCCTGTCGGTCGGACCTTAATACGCTCCTGGGAGGGGGGGCTGTATGCATGGTGCGGGGGGAGGAGGCTGCGTCTGGCGTGGCTTGGGCTTGGGAACGCCGCACCGTCTCGGGCGTGGCTAGGAGGGAATGCCAAAACGTTAAACTTGTTACTCACGGGCACACGGTTATAACAATGTCTGATTATTTGAGGAAAAAGGGAAAACTTTGAGGACCTTGAATACTTTGAGGAAAACTCATTACATTTTGAGGAAGTCTCCTCAAAATTTGTGGAGATTTCCCTAATTTTTTGAGGAGTCTTCCTTAAAATCTGAGGGGTTTCCCCCCAATTACGGAAGTTCCTCAAATTTTTCCCTTTTTCCTCAAAAAAAAATAGACATTATTTTTACCGTGTAGTCGGCTGCTCGTACAAGGTGCAATCGTATACTACACTACACACGGCATGACTGCCGGTTGCTCTTCCACTGCACACATCGCTAGCACTAAATACTGCGCGTGAATTACACTAACACTGCATAAATTACTTGCACTGATCCCTCCCTGGACACTGCACTGACACTGCACTCTGACTCTGATATTGCACTAAGGTGACACATGGCTGCAAGCCGCTCCGCTCTGACGCCGTAGACCCTCGCCGCCCGGCACCGTAAAATCTCCGGCTCGGCCTGGCGGGCGACGAGGCCACAGTAAAAAAAGTTTCTTGAATTTCAAGACTCAGTCTTAGATCCCATTGACGTTCTCCATAAGAACCAAGACCTGATCTTGAAATTCAAGAAACTTTTTTTACCGTGGCCCCAAACACCGCCCGGCCCCACAGCTGCTCACTCTGCTGCCACGGCTGCCACTTGAGAGGGGACGCTACAACGCTCCGGCGAGGAAATCACACAAAATCACTGATATCTTCCGCACCGCGACACTGATCATACTGAAACTTCACACACGCACTTGCGTCCACAATGCGCATCTGTAGGTACCACACATTATCGGGAAAACTGCGTTTGAACCACCAAAACGTCTAAACTGCTCTTGTGGTGCTGGACTTAAGTAGATAAGTATCAAGACAGCTACGGTCATACTTCTTCCTGAGGGAAGAGCATGGTCACCGATTACCTATGATTACAAAAAGATGTACGTACAACTAACTTCTTCAAGCAACTTTCAAATTCCTGCTGTCATTTCCACCTTGTTTTCAAAGGAGTAACACCAAAGCACTGGTAAAAATTAAATAAGAAAAAAAAATCACAAATAGGAATGTATGCAATCTGATTAATCTGATTACCGGTAATTTCCAGAGAAAGTGTAATCATGACTATCAGAGTTATAGACCGTGGCGATTTCGAAACAATCATTACATTTCACTGACAGATGAAATCAAGCACGCAATTTCAACTGGCGTCAATCATACTCAGTTTCAATCAATAGGGATAGTTCCGCGTTTCTGACGAATTGCCCTTGACATCCCACAGGTATCAGAAACGAAGAGGTGAGACGAAGGCGGGTGGCATTTGGTGTGTATCATGGGTGATTTTGGGAGAAGAAGGGGGGAGGGGGGCCGATTGGAGGAAATGTGACCCTTCCCCTGCTGTCACTTTCCCCCTCACCTCCTCATATGATCTAAGAATGGAACCCAAATTTTCGGTGCTGCAATTCGTCGAAATTACATTAAAATTTTGAAGTTTTCCCCCAGAATGTAGGCAACACACGAAACACCCCCTCCCTTTCCCGCCACTTTCGACTACCCCTTCGCGTTTACTGAGCGAGCAAGGGGTCCATCACTCGGTTCAAGACCTTTACACACGATTACCGATTACCAGTACTGATCACCAAGTGTTTAGGATAAAAATTTTCGAAATGTACAAAAGCAGCTTGGCAAACGGGGTGTGATGGACCCCTCGGTACTGAGGCAGGACTTCAGAAATACCCCACGCCCTCATGGTCACTAGGAGATAGCCTCGCGGCAGCCCTCTTGGTGATGGGATGAGAAACGAAACGGAAGGGAGGAGCAGCAGTGGCGTGGGAAGTTGTCGCCTCCGGGAAAGGCCGCAACATGGACGGGAAGAGAGAGAGAGAAAAAAAAACAGACGACATTTCTCTGTTTTCCAACAAATTATTTTAAATAGAATTTTTGTAAAAAAAAATATATATATTTAAATATTTTAACTCACTTAATTATTTTTTTATCTTTTTAAATTGTTTTTTAATGATTTTCGATTCCATTTATTTTTATTTTATAATTAATTTATAATTATTTATTCTCGCTGAAATTTATTTATTATTATTTTTTTTCTTTTTTAATTCTATTTTTAATATTTCTTCGGTAGGAGAGATTTTGGTAGGGGAAAGTATGCGACCCCTACATGATATGAACTTCCCGTAAAAAAAGAATAAAATAAGAAACATTCTGCAAAATTGTGTGAATTTTTCTATTTAATTTTGAAAATTAAGGAAAATTCAGCAAAATTGTGTGAATTTACTATTTTATTTTGAAAATTCTCATTCACTGTTCCGCTCCTTTGCGCTTACGTGAAACCAACCGTCACCTCTCGGCAGTGCTCTATAAATTTTTCATAATGTGGGCTGTTGAGAGTCACGGCATGCCTGATTTCTTACATAGCGAGAATTTTCGCTGTTTACCGCATGTAGTGTAGGCGCGCATTCTCCTGGCCACAAGAGGAACTACGTGGCGGCAAATTTCAAATCTTGTGTGGTGGCCGGAATGCGCTTTAACTGTACGCCTGTCGGTCTTGGGGCGTGTCTAAATAGGTATCGAGAGAAATACATTGAATACAGTCATCGTTCCTATGGCTAGGTTATTCCTCCCCCTCCCCGCGCGCTTCGACTCTTTGCAGATTATATGCCCACATAAAGGGAATTCGTTCGAGTGAATGACTTCATCGGGCAATCACTGGTAAAACTAAGGCGCAGCCTTTCTACCCGTTTTCAAGCGTACTGAGAATACGCTTGAAATCAAGCGTAATGAGTCTATCCGCTCCTATTCGTCCTATCTAAATGTATGGGAGAATTTCTTTCGTACGCTTGATTTCAAGCGTAACGTCTTCAAGAGTAACTGTATGCTTCGTTCAAGCGTACGGTCACGCCTTAGTTTTACCAGTGATGGCAGCACAAAAAGGTGAAAGTAAGTGCCACATCGCCTTTAAGGCGTAGTCTGTGCTCCTGTGAACGCCATGCAGTTGCGGTCATGACCAAAGAAGGTGGATCATGACAATTATTATTCATGCATACATACATACGGTCTTTAGAGCCATAACGAGCAGTGAAGTGGCCCTGGCTTCAACGCACAGCCAGGGTGGCCACAAAATCTGGAAATTCAAATTCCTTGACAATTCCCTGACAATTTTTTTTTCCCAGACATGAACGCAAGAATTTAAGGGGTAGAAAACTGTTTTCTTTAAAAAAAGAAAAATCTGCGTTGCAAGAATTATTGGCAAATGCAGTCGATTGAAAATATTTCCCTGACATTGAGCATTTTTCTCTGAAATTTCCCTGACTTCCCTGACCAATTTCTTTTCCCCTGACATTTCCCTGACTTGTGGCCACCCCAGGCGCGATTTAAGGTCACTTGATAGCCGCCTGGAAAGTCGGCAAATAGCGCAACAAAACCCCTGCCCAGCTGAAAATTCCGGTCGGAATATTTCCGACCGTATTTCTTTCGGCCGGAGATTTTCCGGCCGTAACTATTCCGCCCGTAAATTGGAACACTTTCCGGCCGTAGTTTTTGACGCCGCTTTCCGGCCGTAGTTTCTGACGCCGGCCGGAAGAGGTTCCGGCCGGAGTCTGGCCGGACTTTGTGAAAAGTCCTCTGGGCACCACCTGAGCGGTGTCCAACAGGCCTCTAAAGAGCATGTTCCCCGGGTAAAGTTTGTGCGCTGAGCACGATAGTGATGTTTAAAATGCCCTATCTAGAGCCGTTCTCTTAGTAGCTCAATGGTCAAAAAAGGAAATATTTTTTTATCTCATGCATAAGTACAGTTTCCTGTCAACATGTGACACACGAAGCGATTTTCCCCTGTGACTCTTAGTTTAGGTGCTACAAGTCACTTACAGTTGGCCGAAAAACGTACGGCCGGAAAAAAAGGCTCCGGCCGTTAACCGTATCGATTCCGACTGTAAACCGGAACCCCTCCGACCGGAAAAGGCTTGACTACGGTCGGAAACTCTGACTCCGACCGGAACAACGGGGATACGGTCGGAAATCGTGACAGATTCCGGCCGGAGTGCCAAATTACGGCCGGAAAGATGGAATACGGTCGGAAATCGTATACATTTACAGCCGGAGTGCCACTTTCCGGCCGGAAACCTGGCCGGAATTTTCACCTGGGTGCCTTTAGGCAACCTGGGGTGCGCCTGTGTTCTGAACAGTGTTTCTTTCAGGCTGAGCTGCGTTCTGCAGTGACGGGAGTCTGTTTCTGAGCCCAGAAACGCCCTCAGCTGACTAGTGTCACGTAGAAACGACGTGCCTCACATCTGCCCAAAAAAAAAAAAAAAAAAAAAAAAAAAAAAAGGCATTGTGTTTAACTCTGTGTTTCGTACGCTGATCGGAACAGAGAGTTAGGATGCACTGGAAACCATAGTGTGTGAATGTCGCACACTTGTAGGAGTGCGAGGATTCATTCGCACACTTGGCCACTTAAACGTGTGAATTTTCCTAGGATATTCACACGTTTGAGTGGCCAAGTGCACGAATGGATCCTCGCACACCTACAAGTGTGCGATATTCGTACACTTGGATTTCCAGAGTGGCTTAAGACGTTCAGGTTACCTCTTTCCAGGTGTCGTGAGGTCGGCAGACTAAGAAACTGGTGTAAATGATCTCGCTGCGTTCTACAGAACGCAGAAAGAAGGGTTTAAAAATGTACGAAAATGTTCAAAAAAGGTGTTCAAAAGTGTTCGAATCGTGCACTTGATAGTAACATCGTTTTCTGCACGACAAAATCATGCGGGACAGATGCTGAATACGAATTTATAGCTCACATTTGGGCGCTCCCATGGCCACTGATCTAACTTTGTTCAATTTGTACGAACTGTACGATCCCAAATGGTATTAACGCCCCTCCCCCCTTCTTCACTCCTCTAAACCTGTAAGAAACATCACAATATCAACCTAACGTGCTCACAGAACATTAAGGCATAAATAGTGAATCGCTTTCAAATAATGCAAAATTTGATTTGGGCCAGATTGAACATGTTCAAATGTTTAACTTGGCCTGTGTTCATATGTGTTGTGTGTGCCCTGAGCATTTACGCGTGTTTTGAGCCGTCGCGCAGCTCTGTCGGTCGCACCGTTTGCCTGTGAGAACGACGTGAAGCAGTGCGTGCAGCACCCCGCCAGGGCGCGAGGCCGGCCCGGCCCGGGCGTCGGCGCCCTGATTGGACGGTCATAACTCCGTCATTTTTGGAGTTACAGGCCTGATTCAAAGCTCATTTTGTTCGTTTGGCATGCCTCCATGACGTCATGAAAAGGTGTTACGTTCGATTTCGAGATATTTTGGCCGCTATGACGGCCCAAAGATTTAAGTAGACTTTTTTAAATTTGAAAAATTGACTTTTACCACAATTTGGTCATGTTCAAACGTTTAAAATGACCAACTAGCGTTGTGGGTCTTGTAGCCCATTCTCTTACAAACATTTTGAGCTGTCGCCCAGTTCTGTTGCTCTTACCGTTTAGACATAAGAGCCGAAAAACAATTAACGTCCAAAGTGTTCAAATATTGAACTTTGAACACGATTTGAGCCGATCTGCACGGTGGGATTTTTTTGGGATTTTTGGCCAAGCACTCCTTACGCAAGCCTAAACCTATCCCCAAAGTTTCGCACTGTTCGGAATTTTTCTTGGGTTAAAACACAGATTGACTGTACTATGAGTGCAGGGCTATGAGTGCAGGGAAGGTGGGTGCATCGTAGACGAACGGTGAGAGCGAAGCGTTATAATGCACACGCCATCCTCCTCCTCGGTAGCAGCACAGCAAGCACACATGCGACAGAAAAAACAAAGACAAAAGGGATTAATTAGGTAAACACTGCTTCTTGAACCGTTGGTTGACGCTGAACTGGGGCTCCGACGCACAGCCCCTGTAGAGCGGCGGTTAGGCAACCAATCTTACGGCACCGAGTGGGTTGCCTATCCGCGCGGCGCTCGCTCAGCTGCGCGATGCGTTGCACTGGGTGCATCACGATGCGACGGCTTCGCGTTACTAAACGAGACGAACCTCCGACAATAATTTGCCTCATGCACCACACACTCAAATAACTCAGGCGCACGCACGCGCTCCACGCCGTTTACCCGTTGCATCGACGCACTTCCACTTGTTTCATTCTGGGCCGTTCATTTCGCCTCTGTTATATCACACGTCAGCGCATGTGCTAAAGTCGCTGCAATGGGCTAACTGCTGTCAGGGTGGCCCAGGCGCAGTTAAAGGTCCGACTGGAAAAGACGGCGCACCCCAGGTTGCCTAAAGGCAGGGGTTTTGTCGCGCTATTTGCCGAATTTCCAGGCGGCTATCAAGTGACCTCAAATCGCGCCTGGGATGGCCACAAGTCAGGGAAATGTCAGGGGAAAAGAAATTGGTCAGGGAAGTCAGGGAAATTTCAGAGAAAAATGCTCAATGTCAGGGAAATATTTTCAATCGACTGCATTTGCCAATAATTCTTGCAACGCAGATTTTTCTTTTTTTAAAGAAAACATTCTACCCCTTAAATTCTTGCGTTCATGTCTGGGAAAAATACAATTTTGTCAGGGAATTGTCAAGTTATTTGAATTTCCAGATTTTGTGGCCACCCTGGCTGTGCGTTGAAGCCAGGGCGAGGGGGCCTCAACTCCTGAAATCATGTGTACACAATCGCTGAAATCTTCGAAATCATTGACAAAAAATGTGGATCTATTGCCGAAAAAAAATGATTTGAGTGCGTAGTTTGGGCTCATAAAGCTCTAAATACGCTTTATTTACTTTACGAATTATTTCTTTCAATTATAAGAGGTGTAATCATGTAAAATCATGTGAAATCTTGAAATCATGTGTACGAATTTTGGGTGAGTTGAGGCCCCCTCGAGCCAGGGCCACTTCACTGTTCGTTACGGCGCTAAAGACTGTAAGTATGCATGAGTAATAATTGTCATGATCCACCTTCTTTGGTCATGACCTCAACTGCATGGCGTTCACAGGAGCACAGACTACGCCTTAAAGGCGATGTGGCACTTACCCTCACTTTTTTTGTGCTGCCATCACTGGTAAAACTAAGGCGTGACCGTACGCTTGAACGAAGCATACAGTTACTCTTGAAGACGTTACGCTTGAAATCAAGCGTACGAAAGAAATTCTCCCATACATTTAGATAGGACGAATAGGAGCGGATAGACCCATTACGCTTGATTTCAAGCGTATTCTCAGTACGCTTGAAAACGGGTAGAAAGGCTACGCCTTAGTTTCACCAGTGATTGCCCGATGAAGTCATTCACTCGAACGAATTCCCTTTATGTGGGCATATAATCTGCAAAGAGACGAAGCGCGCGGGGAGGGGGAGGAATAACCTAGCCATAGGAACGATGACTGTATTCAATGTATTTCTCTCGATACCTATTTAGACACGCCCCAAGACCGACAGGCGTACAGTTATAGCGCATTCCGGCCACCACACAAGATTTGAAATTTGCCGCCACGTAGTTCCTCTTGTGGCCAGGAGAATGCGCGCCTACACTACATGCGGTAAACAGCGAAAATTCTCGCTACTCTGGAAATCCAAGTGTACGAATATCGCACACTTGTAGGTGTGCGAGGATTCATTCGTGCACTTGGCCACTCAAACGAGTGAATATCCTAGGAAAATCCACACGTTTAAGTGGCCAAGTGTGCGAATGAATCCTCGCACACCTACAAGTGTGCGACATTCACACACTTGGGTTTCCAGTGTATGTAAGAAATCAGGCATGCCGTGACTCTCAACAGCCCACATTATGAAAAATTTATAGAGCACTGCCGAGAGGTGACGGTTGGTTTCACGTAAGCGCAAAGGAGCGGAACAGTGAATGAGAATTTTCAAAATAAAATAGTAAATTCACACAATTTTGCTGAATTTTCCTTAATTTTCAAAATTAAATAGAAAAATTCACACAATTTTGCAGAATTTTTCTTATTTTATTCTTTTTTTACGGAAAGATCATATAATATACTAAAATATTTTAAAAATACACTTTATTTATTTTTTAAATATTTGCCGTATATGATCTGATTCACCCCCACTGTCCGGGTAGATTCCTGAAGGTCCCCTCACCGGAAGGTCCCCCCGAGGGGGTGATGTACTGTCATCGACCAAATTCTCGGGGTAACATACAATGATCTACCAAAATATGTCCTACCGTCGTAAAATAAATTAAAGGAAAATTAAAGTGAAAGAATGCTGTTTTTAAAACATCTACCAATATTTGTTCTACCAGAATAAAAGGAAAAATTAAAAATCAGAAAGGAATAATAAAAATATTATTTGTAAAAATCCTGGTGCCGTGGGGAAAAATGCAGAATAAAATATCCTACAAGAAATATTTATAAAAATCCTAAAAATTTTTATTTTTTTCTCAGTATTTTTAAAGCGTTTGCTAGATGATTAATTGGTAGGATATTTTATCCTGCATTTTCTCCCACGGCACACAGTGGAGTAAAATCGAAAAAAGAGGGTCATAGCTAAGAAATGCTGGGAATTGCACAAAAATTGGTGTGTGTTTAGAGGGGAGGTAGGCGGTTGAAGTGTGCATGACCGATTGCTGATATCCGTTTGCACCTCCCGGGTCATCCTGGGGGTGTCATCGGAGACCTCATTATCTTATAAGGTCGCCGATGACGCCCTTTTCCTTTTTGAAAATTGGTAAGCTGGGGTTTTTGAGGGCGCCCGATCGATTCCAGGTGTCCGTTTGCACCTCCCGATTTAACCTGGGTGTTTCAACGAGGACCTGACGAGGTTACATATGACGTCCTGCCTTGGGCGCGCACCAGTGCGCCACTATTGGCTACAATGCGCGACACAATGCAACAAATCATATGTCCTATTTTGGTCTATGAGGCCTCCGATGACACTCCTCTCAGGTTGATCCAGGAGGAGTGAACGGGCACCGGGAATCAATGGGTGCACTCGAAAACCTGAGGGTACGAATTTTCAAGAAGGATGTCATCGGCGACCTCATGAGGTCTCCGATGACACCCCCAGGATGACGCGGGAGGTACGAACGGACACCGGGAATCGATCGGGCGCCCTCAAAAACCTCAGCATACCAAATTTCAAAAAGGGCGTCATCGGCGACCTTACGAGATAATGAGGTCTCCGATGACACCCTCAGGATAACCTGGGAGGTGCGAACGGACACCGGGAATCGTTCGGGGACCCTCGAGGGGGGAACCACTCGTGAAATCCTGTGTACAAACCCTCGGAAATCTCGATGAAATCCTCTGAAATCTCGATGAAATCCTACGAAATCCAACTGAGAAATCTCAATAAATATCATAAAAATCTCACAGAAATAAGTGAAATCTCATGAAACCATGAGGAATCCCATGAAACCTCGTGAAATCTTTTAGAATTTTGTGGAATTTGGTATATATTTGTAAATGTACCCGAATGTACCATAGGAAATCTTTACAAGATCCGGAGAAATCTTTACGCAATCCATAGAAATCCCATATCATTAGAAATCCTGTGTACACTAGGATAGGGAGTGGTTGCCCCCTCGGGGACCCTCGACAATCTCCGGATAGGAATTTTCATAAAAGGGCGTCATCGGCGACCTCATGAGGTCCCCGATGACACTCCCAGGATGACCCGGGAGGTGCAAACGGATATCAGCAATCGGTCATGCACACTTCAACCGCCTACTCTAAACACACACCAATTTTTGTGCAATTCCCAGCATTTCTTAGCTATGACCCTCTTTTTTTCGATTTTACTCCACTGTGTGCCGTGGGAGAAAATGCAGGATAAAATATCCTACCAATTAATCATCTAGCAAACGCTTTAAAAATACTGAGAAAAAAATAAAATTTTTTAGGATTTTTATAAATATTTCTTGTAGGATATTTTATTCTGCATTTTTCCCCACGGCACCAGGATTTTTACAAATAATATTTTTATTATTCCTTTCTGATTTTTAATTTTTCCTTTTATTCTGGTAGAACAAATATTGGTAGATGTTTTAAAAACAGCATTCTTTCACTTTAATTTTCCTTTAATTTATTTTACGACGGTAGGACATATTTTGGTAGATCATTGTGTGCACCCCCAAATTCTCCCCTACCAAAAATTCCGAATAATAAAAATATTCAGAAAATAAATGTGAATAATATCTCACCTACCGTGGGATAAACCAGAATTAAAGTGGAACTAATTAATTAATCATAGAAAAATTTACACGGTTTTTTATCCTTTCCAGATTTATTTTCTGTTTTTAGGGGAATAATTTTTTTAAAAATGTTTATAAATAAATAAATGTTGTGATGAATTTTTTTTATTAAAGAAAAAACGCGGAGAATATTTAGAATTAATTCCCTGACCCCAGAAAAAAATAAGAATAAATTACCGATTTCCTCGAATTATTAATCTGTGTTTTTTTTTTTTAAATTATTCACGAGTTATATTAATTAATGTAAATTGCTCCCTTTACATCCGTTGTCGTGGTGAGACGTTTTAATGTGGCTCTGCGCTGCCACCTCATTCGTAGCCGAAAATGGAGATACTCTGCAGCGAGGCTACTATGGTGCTTCTCATATACCAGGTGCGGGGCGCACAATTTGTCATAGCTGTCAGAACTGGCTGTACCCTCGCCCGAGGTTATATTTCCGTGCCGATATGAAAACTGTAACTGTACCTCTCGGACCTTATTTACGTTTCGTACTTCACTTGTTAGTCAATACAGCCTAGTCCAAAATACGAGGTAATTGCGTATCGACTGAAATGCTGTTTCGTTTAGTGTTCGGACAGCCTGGAAAAAAACCTGTTTTTTTCCGATGTTTTGAACGTTTCGAACGGTTTTTTTCCGCGGCCTAAAAAAACCTTGTTTTAAACGGAAAAAAACGTTTTTATTGTTTTATGCCTATTTTCCATAAAATTTGCCAATATTATCGAAGTAAAAGGTTTTTGCAAGTATCGAAGAGTGGATTAGATTTTAGATTCAGCTATTGTGGACATTTTAAACCAAATAAGTTCTAATGTGACGGCGAAAACTCGTTTGTAGGTTGATTTCGGTTCAAATCTTCGCGCTGGACCTGCTGCTTACGTAAAGTGTGGTGGTCATTCTGCACTGTTAAACCAAGTGTGCAACTGCTCAACACTTGTAAGTGTGCAACGTCCAGTCTAACACGTGCAAGTGTGCAACTCGGCAGTTGTGCAATTGCAAGTGTCAAACTCGCCAGTTGTACACTTGTTCGTGTTTAACTCGACAGTTCTGCACTTGGGAGTGTTCAACTGCCCCGTGCAACACTTTCCTTATTGTTTAACACTTGCAAGTGCACAACTACGAGCTAAACACTTACAAGTGTTCAACTGGCGAGTTTGACACTTGCAATTGCACAACTGATGAGTTGCACACTTGCACGTGTCAGACTAGAAGTTGCACATACAAGTTTTGAGCAGTTGTACACTTGGTTTAACAGTGTGGCTGGAATGTTATTTCGTATTGTTTTTATTTTATTTCGAATTAAATTTCGAATTAAAATGATAAAAAGTGAAGGTATTATGTCTCTTTTCTACCGATGACCCATCCATATGGTCACTTTTTCCTTTTTTTGTCTTGATAAACATCTAAAATCCACTCCTTACATCTCTGGGGAATTTTTGGAATTTTTCCGTTTTTTTCCGTTTCGAACGGAAAAAAACCGGTTTGTTTCGATGGTTTTTTTCCGTCAACGAAAAAAACCGTTTTTTTTACGAACACTAGTTTCGTTTGCCGATTAATTGTATTCAGCACCGGATTGTTTCTCGAATTGTCACTTCAGGTACGGATATCAACTAGGGATATAAAGTCGATCAGAAAAGTCGACTTTCGACTTTTCGACTGCGTTTGGAAACTTCGACTCGACTAGTCGACTAGTCGACGGAAAAAGTCGATTTGAGTCGACTTTTTCGACTTTTTACAGAAGTTTTAAAATTTTAACTAGAAAAAATCTAAAATCAATAGGTTTTGACGAATCATTGTGGATGCTTTACTTGATGGTCATTGTACAATGAACAATGAATTTACAGTAATCACTTCTTTAGACGTAAAACAAATGCATGTAGCAATTCTGATATTTCGGAATTATTGCAGTCTATAAAAATGCGCCGCATTTGCTTTGAACGTTGGCAAACCTGGAGCGGGGCGGGAAGGAGGGGTAGAGAAGAGATGAGAGGAGCGAGCAGAGGGGGCAGCGGCCGCCCGCGCATGCGCAGAGGCGAGCGACCCAGTGCAGCTGAGCCGGAGCCGAGCCCGAGCGCCCGCCCGAGCCCGGGCGAGCCTCGAGCACGGTCGGATTGTCAGTCGTCACTCCGTCTCCGTCTTGAAACGCGCGGTATAGCAAGTCGACGAAAGTCGATGTTAATAGTCGACTCTCGATCGACTTTGACTTTTGCTAGTCGACTTTGAAAAGTCGACTTTTAGAGACTGAAAGTCGACTTTCGACTAAAGTCGAAGTCGACTTTACAATCCCTATTATCAACGAATGAAGGCCCGCCCTATCCGAAGAGGATCTCACAGGAAAGGCTTAGGACTGTTGTTTGCGTTTCAGGTTATGTTCAAGTTCCTGGCTGCACAACTGTAAAATGTTCCACAAAATGTGTCAGCGTACCGCTGTGTACGCGCCCCGGTGTCAACCACCGAGGCGGGTTCGCCGGGTAGGTAAGGGCAGCCACCTGTGAGAGGTGGGCATTCCCTGCTATGGTTTACTTCGTGCGATGCGCACGCCCGTGCAGGGGCTCGGGCGGAGCGCCGGGCACTGCCCCGTTGGTCATTCCCTAGTTGTATAGTTTGGTCATTCCCTCTTGGCGGATGAGGCGCCAGGTGGTGAGGGTTGTAGTCAGTCTCTAGCTAGCGTCGGACGGGAGCAGGTGTCTCCCCGGGAAGTGTTCAGGTCCATGTGTGGCCATCAGTGATAGCGTCAGAATCCAGAGTGGGACTTAAGGTATTTACGGCCGTGTGTGCCAGGCTTCGCGAGTGTTAGCGAGTAGTGTGCTAATGCGTGTGCTCAGTGACCAGTGCCCGGCATAGTGAATCAGGGGTGACCCGACCCGACCTCTCGTATTTGATGGACCGTTCCTCCCAGTAGTGCACCTACTGTATATCAGCGGAAACCTCGAGTCTGTGTCGTGTGCTCTCATTTCCCCTGACCTACCCGAACCTTACGGCGGCCGCCGACCCGGGTATCTACCCGTCGCCATTCAGCGGACCGCCCCCAGAGTGCAGCACTCATCAGCACTGCGTGCTCATCACGACTCAAGGCGACACGCCGTGTCCAGCGACCTGCTCCGCGCGAGCGGCCAGTTGGGTTGCCTACCCACCCGGGGCGAATCGGTCACCCGACAGCTAATTTACAAAGCCTCCGGATCCCAGCACCCTATGAGAAATTCGCCGTAGCCGGCCCCTCCACCTAGCGCGAGCGGCCGGCCCAGCAGGTACCCCACTAGGCTTTCTTTTAATGGCCCTAGCGTTCGAATTTGTTGGAATCAGCACTTCTATGACCAATATTTCAGACTTTGCTATTATTTTAGAGCCCGCTTTTGGTCTAGCTTTAGGTAAGTACTCTTGGGACTACCTTGACGATTACATATTTATTGGTGTCTATTGGTCTGAGTTAATCTTAGACCATTCGAGATGAAATAAAACTACACAAAGAACAGGAAAAAGTTGTATTATTATCTCTTCCTTCTTTTTTTTTTTTTTTTTTTTTTTTTTTAGAGCTCACTGTAAAAATTTTATATAGTAAAATTCCTATAAATGTCTATGAAGTTATTAACATATACATGTATAGGAATTTTCCCATACACGTATGTAGTAGTTCTACCATGCTTGACTAGGAATTCTCCCATGCAGGTATGGGAATTTTCCCATTAGTGCAAGAGGTTCACTGGCAATATCGTAAAAACCTTGCAAATTGTGATAAAAGCATGAAATTTGGAACAGAGCTTCCTAAGACCATTTAGAAACTTTTGGCCCGAATCCCATTTCGAGCACTTCGTGTGGAGGCTGGATATTGAACAGTTTTTGAACACATTGAACAAAATACGTATATGTGGTATTTGCCGTGGAAATGGGCCACGAATATGAGTCGCCTGCCTCAGATGTCGCACCACAAGGACATGTTTATACTCCGGCAAGGTCAGCAACACGGTAAAACACCCCCTGTCCCACATACGTTCAAGATTTGAACACTTTTTGAACACTTTGTGCAAGTTGTGCTGGAATGTCGTATAGGGTGTCGTTTCCGACTAACTTGACCTCGCTGATGCCGATTCCATCGTCAGATGTCGGTACTTTGGCCTCGGTGACCCTCCAGAAGGGTAGCAACGGAAAAGCCACCGCGGGTTGCCTACCTCTCAGGCGCTTTAAACTAGAAAATGTTGCGTTTTGGAGGTAAAAACCAGGGACTAAATTTCTTTTACATATCAAAATCTAACTTATTCAACCCTTAAGTGTGAACAAGAACAACTTGTCCCAACCAGGTGATGTGCACAAAATCTCAACATTTTTTGGGATAAAATTGTCCGTTACCATTTAGTGTGTTCCGCGCTTGGTATGAGAAATGCGAGGCACTCCCAGGATTTCACACATTTACTGGCAGCGACACCACATCATACCTATTCAACTATTGCTGTTATTCAGCTATACACAGTACTATCCAGCGACGTCTCAAGTGATTTACAGGGGCGTACGAAGTAGGGTGCAGAGGGTGCTCGGAGCACCCCGTCACCCCCTAGAATCTGGTAGGGATTTCTGAGCCAGCGCACACCTTTTGTTAATGCACGGCTAGGGCACTGGAAAAACAAAGGTAGGACTGGAAGGGTTTTAATGCCTTTACAAAGGTATTAAAAATTAGCACCCCTGCAAAGGCGTTAAAACTGCCCAAAAGATGTAAAATTTTCATGCCTTTGTACAATGGACAATGTCGTGCCTTTGCAAAGGCATTAAAATTTCACTCTCCTAGAAAGGCATTAAGTCCTACCTTTGTTTATCCCATGGGCAAGTGGTCCCAAAACACGAGCAGTACTTCTCGTTCTTATGGGTTGTGGTGGGAATTATGCTTTGGTTTGGTCTTCGGGAAGCTACACACTAAATAAAAATTAAGGACAATTTTGCCCCCAAAAATAATGAGATTTTGTGCACATCACCTGCTTGGGACAATTTGTTCACATTTAAGGGTTCAATTCGTATCTAAACTTGGACAAGTTGTCTTAGAAAATTTGACAAATTTGTCCCAATCTGGTGATGTGCACAAAATCTCAACATTTCTGGAGACAAAATTGTCCTTTCCTATTTAGGATCAGTTTTTCATTCTAACAGATAATGCAACTTCGTTGAGAACAAAAAATAAATAAAAAATAATAAATAAATAAATAAATAAATAAATGGGGTGGTCTAAATTGGTGTATATCTGGTGGGATTTATACTTGTTGGGAATCCGCGTAAATAAAAACAAAATAAAATCGTGTATATCTGGTGGGAATTATACCTGGTGGGATTATACCTGGTGGGATTGTATACCTGGTGGCATCATCTCAAATAAATAAATAAATAAATAAATAAATAAAGAAAAAAGAAAAAAAGAAAAAAAAGAAAAAAATCGCGCTCGCTTCGCTGGCGATGTATTGCTTACGCATACGACAGCGGGTAAATTAAGGGCTCTGAAATGCGCTATCACCTCAAACCAGTTTTGTTGTCCCTAGGGAAGACGCAATTTTGCTCCGAATGAAGTATTGACTACTTTTCCCTCGTGAACCCTCTTCTTTCGAGCTTGCACGAAACAAAAGTAGTAGCTGGATAGGCAATAGGTGAAATATTAGCTGCCTTAGCTAATTTTTTGGCTGAGCTGGTAAACGCATGATCTGGTATATCAAACGATGGTAGCTTTATCAGGCAAAAGTTAGCTGGGAGAGGTAATATTATCAGCTGTTGCCATATTTGCTGATATTAGCTCTTATAACAATTCTTTGTCTTTTTTTTCTTTTTCGCGTGCTGTGCTTGCGATCTGGACTGACTCTAAAATGCCGTGCTTTGCCCACCTACCAACACGTTTAGGGGTGAAGAAATTGTTCTTTCTTCCTCAAATTCACGAACATGTGAAAGGTTCGGGGCGGGAGGGCGGAGGGGGGCACGGTAAAACAAATGTTTAGTTCTACACACCAGCTGGTGTGTAGTTTTGGAACATTATGGAACTAAACACCAGTGATATATAGAACTAAACACTTGTTTTACCAGTGAGGCTGCATGTGAGGCTGCAAAGGGGGGTGCGAGACACATACCTGCAGCCGCAGAGAAGCGAATTTGCCGTGCTGCGCAGAATACAAAGTTTGCAAGGGCAAGGGTAAAAACACCAGATAATACAATAAATATAATTATATGATAGAATATAATAAAGCCTAGAGCACCGCAGATGGTCCGGATTGTCCGGCAGCAGTGTCCGTTACAGAGTAGATTTTGATATGTAAAAGAAATTTAGTCCTTGTTTTTTACCTCCAAAACGCAACATTTTCTAGTTTAAAGCGCCTGAGAGGTAGGCAACCCGCGGTGGCTTTTCCGTTGCTACCCTTCTGGAGGGTCACCGAGGCCAAAGTACCGACATCTGACGATGGAATCGGCATCAGCGAGGTCAAGTTAGTCGGAAACGACACCCTATACGACATTCCAGCACAACTTGCACAAAGTGTTCAAAAAGTGTTCAAATCTTGAACGTATGTGGGACAGGGGGTGTTTTACCGTGTTGCTGACCTTGCTGGAGTATAAACATGTCCTTGTGGTGCGACATCTGAGGCAGGCGACTCATATTCGTGGCCCATTTCCACGGCAAATACCACATATACGTATTTTGTTCAATGTGTTCAAAAACTGTTCAATATCCAGCCTCCACACGAAGTGCTCGAAATGGGATTCGGGCCAAAAGTTTCTAAATGGTCTTAGGAAGCTCTGTTCCAAATTTCATGCTTTTATCACAATTTGCAAGGTTTTTCTGTGTACCTCTTGCACTACATACATGCGTGTCGTAGTTCTACCATGCGTGAATAGGAATCCTCCCATACATGTATGGGAATTTTCCTATACGCCATATGCAAGTAGAAAATCTGTCTTGCTTTCTTAGATGGACCTAGGGCAAGTTCGCTGCCGCCTCTTTCCCTCTCTCGTCCTTTACTTCTAACCGTTATTTACATTTACTTAATGAAGAAATATCTTACCGGATGGAGAGTTGAACCTCGAACTGCGCGCCACGCCCCGCCGGGCCGCCGGGCCAGCCCCGGGCTATCCCGGGACTGGGGCTGGCCCCGCAGGACGGGGTGCACAGCACCGGAGGCGTGAACAGGTAGCAGACTGTCATTTGTGCAACTCCTATCGTGATTTCCGTCGAGGTCTTTTGATGCTGGATTTTTCTTTCTAGCGTACTTGTCCTGACTAAATATTGTACCTGCTTTGTCTAGACTCAAAATTCCGAGCATATGTTTGCAACATGAAACGGCTTCATTATCAATGCTTGCACGTTGTTGACTCGGATATATTCGAGCAGACCTCACAGGAACTCGTTCAACCAGTGCGATTAATTTCTACTTCCATTAATTTCTAATTTTAAATAGATAACAGTGTATAGTTAACTTTCTATGCCGTCAAGTAATTTTCCTATACGTGCATAGTAATGCGTGCGTCCCACACATGTATAGTAACTTTCCGAGACATTCATGGCGAATCTACTATAGAGTTCGGTATTTTCCTATACACTCCTTGAGGTATGGTACAATTCCTATACATTTGTAGGAATTTTCGGGTACCATACGACATATAGGAAAAATCCCATACCTGCGTATAGTAAAAATCCCAACATTTTTTACAGTGCTGTTGAGCTTTTGCACTTTGTCGTAAACCTGGACTGCCATACCAGCAATTCCATAAGGTAAGACAGACAACTCTAAAACACACAATATAATGTCATATACAATAACAAGCCATGTAAAATATTAAGAACAAGAAAGTTAAAATCATGCAAAGAACATATCATATTATAAAATTCAGCTAAGCAATAAAACATATTACAACGTTATATATAAATAAAGTATAATGTTTAGAATTTCAGTGTTTTGTTATGTGAGCTTTGTTTGATTTAATGTGGCTGGCAATATTTCTAGGGAGCTTTGCCGCTCGCTTTGCTTTTTTAGCAGGTGGTTCAGCAACTTTGGGTCTGCCAGCCTTGAGGCGTTTGCAGCCTCTTGTTACTCCAGGCCGTCTCCTGCTAGTAGCAGTTGGCTGCAGATTGATATCACCACATCTTCGAGTGTTTGCAGATGAACTCAGCGACGGCATTAACAGGGATGCTTGAGCAGGATTGTGGACTCTTTTCATTCTCTTGATTAATCGAGTCATTGCTTTCTCATAGATCTCATTATGCTCAGGTGAAAATTGACCAAAGTCATGAATTCTTTGCAGTTCATTATTCAAATCCTCTCTCAACTTAACATTTATTTCAGGTACATTTTCTGAAGTGGTTTCACTTTCAGTAGCAGTGGTATTTTCATTGGGAGTAGTGGTCTTGTCAGTGTTTGAAAATCTCTCATCAAACTCAGGAGACTTCTCTATTGTTTCCATTGATTCCTAGAGGAAAATGTTAAAAATTTTAGTAACATATGCAAAATTATTTATTTTTAAACTTGTTAAAATTAAAAAATATTAAAAAAATTAATAAAATTAAAATTATATAAAGTGGAGATAATAGAAGATTATCACCTCAGTAACTTTTTCTTTTAGTCCAATGAAAAAGCTGAATGGTGGACATTTTTCTCCTAGAGCCAGCTTGCCTAACTCATATCTGCTTTTAGCATCAATTGCAGGTTTGTTTGGGAAAAGACCACCATACACTTGTTGCACTAAGCATTGATGCTTGCAGAAAGCACCTCCTCTTCCAGCTGGACAACTGCACCACCCTATCCTACCATCAACTTCATATGCTGCTTCAACTAATTTTTCATTAGGAACCAAGTAAAAATCTGTGTCAACCTTTTGAATGAGCTCTGCCGCACCTTAAAAATATAAAAACATGGATTATTTTTATTTTTTTCTTGTATTAATTATGCAATTGTATTTACAGAACATTACCTTCAGGCATTTTCTTGGTGAGTCTTTCATATTTTTTATAGGGTCCTGACTTTTGCCCATAAGCGAAATGCAAGAGCTTACATTCAAAATATGCTTCCCACACAACTGCTATGAAATTGACCATGGCAGTGACATTAAATGCTTTAGTACGCTCTAAAATTATATCTTTTAACACTCTAATGGTAGCTTCAGCATAATTGTTAGTGTTATGTCCTCTATATAATATGTCTGCTCTAAACATTTGCACCCATTCCTCTTTAAATTCAAGCCAGGTGTCAACATGCTTTATATATTTTTCATGATTGCAACTCATGAAATTATCTTTGGCTTCTTCAAACATTTCAGTATCAATTGCATACATCAACTGTAATTGAGTCAGAAAACTATTTAGTACTTTATCTTAAATATTGTATCTGCATCTAGAAACAAAATATTATTCTTACTTCTTGAAAACGTGTCATTAAATCTCTTCTTTTATCTTTGCTCACATCATGCTTAGAATCCATAAGCCATCTCCAATGGGCTTGGGCCACATGAAAGTGGCACAAAAATTGCATACTTTCATTCCACAAAGCAGAAAGTGCATCCTTCTCTTGATTAGAGTAATCAGTCATGAACACTTCAGGGTGCTGGATAAAAATAAAAAACTTTCAAAGTCATGCAAGTTGCATTTTGTAGTAATGTAAAATTTAAACCTTTTTTATGGGCAAGTGTTTTTACCGATTTACCACCAAAGCAGTTTGGGTAGTTCTGCTTCATTAAATTAAATGCTTTTGTGTAGCATGATGTAGTCTGACTACCATGTATAAAAATACCCAGTGGGATTGCTCCTGCACCTGTTGCAGCAAGCATCACTGTTGTTGAACTTTCTGTTGACTCAACACTGGCAGTTGAATCAACGAAAATAATTTCACCCGCTGCTGTAGTGGCATGTGTTCTAAGCATTATGGGAGTAACTACAAGAACAGCCCAGTTTTGACCTCCTTCATTGCTGTCCTCATCAATGTGAACCATGATACCTGCAAAGAGAAGCAATTTTCTTTTTTTTATCTATTTACTTTTAAAGCTACAGCCCTTACCATCATTTAGATTTTTACAGAAATTACCATCTTTTGCATACTGTTCCGCTTTTTCTTTCAGTTTTGCCAAGGGGTCCACACCATAATCGGCACCAAATTCAGACTGTCTCCATAGCTCATGTAGGTAAGTGACTTGTCGATCACTTGGGTTTAGAGATGTGTTTGGTTGTAGTATTGGCCAGTCTTCTCTCATTCTCAGAGTGTCTTCATGCAACCTCTTAGCTTCACCAGCTCCCATGTTATCATTAAAGTATCCATAAAATATTTTATTTTGTTTCTTCAGTCACTCGAAGGTATTGCAAAGATTCATGGTTCTCTATAGGGTGGTTGTGTTGTCCCTTGATAATAATTACACCTTTTAAAGGAATGTCTCTCTTTAAATATTTGGGATCATTTCTCTTCGTTGATTTGTTGACCTTCTTTATTTTTATGTGAATTTCTACTTTGCACTCAAGGTTGCGCTTTGACAGAGAGAGCTTGTTCTTTTTACTAAGCTGGCATTTCCAAAATTCATGATACTCAAGTCTGTGATAATAATTAAAACAAATCAAATTAATGTTAAAACATTTCATTATACATGCAAAACTATGATAATTTTTTGTTACAGGTGTACGCTGCAACCATATGACAGGACTTTGGCCATAAGTTTTTGCAATGCATTGTACGATATGATATTGCTAAAAGCTCATACATTAAAAAACTAAAATCATGTTGTGGTGTTCTTACTTTTCACATGGATAATTCTCCCCACATATCCAATCAGTCGAAGTCTTCTTTTTGTATTCAGTTAGCCAGCTCTTTGCATCATCCCTATTCTTAAAATTGCTCCTATATATAGTTTGCTTTTCATTTGAATGCTCCTCATCCTTCTCAATTATAAAATGTTCAGTGCTGAATGCCATATTTGCTTAGTCATTTGCCAAGTCTAAATGTAAACAAGCCAAAGCCAAAACAACAACAATATGATGTTGTTGATAAACATAAAGTAGCAGCAGGTGGCTTCTGCTACGACGGTTCGTTCGAATGGTTAGGAAACGAATAGGAAAAGTTGTATGAAAGTGTTTTGCATCTAGTTCTGTGTGAAATTGTGAAAAGCGCTGGAAAGTGCTAATGTTTTTGCTAGATCGGAGTTTTAAGAGAACCAGCAACTTTAGCAAGAGGCAAGTGTTTTAGTCGAGCAGTTTTGCGCTGTGTTACTCGCGATTGGTGCGCGAGTTCGAGCAAGAGCAAGTGTCTAGGGTCCAGTTTTGTTATTAGTGTTGTTGCCATATTTTTTTAATTAAGAATAATTATTCTAATTTTCTGAGGTAGTTATAAGATTCCCTTGCTAAGTCATTGACCTCTTCGGGGCTATGGGCTAGCCTCTCGCTAGCCTCTCGCGGGAGGTGGAGGCGCGCGCTACGGCGAATTTCTCATAGGGTGCTGGGATCCGGAGGCTTTGTAAATTAGCCACCCGACAGGTGGGCGTCACCCCGTCCACTCCAGCCGGACAACCCCTTTGGCAGCACCCGCTACACCCCCGATAATACGACGGTGCGACCAAAGGTAACGGGGTCAAGCGACCCCGCAAAGCTTCACGGCAGTTCGGCGGAGTGAGAGTATAAGCAAACCCACGAGGCGGATCAGGTCCCAGCAAAGGCGGACCCCACCTAAGAAAGGTGGACAAAAGTTTGCCGTACTCTAATGTGATTTCTTGCACATTGGCAATAATTTGTATCTGGAGACACACAATGTAGCCAGGGACCCACTGAAAATCATGCAAATATTCCAATGAAAAGAGACTCAAAAGATGCATGTAAACGTAACATATAACATGTCCACAAAATGCAGCAGAAATTCAGGTTAAAAAAATTACACTGGAAACCCAAGTGTGTGAATGTCGCACACTTGCAGGTGTGCGAGGATTCATTCGCACACTTGGCCACTTAAACGTGTGAATTTTCCTAGGATATTCACACGTTTGAGTGGCCAAGTGCACGAATGAATCCTCGCACACCTACAAGTGTGCGATATTCGTACACTTGGATTTCCAGAGTTGAACAACTCACTTTGGGGGTAACATACAATGATCTACCAAAATATGTCCTACCGTCGTAAAATAAATTAAAGGAAAATTAAAGTGAAAGAATGCTGTTTTTAAAACATCTACCAATATTTGCTCTACCAAAATATGAGGAAAAATTAAAAATCAGAAAGGAACAATAAAAATATTATTTGTAAAAACCCTGGTGCCGTGGGGAAAAATGCCTAGAAAAAAAATCCTACCAAAAATATTTATAAAAAATCCTCTGAAATTTTGTTTTTTCTTAGTATTTTTAAAACGTTTGGTAGATGATTAATTGGTAGGATATTTTATCCTTCATTTTTCCCCACGGCACACAGTGGAGTAAACTCGAAAAAAGAGGGTCATAGCTAAAAAATGCTGGTTATTACACAAAAATTGGTTTGTGTTTGGGGGTAAGGGGTTACGCGGTTGAAGTGTGCATGACCCAGTGGCGGATCCAGAGCCAGCCTTGGGGAAAGTAGTGCTTTTTGCCTACTTACAGGGGAAAAGTATTACTTTTTGCCTACATTTCAGGCGGCTATCGACTAGCCATGGCAAAAGGCCTGTCCCCTTGATCCGCGCATGGTATGACCCATTCCTGATATCCGTTTGCACCTCCCGGGTCATCCTGGGGGTGTCATCGGGGACCTCATGAAGTCGCCGATGACGCCCTTCTTGAAAATTCCTATTCTGAGATTTTCGAGGGTCCCCATTCGATTCCCGACGTCCGTTTGCACCTCCCAGGTTATCCTAGGGGTGTCATCGGAGATCCAGTAATTTGCCGATCGTGTTCAATTCGTGGCGGTGGGCTACTGAAGCTACTAAGTGCACGTGTCTTCTGTCTGGTCCTGGATGCTTTTCTTTCGTGTTCTGGTAGCTGGCGTACCCTAGAGCGTATTGTCGTTAGACTAGGTAGATGTACGCCAGACACCGTCTCTCGTAACAGGCTTCGCGATATCTCGCAAAACACTGTTACGCTGCGACGGGCCTGCGTACATCTACCTAGGCCTGCGGCGCTGGCGAGCCTGCAAGATTTAAGATTTACTCGTTTTAGCCAGGGGGCTGCCGCCCCCTGGACCCCCGCTCACCTCTTTTCATTATGTAACCAATTTTCCAATTTTTACGCGAAGGGCCCGAGCCCCAAAACCCTTCTCCGCAGAGCCAAACAGACAAATTTTTTGCCCCAGGGATCGCATCTCGACAGATTACCCTGAAAACGACACCCAACATGCATTTTGACGACTTTTCGTCAACATTTACCGCTGTAGCGGCTAAACAGTAAGAGATAGAGCAAAACGGACGAAATTTTCGTCCAAAGGGTCGCAACTCGCCGAGATACCCCTAAGGACACCATAAAATTTTGTAATTTTTAAAATGTTATTTTTTTTAAAATATAAATCAATTTTTCGCAGGGTCAATTTTTGAGCTAGAGTGTTCATATTTGAACTCGTCCGAGCTTTTTAGGCCAAGAAGCTACAGTAAAAATTTCAGGTCGATATCTTAACTCGTTCTCGAGTTATCGTGCGAACAGACACACAGACAGACACACAGACAGACAGACAGACGGACATTGAACTTTTTTAGCACTCCAGTGGCGTAATAGGCTTCGCTATCGCTCACCCAATTAAATCCGCGTCCGAGTCCTTTAGGTGTCGGTCATGCAATGTGCAGACCGAATGTGGAGACAATGGCACCCTAACCTTACTCAATGCAATTTTCAGCCCGCGGGACAGCCGATGACTCAGCCAGCCCCCACCGCCTGGATGGGACCCATGGGACCGATGGGCATGGTAGCGATGGGACCTGCTCAATTGTGGAATAGCCCAGCCATGTGGATGCAACCGGCAGGAGGCTCAGCAGCAGCCGGAGCCCAACAGCCCGTTATGATGGCAGGCCCCTCTACAAGTTCTGGTAAGCATAATGGAGATGACGTGTTTCTCTTTGGGGTTTGTGTATTTTGACCTTTGTGTTGTTTTTAAACTTACAGGCAGGCATTCCAAGTCTTACCGCAAGGTACCCGATAGCTCTACAGATGATTCAGAGGAAGATGATGTGTTCGATCACAAAAGTATGTTACATTTTGCATTTATCTTTGGGCTGTAATATAACTGTGGTGCTAACACATTGTATGGTTGTAGAACGTAAACTGGCCACTGAAAAAAAAAACTGGAAAAGTTTCAAGTGTGAATAGTGATTCAGCTTGCGAGTGAAGTACTTCTTTGTTTAGTCCAAATTTTGACGGGTTCTTCTTTCTTTTAGTTTGCCGCGGCCGACCATCAAGGGAGCAAATTGCTGGGAGAGACAGAGTTCTGCGTGAGGAGCAGACTGTGAAGAACTATCCACCTGCTTTCGAAAAGTCTGATACAGTTGCTCTTCTTCAGCAACATGAGTGCCGCAAGTGCCAAATCTATCTTGGGAGAGTTGTTTTGAAGCCATGTGGACATGCTAAATTCTGCCATACCTGTGTTAACAAACTTCGAGAAGAGTCTATGAAAATGAAGAGACCTGCCAAATGTCCTTCAAATGAATGCTAGGAGGTTATTGAGTCTTGGTTGCAAGTGTATCATGTGTCTTAAAGGTGCATGTAGGGTTTGTCCTCAATATATGCTGACAGAAGGTAACCATGAATGTTGAATCTTGATTATAGATGATCCTTTTTAGCCCGCCCTTCTGCTTTGAAAAAGCTTTAGAGCGGGCTTATGCAATCGATGCGGTGTCTGTCTGTTTGTTTGTTTGTCTGTCTGTCTGTTCCACTCGAAGGAGTTGAGCTAGAGAGTTGAAATTTTTAGGGTATCTTAAGGGTCACTCCTGGACACCGAAACGCCTGGTGCAAATCCTGCTAACCCTCATTAAGGCACTGAAAAAAATTACTAAAGTTTTCACGGAATAAAAAAAATAAAAAATTTTAACTTTTTCCAACCCCGTCGACCCGTACTTCTCCGGAAGCGTCTTTTCGCGTCCAGTTCAATGGTGCACACCGTTTTACGAAAAAATGGACCCAACTCGCGACTACACTGTAAAAAGCACCCGTAATTGGTCCAGTTTTCAACTTTTCTCAACCCCATCGAGCTGCACCTCCCCGGAAGCGTCTCTTCGCGTCCAGTTCAATGGCGCCCACCGTTTTTCGATAAAAAGGACCCAACTCGCGAGACTCCACTGTAAAAAATCCAAAATTGGTCCACTTTTCAACTTTTCTCAACCCCATCGACCCGCACCTCTCTGGAAGCGTCTTTTCGCGTCCAGTTCAATGGCGCCCACCGTTTTTTGATAAAAAGGACCCAACTCGCGCCTACACTGTAAAAAGCACCCAAAACTGACCCACTTTTCAACTTTTACGAACCCCATCGACCCGCACCTCTCTAGAACCGTCTTTTCGAGCGCAATACAGTGGTGCCAACCGTTTTTCAATTTCCCGTGTTGCCAATCGTCAAAACTCAATCATTTCGATTATTTTCGACGTTTTCGACATTTCTCGATATTTTCCGATATTTTTCGATATTTTCGACATTTTTCGTTGATTTTCGATATTTTTCGATATTTTTCGACATTCTCAATAATTTTCGATAATTTTCGATATTTTTCGACATTTTCGATAATTTTCGATATTTTTCGATATTTTTCCATAATTTTCGATAGTTTTTGATATTTTTTGACATTTTTGATAATTTTCGATGTTTTTCGATATTTTTCGACATTGATGACATATTCCGACATATTTCGATATTTGTAAACATTTTCGACAATTTTTGATATTCTTCGACATTTTTCGACATTATTCCTCATTTTTCGATGTTTTTCGATGTTTTTCGACATTTTCCATAGTTGTCGATTTATCTCAACATTTTTAAGATATTTCGAGAGTTTTCGACATTTTTGACGTATTTCTACATATTTCGACAATTTTCGACATATTTCGACAGTTTTTGAAATTTTTGACACCCCTCGACACCTATACCGTTAAAATCGTTTCGACGAGCGTAATTCAGTGTTCCCAACTGCTGCCAATTAAAGTCCGAGTTCGACCGTTCCATCTGAGGCCGAACTCACGTATTTCGACATTTTTCGAGATTTCCGACTCCCCCTTTTTGCCAAATAACTGACCGTTTAGTCACTATCGGCACGTTTTCAAAGCAGAAGGGAGGGCTGTAGTTTCGGTGGTTCACCGTTACAAACTGCCTCTCTCCGAAGAGAATGCCTTTACGGGCCGCAGGCCCGATCATTTACAAGCTAAGAGGACGTTCTGTGTGACTTAGGGGTCGGGCCGGAGGCCCGACCGAACGCCGCCGGCAGGCCAAGCAGGCACGCCCCCTGCCGAACGGAGTTGCCAGCGTAGCGAAGCGGAGCTGGCAACGACGTTTGGCGGAAGGGCGGGCCTGCTTGTTTTCATTTGCTGATGCATTTGCTATCTTGTTGGCTGAGCGATAGCGAAGCCTATTACGCCACTAGAGTGCTAAAAAAGTTCAATGTCCGTCTGTCTGTCTGTCTGTCTGTCTGTCTGTCTGTCTGTCTGTGTGTCTGTCTGTGTGTCTGTTCGCACGATAACTCGAGAACGAGTTAAGATATCGACCTGGAATTTTTACTGTAGCTTCTTGGCCTAAAAAGCTCGGACGAGTTCAAATATGAACACTCTAGCTCAAAAATTGACCCTGCTAAAAATTGATTTATATTTTTAAAAAAATTAGATTTTAAAAATTACAAAATTTTATGGTGTCCTAAGGGGTATCTCGGCGAGTTGCGGCCCTATGGACGAAAATTCCGTCTGTTTTGCTCTATCTCTTACTGTTAAGCCGCTATAGCGGTAAATGTGGACGAAAAGTCGTCGAAATGCATGTTGGGTGTCGTTTTCAGGGTAATCTGTCAAGATGCGATCCTTGGGGCAAAAATTTTGTCTGTTTGGCTCTGCGGAGAAGGGTTTTGGGGCTCGGGCCCTTCGCGTAAAAATTGGATAATTGGTTACATAATGAAAAGAGGCGAGCGGGGGTCCAGGGGGCGGCAGCCCCCTGGCCTATTTTAAATAAAGAAAAGCGGGGGTCCAGGGGGCGGCAGCCCCCTGGCTTAAATGAGTAAATCTTAAACCATGCAGGCTCGTAATAAAAATAAAAAGGTCCAGGGGGCGGTAGCCCCCTGGCTAAAACGAGTAAATCTTAAATCATGCAGGCTCGCCAGCGCCGCAGGCCTAGGTAGATGTACGCAGGCCCGTCGCAGCGTAACAGTGTTTCGCGATCTATCGCGAAGCCTGTTACGAGAGACGGTGTCTGGCGTACAGCTACCTAGTAATGAATAGCTCTCTATTTGTTTGTGAACATTCAACATTATGCCTAGTTTCCTACTAGATGTTATGTTGTCTTCCAAGATTTATTTTATCTTCACCACATGATTGCTTTCAATCAATTGACTAGTCTCTTTGGGAAGAATTTTGTGCGTCTCTTGCGTAACGCTGTCTGTAATCTTGTGAGACGCAGTTATTATATATTTTGAGACCTATTGCTTGCCAAAGCATTTATGTTCTTGATGATAAGTTTTGATTCAATGTCTTCGTATTTTTCTATTGTGATTCTTGAACTTTTTCTATACTCTTATTACTAGACAGCCGGAGACCGGCGAAACGCGGGCGAACTGTGCGGAACGACCCTGTCACGAAAGGTGATCCAAACACCTGCTTAGCTTCGGCATTCCTTACATTCGCGTCGCTCGTTCGCTCGCGGAACGCCGGTCTACCGGGTGTCTCAGAGAACACATGGCCGTCAGTTGGGTTGCCTATGCACTGGCCGCAGGCTCTCTAGGGTGAGGGGGGAGTGAGTGCGGTTCTCGGAGGCTCCCGGTCGCTGGAGTCTCTGAAAAATAGGGCAAAATGGCGCTCTGAAACCAGGTTCGAAATTTACGCTTTAACCCGGATATTACTATTTTGTTATACTTAATGTGAGACAACGGAAACACCAATTCGAAATCTGAGCTCAGATATCAATTCAGCGTGCTTTTCTGTGTGCATTTCACTTTTTTGGTTTCGAGGGAAGAGGGTCTGTACCCTCGGGTTTTGCCTGTCACGTCTAGTTTCCGAGATATAGAGCGTACAAAACACGCCTCTGTATGTCTACTTTGGCAACAGAGTTTTTACTTGCTGCTTTGAAGAAGGGTGTAGTGTGACGGCTACTCGCGGGTAGGTGTGGAAGGACGTAGGCGTACTTACACTCTAAGAAAAATTACAGATTTCTGTATCAAGTTTGTTACAGTTTTCTGTATCCGGGCACTGTGATACAGCAATTAGCATCGGTGATACAAAATCTTGTAATAGTTTATAAAAATTCGTAAACATTACAACTTTTTGAATTAATATCAAAATTTTATATTCATTTTCTAATTTTCTGTAATCTGATTACAAATTCCTGTAAACGGGATACAAATTTCTGTAAACGGGATACAAATTTCTGTAACATAGAAACAGAAATCTGTATGCGCGTTTAAAACGTCACTGTTTTAACGTTCAATTTGAACACGATTTGAGCAGCTGTTAGACTGACTCTAGCACTATTTCCGATAAAATCAATTTCCAAAGCATTCACATATAAATCTCATCTGATGGCGTGATAGCTAAGGGAAAGGCTCAGGGGCCAACCAATACATGGGAAAGAATGACATCGGGTTGGAGCACGGCTGCTCGTAGGTAGTTGCCTTGGCCGCGTGGGCTAAGGCGTCGAACCCCAACCCAGCGGTCCGGGGTTCAAATCCCGGTAAGGTAAGGTACAAATGTAAAGATGAAAGCCTGTCATATGTGGGCAATATCTAGAATGACACAGCCAGCAGGGAAAAATATTTTTCTCTCATATCCGAGCTTGAAAAGCAACATATTTTCTTCTGTATTGATGGATACAAATTTCTGTATCCGTATTACAGATTTGTTTTTGTATCCGAAAGAATACAATTTTTTGTATCGCGGATGCTGAAAAAACTGCATATCCAAATTAAAAATTTTTGTATTAATTCTTTTAAGAGTGTAGGCGCTAGGGTGATTTTGGAATGCATACCTAATGTAGCCGGATAATATTTTGTTCACTGATGGCGTCCTGTCAATGGTCAGCCAGAGTTAATGAAAGCGCCTGCGATACACTAGATAGGCCAACCCGGCAAGCACTTGTGTATAGTTGGTAGCCTACCCAGAGAGCCCAAGCGCAGGGGGAAGCATGAATTTAATCCCCGCCATTGGGGCACAACAGCACCCAACTTTTTTTGCCGTCACTCCCGAGAAGAACCTTGTGGGGGCCCTTGACATGTACTGTGAAAGAAATGCTTCTAAATATATAACAAGATTTACTTCATTAAATATTGTTGGACAACATGTCACAGTAACTAAGAATGACAGCATAAGTAATAGAGTGATTCCATGTCAAAGGTACACTGCAAAAAAAATTTGTCTCCGAAATCGACCATTTTTTTTTTGTCGGCTCTCCTATGGTACAAGACTCTACCCTGTAAATGGCAGCTCTCTAGGTGCACCCAGTCTGGAGATATAAAATACTACCATTTTGGTACTATGTAGAAATGAGCTGTAGGTAAAAGTAGGGAAGGAGTCATGGTAGCGACTTTCCACTTGGTATGCAGCTTGTTAGGAGTCAGTAGATGAAAAAAAAATTTTTTTGGAAAAAAAAATTTTAATTTTTTTTTTGTTGATTTTTTGAAGTGTACTTTTGGAAATATCTCAAATGATGTCAAAAAATTTTTCGACGCAAAAAATACTGAAAGTGGCTCATATCACCCATGATTTATCCTGAAAGACTCATCACACGTAGACTTTTAGTTTCAGAGTTATGGGGATTGCGCTTTCCAGCTTTCTCAACGTAAACCCATAGAACCTGTATGGAATGACTAGAAGCTACTTGAGACTGTTGCAGAGTTCTACACTGGGTGAGTATGAACTAATTTAACTAAAATTGACTTCCTCTTAACAATGGACACCCTTTTCTGTGATAATATTTTAAATACTAAGGATACAGGGAAGGTTCGAACAAGGTAACGGTAACTGTTCATCTCATTCTTAGTTTACCGTCACATTTGGTGTTCTCAGGCTTGTCAGATGTTTTAGAATAAACTTAAACTAAAATCTTCTTTGACAGCAAAAATCACATTAATTCAATAGTCCTTAAATTAATCAAATTAATGAATAATTGAACTAATGTGATTTTTGCTGTCAAAGAAGATTTTAGTTTTAATTTATTCTAAAACATCTGACAAGCCTGAGAACACCAAATGTGATGGTAAACTAAGAATGAGATGAACAGTTACCGTTACCTTGTTCGAACCTTCCCTGTATCCTTAGTATTTAAAATATTATTACAGAAAAGGGTGTCCAATGTTAAGAGGAAGTCAATTTTAGTTTAATTAGTTCATACTCACCCAGTGTAGAACTCTGCAACAGTCTCAAGTAGCTTCTAGTCATTCCATACAGGTTCTATGGGTTTACGTTGAGAAAGCTGGAAAGCGCAATCCCCATAACTCTGAAACTAAAAGTCTACGTGTGATGAGTCTTTCAGGATAAATCATGGGTGATATGAGCTACTTTCAGTATTTTTTGCGTCGAAAAAATTTATGACATCATTTGAGATATTTCCAAAAGTACACTTCAAAAAATCAACAACACAAAAATAAAAAAAATTTTTTTTTCAAATCATCTACTGACTCCTAACAAGCTGCATACCAAGTGGAAAGTCGCTACCATGACTCCTTCCCTACTTTTACCTACAGCTCATTTCTACATAGTACCAAAATGGTAGTATTTTATATCTCCAGACTGGGTGCACCTAGAGAGCTGCCATTTACAGGGTAGAGTCTTGTACCATAGGAGAGCCGACAAAAAAAAAATGGTCGATTTCGGAGACAACCTTTTTTTTTCAGTGTACCTTTGACATGGAATCACTCAATATGTGAATGTTATATTCTGAACACTTGACTTCTACATTTAAAAAGAGAGAAGCTTTAGAGCATTATTATAACATACGTGAAATGTCAATGTCTTACTGGTAATACTTGCCATCATGAGTACTGAAGCCAATCAATCTGGCATGTAATATAGTTATTTTATTGAACAGAAGACATTGCGTATTCTATCTGTAAGTAAGATGTAATTTCTAAATGGAAATTATTTACAAATCTTTGACCAAGGTTTGTAACCATAACAAAAAGTTTTCTCTTAGCTTGAACTGTTTCGAATATCTGATAGAGTTTAGGCGCTTCAGTGTAACAAGTGATAACAGAATTAATGACTCTGCATTTTTTACCCTAGACAAGCCAACATATGTTAAACCAAGCTGAAACTCTTCAGCACCAAGATCAAGTTCCGTTTTAGCTAAAGTTAGGCTTTGTGACTTGTGAATCGTACAAGCCCAACTTAAAGATAGTGGAAACTGTGCCCTAGTACAATGACTGCGAGAAACATACCAATCCGCTTGTGATGCTCGGATAGGAACATTTCCATCCAAAGCTTCAAAGCCATCATGATCATCAAATTGTACTACTACAAATAGAGGTAATTGTGGTGGTCGACAACCTTTGGCATATGTAATATCTTTGATTGTTCCTAACGCTCCATTCACCAAACCCATAGACACATTTAAATTTTTTCTGAGCATAATTCTTGAATTTAAGGCCAAATATAAGACATTGGATAAACCATTGGCCATATCATCTGTGCATGAGAAAGCTTTCTTAGAATTATTTTCAGCTGCTATTCTTGCAATTGGGCTTCCTAAGTTTTTTAAGTTTGAGGTATTACACTCATGTGATGCATCTTTTTTGGCACAGATTCTCAGACAATTTTTAAATTGCAAACGTTCCACTTCCTTCAAATTCAAAATGCTACGTTTTCTCAACATTTTTACATCAGTCTTAGTACACATTCCACAGGAAACACGGTCAAGAAACTGAATGTAATCATGGTTGTCAAAACGCATAGCAGTACATAAAAAAAAGCAGATTTCAAATGACATTAAAACTAGTTTCCCTCTTTGTGAGAATGAATTGGAACCAACATTAAGTTGTTGAGTATACAGTGGATTGTCAAAAATAGGACCTAACTGATGTATATCACCAAGCATGACAACACACAGGTTACCTAGAATTTCATCATTATCTTTAGCTTGTCTACAACGCTGGTCCATCATTCCCAGAAGCCTTTAACCAACCATTGAGTATTCATCAATAACTAAAATTCTTAAATTCCTATTTTTTTCTTGAAACTTATGCAGTTCATCACCATTAAGATCCCTAAAGTATTGTGGTTTAGGAGGTATTTTTAAAAAGGAATGAATTGTGATACAATTGACATTTTTGGCAGCAACTCCAGAATAAGCTACAACTGCATAGCTATCAAGGCCTAGCTTTTGAAAACAGTAAGATTCCATTGCCTTCAGCAAGAAGCTCTTTCCATAACCAGCTCTACCTTGGACAAAAATTAATCTTTCCTTACTCCATTCTCCACCCTTTACACAATCATTTACAAGTGAACAAAAATGTTGAAAAGCTCTCTTTTGGTCCTCAGATAGCAATGTATAGTCAATAATTTCAACATATTCTTCAACTTTCTCACTCTCAATTGTTTCACAGATTGTGTGAATTTCTGTTAAATCATACTTATCTATAGCATAGTCCCAATTAAAATTCTTATTCTCCCCTGTTGAGATTTTCTTGGTTTGTTTTCTAGAATTAAGTCTACTTATTATTTTCCAATCATTATCATCATCCTCATCAAAATTTTCAGATTGACTGTCACACTCATTGTCAGACCATTCTAGGAGGAATTCACATTCATCAGAATCATTCCAATTATATGAAATTGAATCAAGCTTGTTTTTTAGAATATCCTCTGGTACATTAAATTCATCAATGCTTCTCCAAGGAATATTTAAAATACAACAGTTTTTTAAGCATTCCAATTCAGAATCAACACTTAAGAAATTACGAGGGAAAACTCTCACAACAGCAGATTTTTTCCGTAAAATCCATTTACCACTTTTAACATAATAACATTTTGCACACTCAAGCAAGGATATTTGTTCAAGGTACTGCGGTCTATCAATATAATGCTGAATGAAAACTTTTCTGTTGTTTTCTAATTGACATGACAAAATTGACTCCCATACAGAATCTTTAAGGTTTAGAATTACAAACTGTCTGCTAGAATGATACAAGGGAAACCCCATCAATATGAACATAACGTCTTGTGCAGAATAGTCACGTTCTGCACAAGTTGAAATTAGAAGTTTTCTAATTATTTTCTTACAGTTCTCGTCATCAGATTGATTGTTGCTCAAAATATTCTTTAACAAATCATCATAAGAATTTGATTTGACCTCACACTTTGCAGCATACTTTGCTATATACCGAGACAAAATTTCATCAGAAACTATGGCAGTAAAATCAATGTTACTTCGCCAGGTTTACAAAACCCAAGGATTGTATTTGTTCAAGAGAACATCATTACATGCATATTGCAGTTCTATATTATTTTCTTTTACAAGAATTTCTGACATTTCACACAATGGTTTAGGAAATCCAAACCTACATACAGGTGTTTTGGAGTCCTTTGTAGAGCGCAAACAATAAGAAGCAGAACACTTTGTGTGACGTTGAACTCTATTAACAAGTTCAGTTAGATCTTCTTCCAAATTTGTTCAGTCAGAAACTGATTTTTCACAGCGGTGAACTAAGTTTGGTTAAAATGAAATATCTTGGTTTTGACATGATATTATTTTATCAAAATAATCAATGATATTCTGTTTTTCTGCTTCTGTTGAAACATTCTTAATATCAGGAGCATTTTCAAGCCAAACTACCCCATGCACGTGGCTACTTCCGCGATGCTGAAATTCTACTCTGTACCAGTAATCAATCACATTGAACTTATTGAAGAAACATTTATGCAAAAAAGTCTCACAGCGAAGTTTGAAAAATGTACTTACAATTAGTGGATTTTCACTAATCAGCTTAGTTTTTTCTCCATATGACAGTCTTGGATAAATCTTCAACCCCAAGCAATCGATATAAATCTTTCCAGTGATAATCTGCACTAGAAAGTGTGAAGAAGACAGTTGGTGACCCCAAGTCATTGACCATGTCCAATAATTCCGAACACCTACTCTTCCAATAAGACTTGGTTGATCGTAAACGACTTGAATAGAACATAATGTGAGATAACATTTCAGGATGTGTTTCCAAATACTTTTTCAACTGTAATGCCGTAAAATCAGAGAAAAAATTATTTTTCTTTACAAATACATTTCCAACATTCAATGATTGCCACCTCCTTTGACTATTCATCATAAAGAAACGAAAACGAGGATCCTTAGAAAATCTTTGATCATGGTATAACATTAAATACTGAATGTATTTCTACAAAGATATATCTGTACTTTCTCTGCTAGAAAAGTCAGCTTTTGCAAATGGAAAGAGGTGTGGAAAAGCCATACCAATGTACCCTAGACTACCAAATTCATTAATAGGCGTAATGCCAATGGATGGCCAAAGTAAAACAGTATTATCAGGTGAATGGCCAACTTTATCTCTTTGAGATATACCTGTTAAGTTTGGTACATCCTTTAAGTAAATACCTTCTAGCGCTTCATCATCTAATTCTGAATAACTTAAGTAATGAACTCCTTCTATATCATCTGGTGTGCATGAAGAGTCATCATTACAATCATAGCCACGACATTGTAAATACACATCACCATTTAGTGGTAACAAGTCAATATTCGCATCACTGATTTCTACATCTTCATAGTGAGGATTATTATTTTTTAGCCACACCAATGCATCTCTTACTTTAGATCTTCGAACATTAAAATCTTTGAACCCTTCACAATTGGAAACTCGTTCAGTTAAAATGTTAGATAAGCTGTTAACAGTTGGTGGTAATACATTACAAACTTCTTGTACATTTTGAGGAAAATTAATGACTTGACCTGAGCTGTTCTCCTTTTTTGATTTTATATACAGAAATTACAGGATGAACCCTGGCAATAAGCTGTTGTTCAACGTAAGTTAAATCCTTCAGCTCATCAGGCAAATCTCCAGGATCCATGTTATTTGATTCAGTGAATAAATAACAATCTTTGCAACTCTCTTTATCATAACAAGACTGCATAACCCTTTTTTTGCATTTCGTGCAAGTCTTCCACATTAAACTGCTCATGAAACAATCAAAATTACTTTGATGTAGGGAAGGAAAAATACCGGTATTTTTAAAACGGCGGAAAAAAACCTGTTTTTTTTTCCGGTTTTTTTCGGAAAAAAACCAAAATCGAGGAAAAAAACGATTTTTCGACTATATTTTAGTATTTCATTAATTTTGAGTACCTCTAGCCTTTATTTATGCAAAACATAGTTTTTTTTTAAGGATAAGTCCGAGCTGCAGAGGGTTCAGAGGCTAGATAGAATCCTGGAACCATTTCCTATAGTGGAATTGTAACAAACAAGTTATATAAACTTAAAATCAATTTTCCACACTCAAAATTTCTTCTTTTTACCAAATTTTTCCAATCTTCACCCTATATTTACACCTATGGCTGTTAAAAAAAATAATTTGACACACACTAACTTCAACTACTCAAACACAGTACTTGACTGCCATTATATTCTTACTTCTTACCACATTCATACTTATTAATTGTTCAAGGGAGAGAAGGGGCCTTTTAGATAAGAATTTAGTCCTTCCTAAATGTGTTTACTAGTTAGTTCTCAAAAAAGTATTTTGTACCTAGGTGGGCCTTACTTGGTATGGTAAATAGGGCAGAGGGTAGAATGGTATAAGGGTGAGGGAGAGAGAAGACGGTACGGCGAGACGATTGGCGATGGTGCAGCCTATCGGTCATGTCATGCAGCCAGGGGTAGGCTAGGCTAGCCCGCCAAGCACTCATGCCAGCGGGCTGCCTAAACAGGCAGCTCAGCCTAGTTTGACATAATTTAACAACCCTAACAAATTGCCAACGCCAGCAAACGTGATTCTAGAGTGCCAAACACGCATTTTAATGATTATATTGTACCATAAGTCATAAAAGGGCAAAAAATCGTTTTTTTCCGGTTTTTTTCCATTTTTAGCCTTTTAAAAATACGAAAAATACCGGTATTTTTCCTGGTATTTTTCCGGTTTTTTTCCGGGGTTGCCATCCCTACTTTGATGTATATCAATACCATTTTCTTCACTACTATCTGGATTTCCAATCTTCTTACACAGGCGCGCCAAACGTCGTCTTTCCCTATTATGTGCTCTAATCTCTGATTTCTTTTTTGAACTGTGAGCTTGCCTGTACTTTAACATTCTTAATCTAGCTTTTTTTCTTAATCCAACCTTTTGATCATCACTCATAGCTGCTCGTCTTTTGCGTTGTTGGAGTTTTCGCTTCTCTTGATGTGTGATTTGCTGGTTTGCCTAAGAAAACAAATAAATGGAAGAAACTTGTTTATTTATTGCATGATACATGTCAGAAAAACAACTAAGACACGCTTTTGTTTTTCTTGTTCATCCTCTGTTTACGCTTGGCAATTCTCCATTTTATTCGAAGTTCTAGCAATTGACTAGCTGTCCTTCTGAGCTTTTGCCGTTTTCTTTTTTCTCGCTGCAGATGCCTCTTATGCAAAATTTTACGCAATGCCTGAAATTTATTATAAAGTTAGTAGGATATGTTTTCATGAACGAGCATTTGATTTAGTAAACTAAAAATATTGCTGCAATTGCTTCATGTTAGTTACAATTGGCTTCATTTAATATAACTGCTTACTGAGCAATTTTAAACCAGGAATAACAAAACTTTAATTTGTAATAGGGTAACAGTATTGATTTTATTTGTAATACAAGTATCATTGAGTAAACAGATTTGAATAAAAATGTTTAATTTAACCTTTCAACTTTTATGTTCAGCCATAAGCACATGAGATTAATGAGTTTAGGTGATTAACTGGTGCTAGTATACTTCACAAACTAACTCTTAGTGTAATAAACAATGTTTCTGTGCTGAACAAGAGAAAACTCCTTCTTAAAAGCTGTAATGAGGTATTTTACGAATTAGAAGAACAGGGGGAATATCGTCTGCTCTTGGACCATAACATAGCCTCGACCAATCAGCGAGGGCTTCTCTCGTGGCCCGGTCCAGAGAGCCCTTCTCTGATCGGTCGAGGCTTTGTGATGGTCCGGGAGCAGACGATATTCCTCGTTTCTTTTAATTCGGAAAATACCTCATTCTTCTAACAATAGACAACAGCCTCAGATTACAGAGCTTTTTCTGGATTACGTGTAAAAAGAACTCTGAATGACCTTCCCTTTTGGCCCAAATAAGCAAAATAAAATGGTTTCTTTGAATTAGTAATGTTAGAATATTTTGCAAAATTAGTTTCAATGGATGGCAAGAATCGCCTTGGAAGATGAACAAAAAAAATCCTTTTTCAATGCATGTGTCTTCTAATTGAAGCCGAACTGTACGGCCATTCACAGTTTCAACAATTTCACACTTCAAAATTTTGTATAAATGTTTAACAGTAAGATCTTTGATTGACTTGAATTCAGATTGTTGCTTTGCTACTTTGTTCAACTCGTTGGTATCTTCATCACTTGAATTTTCCTGTGAATGTTTACACTGGTAAAACAAATGTAGAATATTGCACACCAATTGGCGTGCTTTTCAAATGTGCAAACTTTGCACACTTCCTGGTGTCGAGCAAAACTAAACATCACGAAGTGTGCAAACTTTGCACACTTGTCAAACGTGTAAACTTTGCACACCACGTAGTGTGCAACATTTCGACACTTGGTATACCTTTTGCTATCCTATGATTAAGAATTTTCCACAACCAAGTGTGCAAACTTTGCACACTTGCCAAACGTCTAAACTTTGCACACCACGTAGTGTGCAATATGTTTAAACACCATGAAATGCGCAAAGTGCCAGGAAGCACACTTTAAGTGTGCACTATTGCACATTTGTTTTACCAGTGTAGAATGTAAAACAACTAACATTTAAAATACCCAATAAAAACTGTGTAAGTCCATCCTAGGCTACTTTTGTGCACTCTAGATCCTTACATGGCACATCATGTGCAACAAATAAGAGATATACAGAATAAATGATCATGATAGAATGAAGTTAACCAGTTTTGAATTGGGTGGAATGCTAAATAGAACAGTAATGCAAATGAACTTACATCACTTTATTTCTTCTGGTTTTTCAGTATTAGGATCATTTTCTGTTGGCTTACTTTTCTTTCCACTCTCCTTCTTTTTGTGACTGCGTTTCTAAATACAGAAATATAAAGAACAAATATAAGAAATCACAAATATAAGTAATCACATACCAAACAGATATTCTTTCAAGTTTACAGAAAGTCTTAACATGCCTTCTTATCAGTACTCTTCGGTTTTTGAGTTGTTTCCTTATCATCCTCTTTAGAGTCCGATGAATCATCTTTTGCCTGGAAATCCAAAGTAGTGTTCATATCCAGTTACTTTATCAGATTATGAGCATATCAAAGTGGCGTTGACTTACATCACTACTTCCTTGTTTGCTCATCTGAGAGTCACTCTTTAATGGCTTAACGTCTTTATCAGTTTTCTTCTTTTTGTGACTCCGTTTCTAAATTATGAAGCAAAAATAACAAGAATAAAGAATAACATATAGGAAATGTCACAAACCAATTTACCAAAGACTCTAAAATAAATAATTTGTAAATACCTTTTTGTCAGAGCTCTTTCTCTTCGGAGATTTGTCTTTGTCATCCTTTGCATTTTTGTCATGCTTAGCATTCTTTTTATCATTGACAGAACCAGTTTCCTGAAAAATAATAATTTTGTACGAGTTAAAATTATAGACTAAGCAAAAGCAAGCAATAGAATATTAATACTTATTAAAAGCCTTACATCTTGTGTAGTATCATCATCGGAGGATGAATCAGTTGATTTTGCTGATTTTGCTGATGCCATACAGCAAATGGGACGCTACATGATGTAAAAGTAAGGGGGGAAAATTTACTCTGAATGTTACAACGATATTTTTGCAATTCTACAGTTATTTTTAAAACACTTACTCCAGAAGTTAAGCCCTTTGAAGTTGAGGGCTGTTCTATATCCATATTCACTATTGAGATGATGGGTACCTCAACTTCCAAAATCTCAAACAAATTTAGGTTTAAGGCAATGCTAACTTTCTGCAAATAAGAGCTAAAGCTATAGAAATGCAACATGAACTACAGCATAAAGTGAAATGCAATGCACACTTACCTCAACATCTTCCATGGCTGAAGACTTGGTAAACGCTTCCCGCATGTGTTTGAATGAAATTGCTTAGCAACATGATAGGGAATACCAACCGATTGATAAAAAAAAAAATCCATGCTATAATTTTGCAACATATTGTGCTTGCTTCTATATACACATTTCACAATGGCTATATTCAGTTTATTGTTCCAGAATATCAGTAAATATTGTGTCATTTAAAAATTAATATGAGTTTATGGTGATTTTTCGTTAGGTATGTTGGTCAGCTTTTGCGTGGTGTAGGGGGCTAGGACAGAGGGGGTCAGGACAGTAGGTCTGGAGGGGGTCAGGACAGGGAATGAAGAGGAGGGGACAGGGAATGAAGAGGGGGGGGGGGGTCAGGACAGCAGGGCGCGAGGCTTTAAACGGACAGGAGCTTTTGCGTGGTGTAGGGGGCTAGGACAGGGGGTCAGGACAGGGAATGGAGAGGGGGGGACTGGGAATGAAGAGGGGGGGGGGGGTCAGGACAGCATGGCGCGAGGCTTTAAGCGGACAGGAGCTTTTGCGTGGTGTAGGGGGCTAGGACAGGGGGTCAGGACAGTAGGTCTGGAGGGGGTCAGGACAGAGAATGAGGAGGGGGGGGACAGGGAATGAAGAGTCAGGACAGCAGGGCGCGAGGCTTCAAACGGACAGGAGCTTTTGCGTGGTGTAGGGGGCTAGGACAGGGGGTCAGGACAGTAGGTCTGGAGGGGGTCAGGACAGAGAATGAGGAGGGGGGACAGGGAATGAAGAGTCAGGACAGCAGGGCGCGAGGCTTCAAACGGACAGGAGCTTTTGCGTGGTGTAGGGGGCTAGGACAGGGGGTCAGGACAGTAGGTCTGGAGGGGGTCAGGACAGAGAATGAGGAGGGGGGACAGGGAATGAAGAGTCAGGACAGCAGGGCGCGAGGCTTCAAACGGACAGGAGCTTTTGCGTGGTGTAGGGGGCTAGGACAGGGGGTCAGGACAGTAGGTCTGGAGGGGGTCAGGACAGAGAATGAGGAGGGGGGACAGGGAATGAAGAGGGGGCGAGGGGGGTCAGGACAGCAGGGCGCGAGGCTTCAAACGGACAGGAGCTTTTTCGTGGTGTAGGGGGCTAGGACAGGGGGTCAGGACAGTAGGTCTGGAGGGGGTCAGGATAGGGAATGAAGAGGGCGGGGGGGGGGGGAGGGTCAGGACAGCAGGGCGCGAGGCTTCAAACGGACAGGAGCTTTTGCGTGGTGTAGGGGGCTAGGACAGGCGGTCAGGAATGTAGGTCTGGAGGGGGTAAGGACAGAGAATGAAGAGGGGGGGGGGGGGGGGGGCGAGGCTTCAAACGGACAGGAGCAGGTCACATGGGGTGAGTGGCGCTCCGCTGAGTCCGCTCGCTACCGCTCGCGAACTCGCTCCGCGAACAAACTCATTTTTCATGTAGTATTTTTTGTGAACTCACCAAGTTCTCTGTGTAGTTTTTTAAAAATAAATACTTCAATTAAAGCAACTCACTTAACTACCTTTTATTTTCTCCACCTTGGCATCTGACTGGATGAATCAGTAGTTGTCTGCAGGGTCCCTATATTGGGTCTCTGAATGGTACATAGTGCATTGATTCTTCTCCGACCATGGTTTCAGTGCTTCATAGCCGAGCACTTCACATTTCCTTATTCTTATTTTTGGACCCAACTTTAATAATAGTGTGAGAACAAATAATTAGAGTGACCAATAAATCAGAATAAAGTTGGCTAAGCCACAAAATCAATACGATCCTACCTAGTTCGTATTTTTGCACCCTGGTTTTGCAATATTATATACAATGGGCTTCACTAAACTAGAAAAAAGTTAAGGAAAATTGCGAATTTAGGTCTGCAAGCCAGGGAAAGGTCAGGGAAAATGGGAATTGAGTTCTGGTATGAGCCCTGCTCAAGGCACTTTTATTTTCTCTATTTTTCCATCTGGCTGGATGCATATGAAAAGGACAAAAACTCCTCCCGTGTTTCCAATGGGATGAGTGTGGCTCGGCCTGTAAGGCCCCAAAACGGGGCTCTGTGGTGTGGGCGCTCACTACTAGCTTCTTCAAATTGCTATGAGCATGCAAAGTTTTGCTATATACTAGAAAAAAAATGTACAACTTGTTTTAGAAAATGACACGCCTAGGCATTTCACAAAGGTATCTACTCTCTTCCAATGCAGGAAATACGCACGCCGCAAAAGGGGAATCAAAGACAGTTGTTTCTTTGCACATATTTATTTTCAGAAACATTGAACAATGAATCACCAATAGGGTATTTCGGGTAAGCGGAGCGTCGGAAACGGAAGTGCCCAGTCCACCGCTGGTTGCATCTCTACCGCTGATGCGCGGGGGGGAGGGGAAGGCGGCGGGGCGACGCAGAGTCTACTGCGCATGCGCAGTTTGCAGGCTGAGATGAATCCAGCAGCCACTCGGCCGTTCCGTTTCCGCTGCTTCGCTTACCCGAAATACCCTATTTTTCAGTCAGTTCAAAAATAAAAGAAATCCCAAAAAGGCAGACCACAAACAAATATAAGTAAGGATATAAAGGGGGAAAAAACAACGAAGTAAAACATTTTGGTCAAAGCTATGTGCCTACACAAACATGACTAAAAAACCTGATGTGTTCCTTGAATAAGAGTGAAGGAAAATTGCATGAAACAACACATTACTTGATCAAAAACAAATAAACACCTAACAAATGCACGTTACTAAAGAGCAGAATTGTGAAAACTATAAACAGAATTGAAGTAAAATGTAAAGAAAAGCAAGCCACAATGGAGATGTAGAAACATAATTTTCTCATTTCTTACAATAAATATTTCTTTCAAAATATTTGCAGAAATGTGATGTATTACACACTTACATTAAAAACTCTGAACCAAGACTCCATTAACTGGAAGCAATCACTTGAAGGACACTTTGCTGGTCTGTTCAACTTTACTGACTCCTCTCGAAGTTTGTTGACACAGGTCTGGCAGTATTTGGCATGTCCACACGGCTTAATCATAACCCGTCCAACATAAACTCTGCATCTAAAGCACTCATCTTTGCGATCTGACGCATATGTGTCAGGCCCTGAAAAGGCTTTGGGGTAGTCCTTTACAATCCTTGCTTCACGAGCAGCCTTTTCCCTGGCAAGTGTTTCTTTCTTGACTGGTCGTCCAGAACCCTCTGCAAAGGAAATAAAAGTATGAGCAACATCAAAAATACTATGTGACTAACATAAGAAATCATTGGGCACGCACTCTTGGATTGCTAGTCAGCTCGCTTTCTCCCTGCAGACCACTTGCGTTCTTGAAAATTATAAAAACACAAAAAATTAAGCACCGCTGAGGAGGTGAAATAATGTAAGTTACAAGGTGTGATGAAACATACTTTTTACCGGTGACGAAGCTTCTTCATCCTCTTTATTGTCCTCCTCAGAATAGTCAGAATCAGATGAGTCGGCTGTCCACGGTTTTAGTCTAGTATCTGGTGTCCCTGTAAAGATGAGAGAAGGGCATTCAGATGTCAAGCCGCCTGGCACCGAGTCATGAGATAGGAGAGACATTTGGTCTGCTTACCAGAACTGGTAGAGGGGCCTGCCATCATGACGGGCTGTTGGGCTCCGGCTGCTGCTGAGCCTCCTGCCGGTTGCATCCACATGGCTGGGCTATTCCACAATTGAGCACGTCCCATCGGTCCCATGCCCATCGGTCCCATAGGTCCCATCCAGGCGGTGGGGGCTGGCTGAGTCATCGGCTGTCCCGCGGGCTGAAAATTGCATTGAGTAAGGTTAGGGTGCCATTGTCTCCACATTCGGTCTGCACATTGCATGACCGACACCTAAAGGACTCGAACGCGGATTTAATTATAAGGCAAATCAGACTTCATCTAACGACAATACGCTGTAGGGTACGCCAGCTACCAGAACACGAAAGAAAAGCATCCAGGACCAGACAGAAGACACGTGCACTCAGTAGCTTCAGTAGCCCACCGCCACGAATTGGACACGATCGGCAAATTACTGGATCTCTTAACACACACCATTGCAGTCAGCGACAGGCGCTTGCGCTTATTCGGCTCCTTGGGCGGCTGACTCATGATGATGATAATAATAAAGGGGGACGCAGGTACTGGGGGCGATTCGCCGTCTGGTGCAATCACTAACTTCACTGAACCCACTGAACCTCACCGATACTGAGACGGGGGGCAAGGGGTTTGGTTTGGTGTGGCTCTTCCAGCAGTTCTGAGACAGTGGCAGTTCACCAACATAAAACCAAAAAGTTGAGGGGGGAATGCTAAACCTTCCGGCTGAAACGGGGACCTACCGTGTAGTCCGATAGGGAAAAATTACTGGATTTCAGTTGAGAGTGGTGAATAATTAGGCCGGAAAGAACGTTAAGATCAAATGTTTACGATTTTCACAGTTCTGCTGCATGTAAGGTTATAGCATGGAGTCAAGGCCTCCATGGTTGGAGTGCTTTGTTGTGAGTTGGCACTACCTCTTCCTAAGTGCTTCCTTTTTTTCTTCAGTATCCAGTGTCCACTGTCTTGTCTCCAGTCTCCGTCTTGATCCGGTCCTCGTCTGCAGTACAGTCCCCGTCTGTCTTATTTAGTGTCTTATCCAGGCTGGATTTGTCGTTGCTGCTGCTTATGCTATGGCGTTACCTCTTCAGTGGTTTATTGGGCAGAGGGCTATTACGTATATATTGCACGGAGGAGATGGCTACTATTACCACCGCAATAACAACCGCCCCAACCGTCGGTTCGCTTATCTGAAGTGTGCAAGGAAAGATTCCAGTGGAACTGCTAGAGTGTCGCTTGCACCACTTTAATGGTCACGACCACCCTCCGGATCTTTTCTACCCTCTGGTTTGCTCTTTGAGGAAAGATGTTATTGCAAGAGTCCGGACTGGCGACCAAACTCCCTTTGGTGAAATAATAGAACAGGAGGGACAGAGGTTAGGGTTCCTTTTGGAGTGACTTGTTTCTTCCCCCTCTAAAGATCTAACTACAACCCATTAATTGTCTTCTCCCTTTCATTCTTCCAGATATCCTATTGAAGTAAGAGAACAGCTGGACAGTGCGTCCTTAGAAATTCGACTCCATGCTGTGAGGGCTTTCTTAAGGCCAAATATTCCTAGAAACATTGGTGTTATGGGAGCCCTGTTAGGTCTTCCCGAATATCAATGGCTCACTCGCTCTCAGCATGTGCCAGAGAGCATCTATGCTGGTATGTGCGGTAATCTGGCAGATGGCACCCTCTCACTGGTGTTCATCACACCTGATATGCGAGCTTTTATGCAAACACGCACCATGGTGAGTGACCTTGGCTCTGCTAACTTCAATTTTAATCCGATTTTGAGTTGGCCCTGGTCGGAGAGTCGGTAGGTTGATGTCAGAAAGGTGATGTCACTCTAGTGACAATTGGCCACTTATCCGAAGGATGATATCAGTAACAAAACTCTGATGTCAGAAATCAGATGTACACGTTTGTGATATCAATAATCTGACATCTATCATAGAGAAAATACCAAAACCAGTTTAAAGAAAAGTTGTGTTTTCTATCGTTTGAAACATCAAACAAAGAGGTGGAACATGATTTCCCGGTGTTCGGACCGAGGCGGAGCCGAATTTGATATCCGTTTCCACCTAGCTCCAGCCGTTTACGAGATAGCACAAAAAAATTCTCCAAATTCGATGAAATTAAAATGGCCCTACTAAAATTGAGTAAAGGTGCTAGAAACCAAATTTCAGCTCAATATTCTAATAACTATAGATTTTACAGCATGCTGAATTCGACTGGTACGTAGACTGATATCACATCTGGTTACATCAGTTCTGGTGACTACGACGTCAGATGTATGACTTTGTGTAATGGTCTTCTGATCATGATATGAGCAGTATCATTTTGTTGATCAGAAGACTGACAAATGTCAGTATTCTATGCTAGCCTTCAGATGTCAGTGCTGCTAAATAATGTCAGTAACTGATATTAAAATCAGGAGACAGACAAAGGTCAGTAATATATGTCAGCTTTCTGATACCAAAGCCCCTTAACGATATCAGTTACTGATATCAAAGTCACAATACTTATATCACTAAAACTAGCGACATCATTCGTGTGATTCTGAAATCAGCCTTCTGACTCTCTGACCAGGGGGGGTCTATAAATTTTTTATTGGATTACTATATTTTGTTGTCTCCTCTATGTTGCCCGCCCTCAATATTGTGTATTACTCATATCTTTCCTGTGTTGTAGGTCTTTGTTGACGGGACAGAGAAGAGGTTGTTCCGCAAGCCAAAATCATCTCAAATTTATGTCATTTCCACTGTTTGGAGGTACAAAGTAAGTGCAAATTAACTGCAGGTAAATTATTGGCCTTTGTTGCTTTCCGGCTCACATTTTTTGTGGACGTGTTTTAGGTAATAACAATGCTACGAGCCATCATGCAGAGGAGGACGGAGGCTGCATATGATGTGCTTATGAATTTCCTGAAATTACTCATGCCAAATTTCAGACCACTGACAGTAAAATGTGATTTTGAGGACGCACAAATCAATGCATGGCGCAATGCTTTTCCTAATGTGTCTGTTGAGGGTTGTCTCTGGCATTATGATGTTGTGAGTAATGTATTTTCACATGCTGTAGTTTCTTTGATAGCACCATTGCAGTGCTGTAAGTATTGTCAAGGTGAATCCACAATACTGCTCATAGCTCATGCGACTCATAAGTTCCATCGCATTTAACCTATATGTTTTTGGTGAAAGTGTTAGTTTAATTTATTTCAACGAGGTTTTTTCCCCTTTAAAGTTCCTAAGTTTCCCCTCTTACACTCCGCATTCAGCAATGAGTGGAACTTCAGAGCCACATGAGTGTATGATAGGGTGTTCCAAAAAAAAATCGGTAAGCCACAACGCGCCTCAAAAGAAAGTTTAGATCGAGTACTTTCCAACGAGCACACGCGCAGGTCTGTGCGACATCGGGAACCATACCCAAGTCGCGTTGAAAGATTTTGATTTTTTTTCGCGCCAAGTTCGCACCATTTCGCAACTTCACGTTTATCGCGCTACTACGCGGCTTCGCGGCCGGGGATGGGGATGCGCCGTTCACAGACACTACAGGGTAGGTACTTGACGTAGGACATGTCACCAGTCGCGCGACCCGCACCGTTCCGGACAGACGACCTCGAATATCAAGCTAACCTCGATACCCGTATTTTCGCTCTAGCTCCTTTCTGAATTACCGCTCGAGGACCGGGTTTGCGCGAGAACGTAGCTAGTAGTGAGGGTTATCGACGACCGAGAGCGCATCGATAACATTTCACGACAACATGAGGAAAATTCGAGATAAAGAGTCTGGGCTTTCGCCGCCTCATTCAAACCGAGCGCGCGAAACAATGGCGCCGGTCCACTGCTGGCGCGCGGGAGCCGGTAAAGTCCGCTTTAAGTTTCGCCTTGCTCGGCTCGTGCGGCGGAGCGGCGCGGACTTGAGATGCGGTTCAGCTCGCTGTACGCGAGCGGAGAAGTGGTTGCGCCGTGGGTTTCGGTTTTATTTTCAAATGTTTATTTTATAGCATCTCTTTAGTTTACGCTTTTTTACAAGGGAGGTGGACGAGAGGGGCGGACTAACACGATCAATTTGCTCTTTTAGTTTTTAATGTCATATATTATGTGCATAAATTATATGCATTTTAACAAAATAATAGAATTTACATAGAATATAAAAAAAAATGTAAATAACAGAAACAAAACAAATCTTCATCTATGAGAAAAAATCGAGTGTTAGACTAGCGTTGCTATGCTTTTCCTGCCTAAGGAGATCATTTTGGACCTGCAAACAAAAATTTTGTTAGCAAAACATTATACACTTTTAATTGCGTAGTTGCAAGAGGAGGGGAGGGGGTACTCTTACCAGTAGAAGGTCCTGAAAGCCCTCTTCCTGCCTTGTCAGAGAATTTTTAACAAAGCGTTTGACAAGAGCAACTCCGCGCTCTGCCACGTCATTAATACATTGTAAAGCTTCAACAACAAAAAGGTTTTTGAGATAGCCCTCGTTTTCTGGCCATTTTTCAGGGTCCTCAGAGAGAAAAGCAGTATCAAGCTTTAAGATTTTAAAAAAAGCCAATGTTGTTTCAGAAACAAAATGGCTAAGGGGCTTATCTAGCAAAGTCTCAAAATTAGTTCTTTGAGGGACCACGTATCGCTTCCACGGAGATACCTTTTTAGGGGGTGGGGCGGACAGTCGCACCACCATTTCTCTTTTCTCGCAGACAGAAATGCCCTTGTCAAAAAAAGCCAAACCTACGGTAACACCGTGCAGGTACCAGAGGTGATTCTTGAAGGCCGAACCAGCAATAGCCGATATTTGGTCACTTTGAGTGTAGCCAATTATGTCGTTTGCTAACTGTAAATCAGTCCTAGGCGCTATGGCCACAGTGGTTGAAGTGAACCAAGGCTTCAGATAGGTCGAAACAAAAATCAAGTTGAGCTGCCGCAAGTTTTCGAGCACGTCACTTTCAAGAGCAAATTCACCTGCAATCAGAAAGATGCATACAACATGAGTACATAATGGGTTCACACGCGCCGCCCCGCGCCGCCCCGCGCCGCCCCGCCCCGTCCCGCCCCGCGCCACCCCGCGCCGCCCCGCGCCGCCCCGCGCCGCCCCGCGCCGCCCCGCACCGCCCCGCGCCGCCCCGCGCCGCCCCGCGCCGCCCCGCACCGTCCCGCCCCTCGCTGCGCATCTAAACATATATATTACGCACTACACAGCTGGCTTCAAAAGATATCTCACCTGTGAGAGCAAACATGTGGATTGTTAGGCAATATATTATACGGCCCATGAAGCGAGCTGAGGAAACTGCTATCGGCGGAGAAAATTTAATTGGTTGGGAGGGCTTAGGATTATCACCAAGAAAAATTACAACAAGCTCAAGGAGGTATCGATAATCGGCACGAGTGTGTGGTTTCTGGGGAAAAAAAAATGGGTTGGTGCGACACTTCGAGGTAATATTTGCAAGTTATAATGCAAGGTAACATATCTTACTTGTAAGGCTTCTTTAGCAAATTCAAGGATCGATGCACGACGATCTTTTAGAAATTCGTCGCACTCAGGATCCTCCACGGCCGATTTAAAGGCTGTCTTATTGATGGAGTCCCAGCAATCCTGTAGCCGCCTGCAGAGAGCACCTAAATCTGGACTCGTCGACTTTTCGACGAGCCGGTCAAACAGCGTTTTAGGGATGATCTCAAGCAGGTGGTGTCTGCAAGCCACGTAAAGGACATCTCTCCCCAGTGCCTTCTCGATGAGTGATGCGGCACCGTTTTCATAGCCCGTGTTCGAAGTAGGGGTGTCCGAGCACAAGGCGACCACTTCTTCTGAACACTCCCACTCCTCGAGGCACTTCAACACCTCCCGCACCGTGTTCTGTCCAGACCCGCTCGGGATAGCCCGGGCTGCAAGCAGCTGATCGACCTCGAGTCCTACAACACAAAACCAAATACAAATTAGCGATTGTGCGACATGCCGTATATAATCTGCAATACACCTCAGTAAAATGGGTGGCCTACTCCCTAGGGGCTAGGTACTTTTTCCCCGACCCGCGGTCTGCTCTCCTACACCTCCTACCCTTCCCACGCATGAAGTGACTTACCTGTAACGATTGTCGGAAGTCTCTCTTCAGTCTTCCGTCGGGCACCGGGTGCCAGGAGCGGTACGTGGATCCCGTCCCAGTGGACGGTGAGCCGGCGACCACCCTTCTGTGATCGAAACCGACGCCGGATCTCAGCTGCTGCCACCTTCCTTGCCTTCACCCGGTCGCGGAAAAACGACGATTTCCCACATTTGAAGAGTTTGACGCCCTCTCTTCCTTTCACGGTGGCTACAACCGCATTCACAGTGCGGAAAGCACCCCTTGAGGTACAGTTGCTTTTGTCCAGAAAAGCCATCAGCTGGGGTGCAGTGCTGATTTGCCTAGGGCGGAAGGGAGCGGAGGCTGTTGGGTTTGCAAGTGGATTATCGGAATCTGCGTCTGAGTCCGGCTTGTAGTCAGGGTCCCGATGGATGCTGGCGCCTGACTCGGGCTCCTCACTATCTGTCAGTACGAAAACAAAAAAGGTGTAACTAAATGTTTTATACCTGTCCAACCTACCCCCCCCCCCCCCCCAAACAAAAAAAAAAAAAATATATATATATATATATCCACAAAAGCACTGCGCTGACTTGATTTCCCCCCTCCCCCCCCCCCCAGTCTGCCGCGCTCTCGCGCCCGCACCGCGCCCCCACGCCGCCCCCCGCACCGCGCCCCCGCGCCGCGCCCCCGCGCCGCGCCCCGCCCCGCGCCCCCGCGCCGCGCTCCCGGCTTCCGCCCTCCGCGGGGAGAAGGGGGTCCAGCAGAAGCTAGTGAACAATTACAGTTGACTACCCTTTGACTTACCTTCAACGTAGTCACGCAGAGAGGAACATTTTCGTTTACGGACTCGTATCAAGTCTGATTTTGCCGCGATAGCTGCATCGCGTAGCTCGGACTGCGATGGCGGCGTCGTGGTCCCTTTCTTCCCAACGTCGAACAACGCATCCATAGCAGCACCGAAGGCGGACTCCCTCTTTGAGTACGTCTTCCCTGTCTTGATATTCTGGGCCTTCTGCAGGTACTCATATTCACTCCGCAGGGACAATATTTTGTTCTCAATATTATTCAGATGGATCGTTTGACTCAAAAAGTCTACGACCCACACCTTTTGGACGGCCTATGCAACGATTCGCGCGCACTCTTGAACCTTCTGTGACTTTTGCTGGGTGTAAAACAACAAACATTGCAAAACGTCACGCCCGGTTGGCAAACGGTCGTGAGGCAAAGCACGCGCACGAGAGCCGGTAAATCTCTCAAACACTTTCGACATTTCGTCGTCAAGAAATGAACAACAATGTCCACACAACACACAACACACACCAACACTCGCACTTCATTAGCCAATCTGATCTACCGGTGCCTGGACGAGACTGGCCAGTGCCAGCCCAGTGCCAGCCCAGCGCCAGCTCGGCTCGTCTGTCGTCTGGCTGCGGCAGCGACATCTGCGTACGATTGTACGAAGTGTGAGCGAAAACATAGCAGAAAAACACCTGTCATCGTCGTCGTGCCGCTATCGCTTCCCCGGCTTGGGTGACTGAGAGCTGAGAGCACGATGCTGCGAGCGGACTGTACCGGCTCCCGCGCGCCAGCAGTGGACCGACGCCATTGTTTCGCGCGCTCGGTTTGAATGAGGCGGCGAAAGCCCAGACTCTTTATCTCGAATTTTCCTCATGGTGTCGTGAAATGTTATCGATGCGCTCTCGGTCGTCGATAACCCTCACTACTAGCTACGTTCTCGCGCAAACCCGGTCCTCGAGCGGTAATTCAGAAAGGAGCTAGAGCGAAAATACAGGTATCGAGGTTAGCTTGATATTCGAGGTCGTCTGTCCGGAACGGTGCGGGTCGCGCGACTGGTGACATGTCCTACGTCAAGTACCTACCCTGTAGTGTCTGTGAACGGCGCATCCCCATCCCCGGCCGCGAAGCCACGTAGTAGCGCGATAAACGTGAAGTTGCGAAATGGCGCGAACTTGGCGCGAAAAAAAATCAAAATCTTTCAACGCGACTTGGGTATGGATCCCGCTGTCGCACAGACCTGCGCGCGAGGGGGCAACCACTCAAGAAATCATGTGTCCCTAGCCGATGAAATCCCAGAGAAATCCCATTGAAATCTCGCGAAATCACCGAAATCATTGGAAATCATCGAAACGAAATTCACCGAAATCTCTCGAAATCCCGTGAAATCTTGAAGGCATCTTGAGAAATCCGTTAAAATGTGGTTGAAATCTGGTGGAATCACACGCAATGTGAAGAAATCCTACAAAATCAGAGAAATCAGGTAAAATCAGAGCAGGAGGAATCTCGAGAAATCTCGGGAAATCTGGAGAAATCTTATAAATCGTGAAATCATGTGTCCCTCCGGATAGGGAGTAGTTGCCCCCTCGCCTGCGCGTGTGCTCGTTGGAAAGTACTCGATCTAAACTTTCTTTTGAGGCGCGTTCGGAGGAAATCTGCGATCTCGACCCTCAAAATGGAACACCCTAGTGTATGAGCTATGAGGTATGGGCAGTATTGTGGATTCACCTTCACAAAACTAAATTCTTAATTGCTGCATTTGAAATTTCCCACTGTATGACAATGATTGTCTCATTTTAGGCTGTCTGGTCCCATGTCAAGAATAAGCTGGGTCTATATCGTGTAATTAGGAACCGTCCAGTAGTTTCCTCATTGATAAGATCTGCAGGGGCATTACCGCTTCTTCCTGCTTATGACATTCCTGGTGGTCTTCTGGATCTTGCCTATGAAGCTCAGAACAGAGGCTGCTTGAGGCTTCTCAGACCATTTTTCAGGTATATGGATAGGGAATGGATGCCAAAAGTACATGATCTCAGTGTCTGCGACTCTGAGCACCGAACCAACAATGCATCAGAGTCATCCAACAGAATGCTGAACAGAGCCATCAGAGTTTCAAGTCCAAACTGCTTTGATGTTTTGCGTAAGTTGAGCGAATTTCTATGTTGTCTGCGGAATTGAGATGAGACTGAAAGCTGAAGATAAAAATCCTATGATTAATTTTCCTAAATAAATTTTTGGTTCATTGGTTTCCAGGTACTTTTGTGACTACAAATGAGAAAGCAACAGTGGATTTGAGAAGACTTCAAAATGTGCTGGCACCTGTTAGGGGAAGACGTGTATCAGCTCTGAGGAATGATGTGCGAATAAGAAGACTGACCCTTGACTACAGGAATGGAGATATTACTAGTCTTCAATTCTTGAGGAGGGCTTCTCGTCGAATGCAAAATGTTTTCAATAGAGTCTTTCGCTAACTTATTAGTGTCTTCAGTGTAAATTTATCTTGGAAAGTCGTTAACAATATCACTTCACTACCCCCTAATTCCAGGCTGAGAATACGAACACCCATAGATTTGATGCATAACTAACTTTAAATTTTTCCCCTTACGCTTCATTGTGCACTCTTCTAATATAAAACCAACGTAAAATTATCTTGGAGTAGACAATATAAGAGGCTTCAATTTAGCAATTGACATTTAGAGAGACTTCTTACTTTTATCCTGAAAGAGAAACAATTTGTCTTCTCACATCTCAATTGTAGCCGTTTCTATTTTCCATATCTTTACATTTTACTTAAATTCAGTTTGAAGTTTCCACAATTTTGCTCTTTAGTAACGTGCATTTGTTAGGTGTTTATTTGTTTTTGATCAAGTAATGTGATGTGTTTCATGCAACTTTCCTTCACTCTTATTCAAGGAACAGATCAGGTTTTTTTAGTCATGTTTGTGTAGGCACATAGCTTTGACCAAAATGTTTTACTTTGTTGTTTTTTCCCCCTTTATATTCTTACTTATATTTGTTTGTGGTCTGCCTTTTTTGGGATTTCTTTTATTTTTGAACTGACTGAAAAATTGGTGATTCATTGTTCAATGTTTCTGAAAATAAATATGTGCAAAGAAAGAAACAACTGTCTTTGATTCCCCTTTTGCGGCTTGCGTATTTCCTGCATTGGAAGAGAGTAGATACCTTTGTGAAATGCCTAGGCGTGTCATTTTCTAAAACAACAGTTGTACAATTTTTTTCTAGAATAGCATAACTTTGCTCATAGCAATTTTAAAAAGCTAGTAGTGAGCGCCCATACCATAGAGAGCCCCGTTTAGGGACCTTGCTGGCCGTGCCACACTCATCCCATTAGAGACATGGTAGGAGATTTTGTCCTTTGCATTTAACACATGCATCCAGCCAGGTGCAAAAATATATAAAATAAAAGTGCCATGAGGTAGCATGCACCATCCGGGGACCCAATATGGGGACCCAATATAGGGACCCTACAGAACTGACTCATCCAGTCAGATGCCAAGGTGGAGAAAATAAAAGGTAGTTACGTGAGTTGCTTTAATTGAAGTATATATTTCAAAAAACTACACAGAACTAAGTGAGTTAACATACAAATATTACAAAAAAAATTGAGTTTTTAATAAGAGAATAGAAAAAGTTCAAGAATCACAAAAGAATACTAAGACATCATATCAAAGTCAAAAATAAAAATATTAACACTATGAAAAATGTCTTGAATGTGTTATCACCGTTTATCTACAACATTAAATCAGACACAGATAAGAGTAAGAGATGTTCATCATTCAGCCCAAAGAGACTTGTCAAAAAAATAAAAGCAATAAGGTGGACATAAAATGAAACATCAATAACATAACATCTAGCGTAAATCTAGGTATAATGTTTAATCACTTGCACTCAGGGTGCTATACATTACGAAATATCCAATGTGTCACAAAAGGACGAAAAGAAACATCTAAAATTAAACAGAGCTTTATGCAAAAGGAACTAATAACACCACACCTATTACAGCAAATAGATGCATGTTTCTTGCATGATTGTTCAAACTACAAACAAATCTCCCATGAAATAAAAATAAGTACAAATTAGAAGCAGTTTAAAGGAAAGCATCTCCATTTAAGATGGCCAAATTAAACTTTAGAGGACCACTGCAAAGTGAAATAGGACTGCAACCTCTACAAAACCATTAACTGTGGCCTGGATTGCTCGATTCACAGTAAACCCAAGGATTCATCAAATAAAATAAAGAAATATTTAGGAGTGGATATACACGAAGGACAGAATGGTAAAGAAGCGTTAGGACCCTCAAAGAATGTTACTCACTAAGAAGCATTTTTAAAGTAGCCTTAACCTCATTTTGACACATAGGGCAAATTAAAACATACTTGTGGAAGTTATCACCGCGAAGGTACATTGGAGTTGAGCTCTTCTGACGCTTCAAATTCTCAACACAAGGGGTACAGTAGGGATAGTGACCACACGAATCCAGAACATTCAGGTCCTCGCATAACTCATGGCAAACGCCACATCGCTTTTCTGGATCAACATCTGCAACATTACACGAGACATAAAAATAGAAGGAATAGTTAACAAGAAGCAAAAACATTAGTCAAAAGTTAAAGCCTTTCCAAATATCACATTGCTTTGAGTGTCTTGATTGTACATTCAGAGATCAACCAAACCATGCTGCACAGTTGTGAGCACAATACTCATTCTGAACACAATAGATTTTCGAAGTTAGTGTGTAAAGAACGAGTAAACAATTAAGAAGTGACACAAATGCTTACCATCAAAACGCATGTTTGACAGTCCATAGTCAAATATATCCTGGTCACTTGCATCAGATCCAAAATTTTTCTGACAGCCAGAAGTGCTAGGGCCTGGGTTAATAGTGGCAGACGTCATTGTAGCAGAGGCAGCAGAAGGGGCTTGATGGGGCGATGAATGAACTGGAGATGCTCGACTTGCTACTGCCAATGGGTGTTGTTCGAGCCCACCTCGCATAACAGCCCTCTCAATAGTCTTCAAGCAAGAAGCAATACTGCCTAAATTGTCTAGCATCCCTGGCGATGCAAGCCAAAATGAATCAGAGTCGGACAAACAGCTTATGAGGTGTCATCACTGCATCGCTACTTACTCTGGCCTTGATCATAGGTCATATGTTGATGACTTGCACCTCCAGAACCTCCAGGACTGGGTGCTTCTGCAACTGGACGATCATAAATGCTTGCATCACATGGTTCGGCCGCAGCACCTCCAGACGCAGCACCCCCAGACGCTCCAGACGCAGCAACTCCAGACGCAGCTGATGTGCCCGGCTGGTTAATCTTGCTCGACCCGGGCTGCTGGGACAGTCACTTGAGGCGCTTGTTCACCACTTCCTCTCGGTCCATCTGTTACAAGAAAACAATATCAATTCGAAAGGCCTTACATGCTATTACACTCCCACTCTGGCCTATCAATCTTTCTTGGTTTGCCAGGACAAATGTACACATAGATAACAAGGAGGAAACCGTACCATGGTGAGGGTTCACACGTGAGGAGTTGAGAGGGAGATCTGGAGAGATCCACTCCAAGTCAGCGACGGACGAGGACGATCACTAGTCAGATGAGTTGAGATGTCACGAGCTAGGTCAGGGTCAGGAGGTACAAACGACAAACGACAGAGACAGAACGACAGTTTTGAAATCCAGTTTGGCACATAGTCTAGAAGGCTGTGCTTCATCTATCACAGAGAAATGCTTGGGAAAGTATACTGATTTATTTGACAAACTAATACTGCAAATTGAATTGTTCCAAAACAGGTAATAAAATTGGTTTCATTATTTAAAATTGAGGGACCTTCAACAGTGCCAACCACTAGGGAGCTCCCCCGAGATAGTCGACTCTTCACCAGTCTAGGATCGATTATCTCGGGGAGGATCTAGGCTACCCTGCTCTGCCCCTCCCTCTCCCCACCCCCCACCCCTCCCCACCTCAGTCTCTGAATTGTGTCTCTGCATGTGTCCTCTTGTCTACATTTTAATCGGAATTGTTCAAGTGTGCTTTTCAATATGCTGCCAGACGAATCTAGCGTTACCAAAGACAAGTTCGGATGTCCAGTTATCAATGTTACTGCCGAAAACTTGAAGAACTTTCCGTCTCTCGTTACTTGGATAAGACAAAAAGGTTATGGCACGGACACCGGCCTCTTGAAGGTGAGTGGACAACTTGCCCGGAAAGGCGTAGCGTGGCGTGGAAACAACAACAAAGCAGAAAGCACTTTATAAATAATGCACTTCATATGCAATAATTGTTATTGAACTTTATCCTAATAATTGTACAGACATATGTTGCTTTGTTTTGTTTCCCGCTATGCTCCGCCACTCTGGTCAAGTTGTCCATTTAGGAATGGAACACTCCTTTTTGGGTAGTTTTGAAATCCGCACTCTGAAACTGAATCCTCTTGTTGGGAGCTTTGAAAAAACTGTATAATTGCCTCTCCTTTAAATCTTTGTGCTCTACAGCTGACCCTCAGCCCTGAAGATAGAAGAGATGAAGAGTGTGTAAAACAGATCACGAAGCTCATGAAAGTGGCATTCAAAGAGAAGGAGTGGGACGAAGAAACCAACTCATTCAACTTCGTGTACAGTCCATCTATCCAGTTAGCCTTCAGAGCATCTCCTGATCATCACATTTATCAATATTCAAAGATGGAGTGCACCGCCAGGGAGAGGCAAATGTTTGTGGAGAGATCAATAAAACCCCAGAGCTACAGAGAGACGCGCAACTGTGGGAACAGGCCGACTCGTACTACGGTTATTTGCACCTCCGACGATTCGTCCTCAACAATTCGTCCCATGATTACTAGTCCCCAGACTTTTCGTCCTCGGTTACTTTGTCCCTAGTTAATTAGTACTAAGAGAACTTGTAACATTTTTATTATTCCATGCAGATGTTGTGGCCGCATGCCCGGGTGAAGTCCACGACGCGATCCTCCCAAGGGGCGGGCAACTCATGTATTTCCGTGTACACTTGCCTTGTATTTCTAATATATTTTTCGGTATTTTTCTCGTATTTTTGTAGAGTATTTCTATGTATTTCTGTGTATTGTGGAATATTTCCTGGTATTTTTATTGTATTTCTAGAAATACACAGGTATTTCTGTGTACACGTTTTTTTTTCGACTTGACCGCCCCTCGGATCCTCCTCCTTGTAGCGAATACCCCTGTCCTGAGGGATCCTATGGATGGGACGAATGGGGATGAAAAATGGGACAAATAAGGGACAAATTTTTAAAACCGAGGACGAAATATCTTCGGACGAGTAAAACCAGGACAAAAACTCTGAGGACAAATGGACGGAGTACGAGTCCTTAGGGGGACGAGTTATGGGGGGACGAATGGGCATGGAGCCCTACAGTTTTTCTCTTCTGCGACGATTGAAAACATACCTGCGCACAACTATGACGTCGCAGCAGCGTCTTAACCACCTCGCCTTGCTTCACTGCTATAAAGAGGTAGTGGACGCTTCAGATATATCGGACCTTATGACGAGATTTGTAAACAACTCTTACCGCATCTCTGTCTTTGGGAAGACCAAATAGTTGCAACGCTGACTACACACACAATGAAATGTATATTGTTCAAAACTGTGATTCGTGCCTTATTTTTTCACTGAAATGCGATTTTTTTTTGGCGCCAGTCTCGGTTGGGGGGCGCCAAAAAGGGTTGAACGGGCTGTACCCCCCTGGCCAAAAAACGTTCCTACGCCCCTGATATGTGTGGTGTGTGCTGTTACACGGTGCTCTTGCAAAATAGCGGAAATTAATTGCAAAATTGACTGCCACTGCAAAGGACTCTACTTTGAGACAGTCACCAAGTATATCAGTTAAAAATAAAATAAAATAAAGTTTTAAAAACTTTAAGCCTTTTTTGTTCTTTTTTTTTTTCTTTTTTCAGGACGACAGAAGAGCAAGGGTTGACGAGCCAGATAACGGGTTTTTTCCTCCTAAAAAATTAAAGGCTCACATCAGGGCAACTTTCCCTAAATTATGTGTAAATGAGATTCCTAAACAAATTTCGGAACAGTGTGGAATGCGTTGTACAGAGCAGAAATCTTATTTTCGAGTATGGAATCGACATCAGCGTGCCTTTTACACCACGAAACGACGCGTCTCACTCTTGCTCCCCGAAAAACAGGGTTTTGTTCAACTCGGTGTTCAAAGCGGTGTTCGGAACAGGTTAGTATGCATTCCAGAGCGGATGAACGTCATTTTCGAGTGCGGATTCGGCACCGACTCACCCGTTTCACGTGGAAATGACGTGTGAGACGCCTGCCTTCGACACAACTGTAATTTTGTTCTATTGTGTGTTCCAAATAATGTTCGGAACAGGTTTGTACGCCTGCTCTGCGTGTTCATACAGGTCTGTGGTGGTGCGCGACGACTGGTGGGTGGAAATATTACAGCAAACGGAGAGTGAACGCTGTGCTTTTGCTATCACTCAAAAAATGGTCATATATTGTACGAAAATGTTCAAAATGGGTGTTCAAAAGTGTTCAAATCAATTATCTGAGTGTCTATTCGTGTTCAGCGCCACCAAATTGTCCGGTAAAGACACTCATCTCGACTCTATAGCTTAATTTTGAACCCGGTAAGCGCACCCTACGAGCATTTTGTTCAATGTGATCAAACTGAACGATTCCGGGTGAACGGTTCGAAAATTTCAAAAAGACTTCGGACAGAATTGTTTTTTATACATTTAAGAACAACTCTGCAAATTTTCACACTTCTTTCACTAAATGCCCTTTTTTTATAGAATGCGACGTGTACCTCGGCAACTATGAGAGCAAACATCAGTCTCAAGTACCGGCTGGACTACTTTCCACTCTACAGTTATTTATGACAGTTTTTCTGCATTCTGAATGCACAACAAGCTAGGCCTGCCCTTCCACCAAACGTCGTTGCCAGCTCCGCTTCGCTGCGCTGGCAACTCCGTTCGGCCGGGGGCAGCCTAGCTTGGCCTGCCGGCGGCGTTATGGAGGACGGGCCTTCGGCCTGTCCTCGGAGTCACAGGTTGTAAAAAAATCACTTTAAAAAGCGGGCCTTCGGCCCGCTTACTTATTGTAGCACTCGTACAAAACAATTCGAGCCTTCGGCCCGATGATACTTTTCATTTTTTTAATTTTTTTTTTAATTTTATTTTATTTTTAGATGTAAATTACTGCTTTCAATAACGGACCTTCGGCCTGCAAACCTATTGTCGCCTCTCGCGGTCATCGGGTACATTTTGGCCTTCGGTCTGATCATCCTTTTATTTATTTTTACAGATTATGCCTGTTTATTTTTTACATACCAGTGTAGTAGGTTTGCCTATCCTAGGAGTTACGGCGCCTTACGTGCATATCGGGTAGGCAAACCCGCAACAGTGGTGTGTATTTGACTTGACAGAACATAGTGTTATTTAATATTACAAACGATTTTTAAGGGGGGATCCTAGTGTAGAGGCTCAAAAAATAGGGTATTTTCGGGATTTTTTTGCTCTGAAACTATAAGAGCTATCGAAAATCGGAAAAACGTTGTGTTCGGGCAAACTTAACCTAAAAAATCAAAAAAAGGTCATCTTCATAGCTGTTATATTGGCTGCTATACCCTCCCCTGAAGCATCCCTCCTCTTGCGTGCAGAGTACAGCTGGGCTCCACGCTCCAGCCCGACTCGAACGTCTGAAAAAGTCGCCCCGGGAATCTTTAGACTCGGGAGGGTCCTGGCTATGGTCGGAACTAGAACCAATGCTGAGAATTTTTTTTTAGTATTTTTTTGAGCAATCTAAAGTTTTAGTACCGAAATTTGAGTAAAATTTTCAAAGTTTTGATTTTTTTCCATATGAAGGAGACCTCCGATTTCGGATCTTCTAGTTCCGACCATAGCCACTTGTTGGAGGTACAACCACAAAATTTCGCTACTCTGTCGGATGAACCGTTTGGGCGCCAGAAGGGAGCACAGCTGTAAAGATGGCGTTTCGAGAAACACCGCGTAACGCGGCCAATAATTAATATATGCAGATGTCCTTTATCGATTTTGTAGCTAAGGGTTGCCCAAACACAACCTTTTTTCCGATTTTCAAAAGCTCTTATAGTTTCAGAGAAAAAAAATTCCCAAAAATACCCATTTTTTTGAGCCGCTACGCTAGGATCCCCCCTTAATATCACTGGTGTTAAATCAAAGGGGCGTTTATCCACTTTCGGTTGAAATTCACTTTTTGGTCATTAGGATAGAGATTTTCATTGCGCAACTATTGGTGTAATCAGATTTTTCCTATCTTTTTAAGTGACCGTGTTATTCACCATTTTCTTTTTTGACGTATATCCAATTTCCTCTCAAAGTGGCGTAATTATATTTACCCAGATAAATAAAAAGAGACGTATATCCCATGACTAGTTTTTCAAAGTGACGCATATCCACTGAGTTTTGGGATATACGTCTCTCTCAAAAAGCAATACTTAATACATGTCCCTTCTCAGTGACCACAGTGGATGTACTTCTCATTTTTCAATTCGCCGGTGTCAATGCCAATAAAACTGTGTGGAGAATAAAAATTTCTTTTTGTGATGGGATCACAGCAAGAACATAGACCTCTCAGAAGATGTCGTCAAGGCTCTCTTCAGCAGCCAGATTAATGCCACATTTTGCTGTTTTCTATGTACCAATACATCCAACACAATCATCTCTACAATTATCCCAACACACTGTTTTGTTTTGTTTTTGGGAGCACAGCCATACAGTGGATATTAATGTTATGAGTAAGTCTCATCACTGACTGAAACTTTCAAGTTTGCAAAATTACAAAGGCAAACAGGAGAAGAGTCTACTTTTAACCTTGGCAAGGCCCGGTGTTTTGGTGTGAGATGAGTCGTCCACATATCCCACGTTTAATAGATGTAATAACACTATTTCTTATAGTAACTTTCGATGCAATTGTAGATGAGATGGGTGCCACGATACTAAAGTGTTCAAACGACATAATCACAACGAGACTACATTACAAATCAAAGAAAACACTTTAAATAACTTGGAATAACACAAACTGTGAAGCTGTCGGCTGCTTTTCTTCTGCTGAGGTTTGCCAGTAGCGCCCTCTAGTTGTAAGAACATAGAGGTAAGATTTTTGACCAACTTATGAGAGGGCAGTGAGTATTTAGCAACAGAAAGCAGCAGACGACATGCCTCCCGTCCTAACGTGGTCCCAACGGAAAAATAGACTATCTCTCTCTCGCACTCGTGGGCTAGCCTACCCTTCAAAGTGACGTAAATCCTACTGATGTTCTGTCACAGTGACTAAAATCCCATTGTTGAAATGTCAAAGGGACGTAAATCCCAAATGCAGATGGATGTTCGTCACTTTGACAGATAAGCAAAGGATTTACGTCTCTTTGAAAAAATCAGTTGAAGGATATACGTCCCTTATATTTGAACCAAGTGGATATACGTCTGTCTGCATGACGTATATCCATTCACGTCTCAGTAACTACTAATATAAAAGAGTTGGTGCACCGGAAAGTTGGTAGGGTGTTTCCTGAACAAAAATAAAGCAGAAATAATAGGTCCATAATTTGCCATACTCATTCTGTTTTAAATGAAACGTTTTTTCTCTCTCCTGTAAAATTTGGGAAATGACTTATACGTCCTTTTGACTTTTCACCAGTGATATGTTCGTTTATGAGTATATACATGAACAAAGGAGTACATTTCCAGTAAGTGTGTGCCATTTGAACGACATGCAAAGCTTTGGTAAGCGGAGAAAAAGTACTATAAATTAGTTTTAAACGAACATTTTTTTAGGCGTGAAAATATTTGAGGTAGCGGTGTATCACCGTGACTGCAGCCCACCCTTCTGCTTTGAAACGCAGTGGTTATGTGTCTATTGGTTGCGCCTATATCATAATTTCTGTGATTAAAGAAATGACAGGATACCCAACATGACGCTTTCGGATACTTGGGTCTTCGATTTGGCTGTAGCCCCTAAATTGTAAGAAATGTAGCGAAACGGACGAAATGTTGGTCTAAGGATCGCAACATTACGCAAAACCCATGAAACGATACCCAACATGATGTTTTAAATAATTGCGTCGTCGATGTGGCTGTAGCACCGAAACGGTAAAAGATAGAGCGAAACGGACGAAATTTTGGCTCTAAGGGTCACATAATGGCACAAAACCCATGTCACGACACCCAACATGATGTTTTATGATATTTGGGTTTTTCGTGTGGCTGTAGCGCCGAAACGGTAAGAGATGGAGCGAAACGGACCAAATTTTAGCCTAAGGATCACAAAAGTACGCAAAACCCATGACACGATACCCAACATGATGTTGTAGGATATTTGGGTCGTCGATTCGGCAGTAGCGCCGAAACGGTAAGAGGTAGAGCGAAACGGACGAAAGTTTGGCCCAAAGAGTCGCAAAATGACGCAAAACCCATGACGCGATACCCAACATGATGTTTTATGATATTTGGGTCTTTTGTGTGGCTGTAGCGCCGAAACAGTAAGAGATAGAGCGAAACGGACGAAATTTTGGTCCAGAAGACCCCAATTCGTCAAGATGCCCCTTCGGAAACCATAATATTTCATGTAAATAAATATTTTTTTTTTATTCCGTGAAAACTTTAATAATTTTTTTCAATGCCTTAATGAGGGTTGGCAGGATTTGCACCCGGCGTTTCGGTGTCCAGGATTGACCCTGAAGATACCCTAAAAATTTCAACTCTCTAGCTCAACTAGGGCTGGGCGGTATTTTTTTTTCAATACCAATTACCAATATTTTTTTATATTGGAAACTCGACCAATACCGATATTTGGTATTGGTGTTTTGATATATTGAAAATATTGATTTATTGAATAATATATCAATATTATTATACACTCTAAATGAAAAAGGACAATTCTGTCTCAGAAAATGTTGCGTTTTTGTGCACATCATTTTTTTGGGACAAATTGTCCCACTAAATTAAGACAATTTGCATCCGAAATATTACAAATCGTCCCAAATTATTACACAAATTTGTCAAAAGGGATTGGTGTGCACAAAAACGCAACATTTCTTGGGACAAAATTGTCCCTTTCCATTTGGTGTGTATATATTGTTATTGGTACCAATAACAAATATTGGTATTGGTGCCTCCCAAAATTTCTATATTGGTCTACCAATATTTTTTATTATTGGTATTGGTCCCCAATATATTGAAATACCGCCCAGCCCTAAGCTCAACTCCTTCGAGTGGAACAGACAGACAAACAGACAGACAAACAGACAGACACCAGATCGATTGCATAAGCCCGCTCTGAAGCTTTTTCAAAGGAGAAGGGCGGGCTAAAAAAAAACAGCGGTTGGTGTACTACAGTTTGCGACTATAGTTATTATTGAGTGAAAACTGTACTTCTTTCCACCCGGGTCTGATATCAAGAATACTGAAAAATACCAAAACCCTTCAAGTCATTCTGACATTCAGTATAAAACTTGTTTAAATTATATGGTATATGATCTTTACAGGAGGATATGCATCCTACTTGGCGGATCTAACTGAAACTGATGACTGCTTCACTGACATAGACGTCGTTATTGACTGTCGTTCAAAGCTGAATAAAGCACCAATCACAAAGGCGAAATACAAAATTACAACAAATAGAAATGTTTCCACTCTAAGCTGGCTCACAAAGGATAAAAGACCTCCAGTTTAAATGATACAGGTAAAATGCTATTTTTATATTACGTGAAACAATTACTAATGCTAAGTAAAATAAGTAAGACTTTACTTTCTTTTAACTACAGGTCAACTTTGAAATAGGGGTGGCAAAGGAAATGCAATCCACACCCATCTACCGAGACATGATGACTCTCTATGTACTAGCTAAATTTGACATGCCAATATGTCGCGTAGCTGTAAAATTTCCACTGGATGACTCGACAAAAAATGATGAAATAATTAATTTAGCAGCCATCAACTTCTACAAAAAGAAAATATCAGAAGAAAGAATGATGAAATACCAGATGAAAAGAACATCAAAACAACTTCAACCTCCATCTATGAAAATAGCTGCTCTTTTTAGTATCATAACTAAATTCTTCCAAATTTTACTACGTAAGTTCTACTACATGTACTTTTCTTTGTCTGTCATGTTTATCAATTGCTAACTTTCAATTTCAAACAACTATGTCATACATATTTACTTCAAATATGTAAAACTTTCTATAGTTACCCATTAATTTTGTTTTCAGTGTCACTTATATATTTCGTACTATAAATGTTACAGAAATAAGAGTAATATAAAAATGTATTGTAACGTTAGGGCCCTAAATCAGTAGTGAACGCGCTGCTGCCATTCTCATGAATGTACGCCTAGTGTCAGTCTATTCTCACACAAGGCTCTCGCAGTGTTGTCCGTAGTAACGCCTCAACAACCAGACCGACGCGCTTCAGTCTTCCCTGTGCCGCCGTGCCAGCCAGACGTGCTCTGTACTGAAGTCCCAATAAATCCTCTAGGCTCAGCATTACTTCTCGGGCCCCGGCGGCCGCCGGCGGCGCGCTGACGGCACAACATCGGCACCTACCGGGACCAGTACCGGAATTTACCGGGTCCGTCCGGGGCCCACCCCGTGGTTTCACGGGAGGTACCCGGGTCCCTCCCGGGTCTGTCTCGGGGTCGGGACACTCCGATGATTAATCGGGTCCCTCCCGGGTCCCTACCGGGTTCCTCCCGGGTCCCCCCCGGGTCCCCCCCGGGTCCCTCCCGGGTCCCCCCGCGGGTCTCCCCCGGGTCCCCCCCGGGTCTAGTCCACAAAACGGTTTGTCTGGGGAACTTCTTACTGTAAAATTTGTCATAATAGATGAATTTTCATTGGTCGGCTGCAAGATGTTCAGTGCTATAAACAAAAGATGTATGCAAATAAGAGACTGCAGTGAATTTTTTGGTGGCTGTGCTTTGCTTCTTTTTGGTGATGTAAAGCAACTAGATCCTGTATGTGACAGTCCATTATGCAAATCTGATTTTCTATCACTGAAACCTTATGCTCTAGACGGTTTCACTTTATTTCAATATGTTGAAGAAGTCAAAGTACAGAAGACCTGTCATCGTCGATCAGAAGAAAAATTCGCTGAACTTCTTTCTCGTGTCAGTCATGGTATAATTACATAAGAAGATCAACAGTACCTTCGAGGAAGATTTGAACAATTCATGTCAAATGAAGAGAGATTGCAATTTCAATCTGCTGTTCATTTTTTTATGAAAAGGAAAGATGTGCAAAATTCTAATGAAGAGATGATAAGAAAAATGAATAAACCTATACTGAAGATCACTGTTGAAAATAATTTCGCAATTGCTGCTGCTTGTTCAGATGAGGTTGCATGTCATTTATCACAGAACTTGTATCTTGGAATTGGTGTACGTGTTATGTTGAAGGCGACTTTATGGACCGAAGCTTGACTTGTCAATGGAGCTCTAGGTGTTGTTGATAGCATTGTTTACAACCAGTCAAATGTAACAATGACCCCTGATTTCATTATGGTCAAGTTTGATATAAAGGACCTACATCCAATAGCAAATCCATTCCAATTCCTAGAATCCTAAAAACTTGACACGTTCGAGAACATTTTTGTTCTCGTTTACAATTTCCCATAGATTTGTCATATGCTACTACATTTTATAAATGTCAGGGTTCAACTATACCTAAATGAGTAATCCAAATAAAGGAAAAAGAACGGTGTCCTGGTATGTATTATGTCGCTTTATCCAGGGTAAGGCAGTTTTCAGATTTGATTATAGTCGGAAATTATGAAAACTGTCCGTAATTTAACATTAATAGCAACTTATATTCCGATAGAAATGCTAGTGAACAGTGGTTGCTTTCGAAGGCATCTCGAGGCTAGTAATAACAACATTGTGAACTTGATATTTTGTATAAATGCTTGTAAAATTTCAAACAGATTAACAATTTTCAAATTAATAACAATTGCTGTCAAGTTTTACTGATGGACTTCCCTTGTCTTTAACATTCAATTTTTATTACAGGTACATGTTTTGAATGATAAATTAATTAAAAAAAATAAACTTAAGACTTGCAGTCAGTTTCTTCTGTTTTTCAGTAACTTAAAATTAAACTGCAAGAACCAGAATGGAATTCGAAAAAAAAAAAAAAAAAAAAACTTATGTAAAGAAATGAGGGCACTGAAAGAGACGCGTTTTCTCAAATGCCTCCCTGTCCTGGATTACTCGCATTCTGAAACAGAAGCGTTAGCAACTTATATTGGTCCGAAGACCTACGCGTTTGGTGTATTAGCAAAGGCAAAGCGTGATACAACGAAGCGTGCAGCAAGAAGCTGGCAGGCGGTTGCCCGAACTTCCTTTATCAAATCATGGAGAGCGAGAACGAGTCCGAGCATGGTCAGCCAGTGCCCCATGCACAACCAGAAGTCGCCCAAGACGTCAACGTCCAGGGGCAGGACGGCGCCAACATGCAGCCCCAATTTCAAGACCACGTCGGTCGAGGACGAGGTTGCGGACGAGGACGTGGACGAGGTCGAGGCAGGACTCGGAAGGATCCGGGAGTTCGTTATCGCGGAGCATCCTGTGGCTGCGGATAGAGGAGCCGGACGACGGGGACGTCCTCAGCGAGAAAGACGACCTCCACGACGTCTTTTAGAAGAAGGACAGGACGGACAAGCACCACAAGTCCCGAGGGCACCGCAGGCGCAGGTAGGCGCCATGGACGACGACGGCGAGGCAGCTCACCACCGACATCATCACCGACAGCGGCAGGCCGAGCAAGGACAGCACCACGACGACGACGACTACGGGGAGAACACCGACGCCACTGGGCCCGATCATTTACAAGCTAAGAGGACGTTCTGTGTGACTTAAGGGTCGGGCCGAAGGCCCGATCGAACGCCGCCGGCAGGCCAAGCAGGCACGCCCCCTGCCGAACGGAGTAGCCAGCGTAGCAAAGCGGAGCTGGCAACAACGTTTGGTGGAAGGGCGGGCCTGCTTGTTAAAATTTAATGCAATTAACATTATATCATTTCATCATTCAGGTTCTACATTATTCTGTGTTTTGCGAAGAGCACATGCTCATTGGAATAGCTCCGATCCAAAATTACCGTCCACGAAATCTGTAAAGGAGTAAAAGTCTGTTGTATTACGTCTTATGCATATTCCATTAATTTTTTTTTTTTTGGATTAATTAACAATTGTATTATGTGATTCTTATAAGACTGATTATTATAGTCTTGTGTTTCATTAATCATTAATGACAATAAAATTTGAGTGAACTGTGAACTTGTACAATCATTTCCAGTTCTATGAAATTCATAAACAAAGGCTATTTGTGTCAGTGCATCATTTATCAAAATGTTGCTGACAATTGACTTGTTACTGTACTGAAAAGAAGTATCTATTGGGCATCATAGCAAGTCAAATGCAGCAATTTGCTTAAATGTAGTTTGAGGGTTAGTAAATTCTACTGCAGTCTTTGCAATAGATTAATCTTGGATGGTTTATGTTATAATGCATGTTATGTTCTTGCTGCATGACATTAATTATACATTTAAATTTTTTGTTTTCAATTTGAAACTAAAGGAAGTTATTGAGTTGATATTGTAGTATTATGACAACAAACATAACCCTATCTGGTCACAGCAAAACGCATTGTCACGGCCCGGAGTGATCACTACCAGACCGCATAGAAACTCAGTCTCATAACCAACTTTTGTTTTACGATCGCCTTAGTTCTTTCTGTTGTTTTGCCAAGTTCCAAATAAAAGGAGGCGCGAGCTTCGAGCTCGCTGTCATTCTCTACTCTGAGGCCTGGCTTCGTTAAGAGCTTGACACTTCCCCGTTCCTTGCTAATACTACATTGGTGGCAGCGGTAAAGAACGCGGAGGAGGAGAAAGAGAGCATCGGCGTCCTTGTAAGGATACCGAAGACAGATACGAAAGCGTGGCCGAAGGCCGCTGGAGTATCGGATACCGAGGCGTGGCCAGCAGGCCGCTGAGGTTTACCGTCGAGGCGTGGCCGAAGGCCGCTGAGACGCAGTGCGAAGGCGTGGCCAGCAGGCCGCCGGAGCAACCGAGAGAACTTCGAGAACTTCGAGACCGTCTAGACCTTCAGGCGCTCCGATCGTCACTGAGACCGTCGAGACCGTCAAGACCGTAGAGCCCGCCAAGGAGTCTATGGACGGCGTCTCGGACATTCCAGTCTTTCGGGTACAAGTCGTCCAAGAACCATGGCGCAGCTACAGCAGGGCGGCGCAGCAGCAGCCATCCACGAGGAGGAGCAGCACGAGCAGCGCCGGCAGCACCGCGAGCAGCAGGGGGAGCGTGACGCCGAGTCCGGAACCGACAACGAGTTCATGGACATCGAGGCGGTGGACATCGCTCCACCACCTAGAGGGAGAGGAGACGCGCTGGAATTCGACCCTCCACATGTGTGAGCGCTTTGTCACACTCAGCCCACATGTGGGGGCCGTTTTATTATCGCACCCCCACGCCCCGCCCATGGTGACAGCTGCAGAATTGTCAACTCTCCGCCAAATTATAGACCTCCTGAAACCAATCGAGCGGGCCACTCTGGAGCTGGGCGCTGAAAAAGTTACAACCCTAGGCAAGGTGGTGCCCATGACAAAGGTAATTACTGAGGTAATTTTGTACAGGTCTTACTACCATATAATGCCCTCTGCTACAGTTACTGATTCTATTGTTTACAAAATAGAAATTGAATACCACCGTCACAGAGGCCAGGGGTCTCAAGACCCGTCTACTACATAACATACAGATGTATCTTGGGAACGTCGAGCATGTGAAAATCTATGCCATTAGCACAATTTTAGACCCAAGATTCAAAAATAAATTTTTCCAGCAACCCACGGCTTGTGCTAATGGCATATCCTCAATAGCACGGCTCATGGAAGAAATGGTGCGAGAGAGAGAGCGGACGCCCTCTCCCATCCCTCCTGAGCAGCCCCCTGTCCCCACTGACGACTTCTGGGGAGAACATGACGTGCTTGTAGCGGCACAACAAAACGCCGCGCCCACTATCACCCTAGCTGGTACGGTCGCGCGATGCATTTTCATTTACATTACCCGCTCCTGCAATCAAAAAATTTTCAGGGGGTATGCCGACCGAGCTCAAGATATACCTCGACCAGCCTCTCGAGCCCCGCACCACGCATCCGCTCCTGTACTGGGAACGGATGACGTCCACGTTCCCCGTCCTGTCGCCAATAGCTCTCCGATATGCAGTGATTCCGGCAACCAGCGTCCCGTCGGAGCGCCTCTTCTCAGAAGCGGGGCAGACGGCGTCTGAGCGGCGCAGCCGACTGAAGCCCGACCACCTACAGGCCCTCATGTTCCTGGCGAATGTGGCGGCTGCCGAATGGGCCGACTACTGGATTAAGGAAAAAATTTTTTTTAAAAAAAAGGTTTGATTTTGTCGAATATTTCACCGAATATTCGCTATATTCGAATATTTCGACCGAATATTCGATTTCGAATATTCGAGAGGTCTCGAATATTCGAATATCGAATATTCGAATATTTCGAGATTTTGGCCATCACTACAGAGGACGAGGCAGAGGACGCGGACGCGGCAGAGGACGCGGCCCGTTTAGAAATGTGAAGTTCCGGAATTCGTCCGTTGCCGGGCTCAGTCCGAAACTGAGACTTCGGACTCGTCCGATACTGTACCGAAATGACGTAAAATCAGCAAGTTTTCGGACCATGTTCGAAGGCCTTCAAGGGTGCCTCGTCGGACTTGTTTCGGACTAGCACTACAGGGAAGCCCGAGAAAAAGGCAAAAGATACTAGTATTCGATCCCCTACCCCTCGGACTTGTCCCTTTCTGGCTGACGCTCTAACCAACTGAGCTACGCTGACTTGATGGAGGACAAGCTTTCGGATCGCCTCTTCATCGACTCGCCCCCAGCGTCGAATCGTCATGCTCTGTAGCAGATACGAACGAAGCGACGTACACGAATGCGGTTTTGGGCAGCAGTGTCAGCAACCGACACCCTGTGGTGTGAGTGACACACTACACACTGCGCGATAAACATATTAGACACTTATCGAAAAGCGTAACGATGCCATAAAATTTTCAGCTGTTTTTGAAGCGTGACGACTGTGACAAGCTTCTGATGATGAGATCCTCGAGGTGCGCGTCGGCTTCTATCCCCTACCACACTTACCCGCGTCGTATTACCTCCCCGCGAATTTCGGTATGTCGCGTCTGCGTTGCAGTGCTAGAGTACATAGTTCGCCCCCACCTCGCATTCGTTTAATTTTTTTCTCTAAAGAAAGCATTTGTGATTTCTGGCTGTGTACTTTGGTGGTACACAAATCGGACTCCTGCCCGGTCCGGAACTTCCAACGGACTAAGTCCGATGAAGGCTGCGGTCCTGGAACTCGGTTCGGACAAGTCCGCCGCCAGGCAGTCCGACAAAGGGCAGAAGCCGGACCAGGTCCGTAGGGCACACGGACCAACCACGGACTTGTCCGAGCCGGCCGGGCTGTTTCGGAACAGAATGGGAACAAGTTTGGAGCTTTTCATTTCTAAACGGGGGACGTGGACGCGGAGCAGGACGAGGGAGAGAGCATCTGGCCCGAGAAAGAAGACATCCTCGTCGTTTTCTACAAGAAAGACAGGAGGATCAAGCATCTGAAAACGAGGGGGATGATGAGGAGGAGGAAGTAGAGGAAGGCCAGTTTGCTGCTGACCTACGGGACGTGCCGACATAAACAGGCGGCAGGCGGAGGAGAGAGAGAGTCCAGGACTTTGACCTGGAAGAGGAGGAGCCGGGCCTGGTTAGGCAAAGACGCCTAGCGGAAGGAGAGGCTAGGGGAGGCCAGGACCAAGACCCGCAATTTTTCGTGAGGCTGTTGGACACCATTGTTAACAAACCAGAGCAAAAAATAAAGAAATACAATGAGGTCCCAAAGTATAACGAAGAGACTGACTACTCCGTCTTCCGAGTGCAATTTAATACACTGTCGGAAGCGAATGAATGGGACGAGAAAGACAGAAAAACAGCGCTGTAGCAGGCATTAGTAGGGAATGCCACAGACGTTATAGCCAACCTACAGCACCAGGGGACGGAAATAACGTTCGCAACACTAGATGAAGCGCTGGTTAAGATGTACAGCAAAACAGCATCAATGTGGGTGAGAGAGAAAGACTTCAACACATTGGTGCAAGAGAGAGACCAGACGGTCAGGCAGTTTGCGCGGCAGGTGGAAAGGCTCGGAAGGTCTTACCTCAGAAATATGAAAGAGGAAGACATACAGCAGGCCCTGGTAGAGAGATTCATCAAGAGAATCCTCGACAAAAAGGCAGCGGCTAGGCTAGCGTATGCAGCGCTACCTACCCTGGACGAGGCCCTCAAAACTCTAAACAGGGGACTCAGCCTGAAAGTGGAAGAGCCGCCAAGCAAACGCATCAGACTGACGCAAGCAGAAGATGACGACAGATTGGAAGCACCAGTAAATATGGTGTTCCCATCGCAAGCCGGCACATCCTCAAACACTTCAAACAGTGAACGAGGAAGAGGTGGCCGAGGAAGGGGAAGTGGGTCCAGAGGGCCCAGAGGAGCCAGAGGCGGAGCTCGGGGAAGCTTTTCCCAGGGAGATCAAGACATGATCTGCAGATATTGTGGGAAAAGGGGGCACCTGATGGCAAACTGCTGGAACTACAAGCAGCAGCAAGCCGAAGTAATTTGTCACTCTTGCGGAAAGAAAGGACACTACGCTAGGCAATGTAGAAATAACGGTGGCATGACAAATGTCAAGGGAGGCTTTCAAATGCCCAGCATGCCACCAGATCTCTACAAAGCCACAATGCAGTGGTTCCTGAATCAGCAGAGAAACAAAACTGACGGACCATCCACTAGTAAAGAAATGCCCTTTGTACCCAACAATTCGGAAAACTAGAGACAACCTCTGAGATGGTGGTAGCAGAGGTTGAGAAGGTGAGAGGTCAACCATCGGTGACAGTGATGCCTGAATGTTTGGACGAGCAGAGTCACCGGGAGGTTTCTTGTAATGCGTGCTCAACTGTAACAACAGCACCGGTAATAAAATGTACAGTGATAAACCAAATACAGTGTTGTATTCTTGATACAGCTGCAGTTATCACTGTCATTCCCAGAACAAGAGACCTTCCAGTTGCTAGACTCAGGCTCAAAGGAGTCACGTCACACAAAGCTAATTTGTATGGACCAGCTCTGACGAAATTCACTATAGCTGGCAAAGAATTCACACACATGACATATGAGGCGGACATCAAGGAACACTTAATAGGAATAGACTTCTTACACAAGTATGATGCCGTGCTCAAAATAAAGGATGAGATCGTGAACATTGGACAGGGTGCTAACAGGGTGCAAGTATCACTTACACTTAATGAATCCCAAAGTGCCAGGACTTATGTGGCAGGAAAAGTAGTGTACAGAATACGAGCAGAGAATAGTTTTGTGTTGGAACCTTTCACAGAGAAAGAGGTTAAGACGGAATTTAAAACGGATACGGTGGCTGATGAGTTGGTTACGGAAAGAACCAACGACCAGCCAAATGGTAACAAGACTCGTGTCCAGGACTTAGGTGGAAACTCTCTTTCCCAGGGTAGGAGGAGAGCGGAAGCCAAGACCGCTGAACGGGGAGGATTGTGAAATTTGGAGGAAGACACGATGGGTACCCAAAACAAAACCAAAACCAGCTACCAGGGGATGCAAAGTTAGGGTTGTTCGTGTCCGACCCAGCATTTGGAAATAAAGTTTCCAAACTGCCAGTAAGAGTAGTAGCTCAGTCAGGATTAGTACCCTGTGAAACAGCACCACTAACCATTGTCATGCAAAACTTTGGGGATAAGTGCGTTACAATTCCCAAATATGCAGTGGTAGGAGAAGTATTCATCCTACACCCAGATGAATACGAGGAAGGAGTAGGAGAGGAGGAAAGAGATGAGGAGGAGGATTAATGTGCATTTGTGAATGTAATTAATAACGAAACAGTTACATTCGAAGATGTGGAGTATAATACAGAACCATCTTTGCCCCAGATAGGGGAGGACGAGGATCTTCCAAAAGACTTGCAGGAGCTCGTAAGCAGGTGCACGATATTGTCTGAAACAGAAAAGAAGGATTTGGAAAAGTTGTTGAAAAAGCATCACGATGTGTTTGCAAAAGGACAACACAACATTTGGTAAATGCCCATGGATAAAGTTCAGAATAGATACAGGAGACCACCCACCCATAAAGCAAACAGCAAGACCTATTCCCATTCACTACAGACAAGCAGTAATGGAAACCATTAAAAAGTATTTAGAACAAGGAGCTATAAGACCCAGTCAGTCTGCATGGGCATCTCCGATACTTTGTGTCTTGAAAAAGACAGGGGAGGTCAGAGTTTGCATTGACTACAGAGCATTAAATGCAGTCACTCGTGTACCAGCAACACCCATACCCAGAGTACAGGACTTGTTGCAACATATGGGAGAGAAGAAAATGTATCATGCATTTGATCTCGCACATGGGCATCATAAATTAGAGATCCATCCAGAGGACCAGGCAAAGACTGCAATAATACTACCGGAGGGTCTGGGGTTGGCACACAGACAGTTTGAATTCACCAGACTAAGTTTTGGTCTGTCAGCAGCACCAGGAGCCTTCTAGTATATTGCAGACAGAATGATTACTCCAGCAAAAGAGAAAAATGCACAAAATGATTTGGGAGATACTGTGTCAGTTTACCTTGATGATATCTGCATAGGAGGGGACAACGTCACACAAATGATGCAAAGATTGGAAGCTCTGTTTAATCGTATCAGATCAGCGGGGTTTCTATTGAAGGCAAAGAAGTGTGAACTGTTCCAGCCAGAAGTATCATACTTGGGACACAGGTTATCTGAAAAAGGAATAAAAACAGATCAAAACAAGATAGAGAAAATATTGAATTGGCCAGTACCTACAAATGTGAAAGAGGTTAAGTCTTGGTTAGGACTGGTTCAATATTATTCTAAATATGTACCACATATGGCCACCATAGCAACACCCATATTCAAATTACAAAAGACGGGACAAAAGTTTGAATGGACATCTGAATGCCAAACAGCATTTGACAAAATAAAACATCTGCTGACTACGGCACCAGTGCTAGGCACTCCAGATGTAAACAAAGGACCTTTCACACTAACTTGTGATGCAAGCCTGACAGGTGACAGGACTTGGAGCTGTACTAACTCAGGAGCAAGATGGAAGGGAAGTCACCATTGCATACTGGTCAAAAACACTTAACCCAGCACAAAGAAACTTCTGCGCCACATACAGGGAATTATTAGCCCTAGTTGAATCAATAAAGGCATTTAATCATTACCTAGCAGGAGCTTCTTTTACAGTGCGATCAGATCATGCAGCCTTGCAGTGGTTAAAGAACTTCAAAAATCCAACAGGCAAACTTGCTAGATGGCTTGAGAGACTTGCTCCATATCAGTTTCAAGTGGTACATGTCAAAGGTACCAACATAGGACATGCAGATGCCCTATCTCGAAAGCCCTGTGAAGATTGCAAGAAGTGTGACAGGTTAGAAGACAGAGACAAAGAAGTCATGGTTTGTGCATGCCAAACGCAGGAACAGTGTCACAACTGTAGCACATGCATTCCCTTACTGAACAGAGAGTCTTGCAACCGTCCGATTTGGTGGACTGCTGGCACACTTAGGTCAACCCATGGCGGACAGGTTGAAAACAGGTTGAAAAGGGCTCATATTTCGGATTGATTTCAACCTTCGTCAAGTCCGACAGCAGTCCGCCCAAGTCCGATTTGAATCCAAAAAAAGTCCAACCAAAGTGCTAAATATTAAAACATTTTATCGGGAGTAGAACCCTAAACCTTCGAGGTATGAGTTCACGTCTCTAACCACTTGGCCAAGGCGATTACCTGCAGAGGACTGTGCTCCGACCCAGTATCATTCGCAATGACTTCCTCGCTTGTCCCAAACGCCACAGAGGATCTTGAGATAAGTATTTTGTGAATGCTTTGATAGATATAAACTTACTCGCTGATAGGGTTAGTCTACCAGCTATTCGATTAGCGTCGAACATTAAAACACCGAATATTTAAACGCAAATACAGATTTTCGATTCCATGTTACAGACGTGTGTAGGGCTGTTACAGAAAATTACAAAATAATGAGACAAATTTTAAATTTTCCTAGAATTTTGTGATTGATACAAGTTTTCATGTGATATTACAAGATTTTGTATCATCGATACGAATTTCTAGAAACCGGATACAGAAAACTGTATCAAACTTTATACAGAAATCTGTATTTTTTTAGAGTGTACGTAACGCAGGTCGCAAGAATGTGTGTAGGGGTAGGAAACCCCTCATTTCTTACTATCCGTTGAGGTGGTGCAGGTAGGTGTGTATAGGATAGGAAATGAACATTTAGCGTCCCAAGACTCCACTATTGGTCCTCTGGTCATTTTCATCTAGTGTGCGTAAAGTATAACCAGTCCACCACACGAGACTAGGGGTTGACAAGGTTGAAGTGGCGGACTAGATGGATTGGAGTCGTACTGGTTAACCCGAAGCATATTAAACGCACACTACCTGGTTGAACCAAAGTCCAACCGAAATACTTAGAAATACTAAGGTCGGACCACGGCATACCGATGCATACTCATATCAGTCTACTTTCAACCGTTCCGCGGACTTTCCGTTCTGCAAGGGTTGCTATGGAAAGAAGTAAGATTAGGATAAATGAGAACACAGTGGATGTGAACTGGACAAAAGTCATACGTGATGGAGTAACAGAGGAGGAAATGCATAAGGCACAGGTCTTGGATGAGAACTTGATGCCCATCATAGTTGCAGTTCATTAACGCAGAAGACCAGAACATCAGGAAATAGCAGGATGTGGCCCAAAACCCAGAGCACTCTGGTACCAGTTCAATTCGTTGGTTATCCACAGGAAACTTTTGTACAGAAGGTTTGAACATCCTACAGGACAAAAAGAGAAAGAAGAACTACAGTTAATTGTTCCATCCAAGTACATAACATCAACAGTAAAGGCATATCATGAACAGTTAGGTTTGGGCAACCACTTTGGAGTCTCCAAAACTTTGGCATATTTAAAGAGATTCTTCTGGTGGCCAAACATGTTCAATGATGTCTATGAAATCATAGGTAATTGCAAAGTATGTGCAAGGTTCAAGGGTCCAAAACACATGACAAAAGTTCCGTTGAAATTTCTCCAAGAAGGAGTGTTGCATGGTAGATGGCACGTAGACATATGTGGACCAATAAGCCCTAAAAGCAGAGAAGGATATGAGTACATTTTAGGGGCAGTGGAAGCATTTTCAGGCTGGCCAGTAGTTGTACCTCTGTACAAACAAACAGCCGATGAAATTGCACAAGCACTAATCACTCACGTCTTCTCCATATTTGGGGCACCTCAGTCCATCCTCACAGACCAAGGAAAAGCATTCGATTCACTGGTATTCCAGGAAATTACGGAACTTTATCAAATCAAAAAGTATCGAACAACAGCATTCCATCCTGCAGCAAACGGAAAGGCAGAGCGATGGATCAAAACACTTAAACAACACTTAATGATACTTATTGAAAATGACAGACTAGATTGGCCTAAATACTTATTTTTCATAGCACAGGCGTACAGAAGCCTTCCTCACTCTTCAAATAAGTTTTCACCTTAAGAGGTTATGTTTGGTGCACCCATGAGAACACCACTAGACTTGGACAGAGGTGAGCCACCCAGGCAGGAGGAGATGCACAAGATGTATCCGTTTTGGGTTAGGCGAACGATGCAGGACATCCATGAAACAGTGGCACACATGAGCAAAAAGGCTGCAAAACGTATGAAAGAGTGTTACGACAGAACAGCATCACTAGCACCGTTCAAGGAATGGGACAAAGTCTACTTGTACTACCCACGAAGGAAAAAGGGCATCTCTAATTACTTACGAGATGGGAAGGGCCTTACTTGATACTCAACATACTGAATGACTGTAACGCCAGAATTAAGGATTTGGAAAACAACAAGGTCGTTATAGTGCACATAGATCGACTGGCTAAGTGTCCAGAAGGAGATGAAAACAAGCACACGGACCTCACGAGTGCATGGCTGTCGTATGCTACATGAGGGCCGCCATTTTGGATCGATGGTATCGAACTCGATCCCAGGCAGCGCGCGGAGGTTTGAAAGGCCAGGGTTGCTAAGGGTGACCTATTGGCAGGGGAATGCCAAACAACCAAGGCAAGCCGAGGCCATTGTGGAAAAATTTGAGAGAACAGAGAAATAAAGTAAAATAAAATGAACGCAGCAGAGGCTGTGAGCAACGAGGCTATTGACCTAAACTAGCAGAAGTGGCGAACAAAGTCAAGCAAAAGATCAAGCAGGAATGTACAAAAGGAGCAGGGAAAAAGACCCAGAAAGCTTAAGCGTTACATTCTCTGGAAAGGAAAATCAGCAAAAACAAAGGTATTGCAACAAAGCCAAAACTTCAAAAAGCACTACCAGCAGACCACGAAGAAATTAGCCTAGAGGATATATTTAGAGAAATGATCGTCAAAATAGAGCCAGTCACAGAAATTGAGGATCCAGAAGAAACTACGGAAATCAAAAGCAAAGCAGGAGAGGCGGAGGAGTGCAAGAAAGAAGAAAGCAAGACAGTGGTTTTCTTCAAATTAGTGGACGATTTTAGTGTGACGGACAATGAAAGTGATGAAGGAGAAAGAAACGAGAAAAACAAGCAACAAGAGACAGTGAGTGTGAAGCGGTTGGAAGCAGAAGGACAAGAGACAAGCACAGACGAGGAAGAGAAGGAAATGGACAAAAGGATAGCGGAAGAAGAATCAAGAATAAGAGAAATAGAAAAAAAATTCTAACGCTAACGCGTTAAACGGCCCCCTAGGTTTTAACACTTACTTGAGAATGAGAAAGACTTAAATAATATTCAGTCACAGTAACGCTCTCTAAAAACTAAATGGTGAATTTAATCCGCCTCACATTTGCCACACAAAATGTCACCCGGTGCGTCAGCTATCAACATCGCTGCCGCAAGCAGTCAGCATATAAAAACCGGAATGCGAACAAAATTTACAATAACAAAAAAAATACGATTTTTGGAAATTATGAATGTTTTGGTTTCATAAGATACTTTCGTGGTCTGTCTATGTAGATATTGAGCTACAAAATTGCTTGTAGGTCAAACGAACAAGAAATTAGCTTTTCAGTAACGACATGTCCGATCAGCTTGATTTTTGAACTGTAGGCTCATTAGGCACTGAACATTCGAACGCTCACGTGACATTTTTACTCCAACGTGTTCTTTTAATTTTTTGTATGTGAACTACTGTGCATGAGTTGAATCAACAGGTCCCCCGCCCCCCCCAGCCACGGTCCTCCTCTGCGCGCCGAGGCCTCGAGCCTCCCCAACAATAGCGACCCGGCTCGGCACAGGGTGCTCAGCTCGTAATAACAATGGAAATAGAGGATGCAAATTAATTTTACGCAAAAACGTATAGACAGCTTGACATCAGACCTAGCTTAAAAAAATTCTAATTTTTCGTAGTATTTTTCATTGAAATTTTGTACGAATCGCTTGGGCAGGATCGGCTGCGGCCATAAGGGGCCATCGTCAAGAAATAAAAATTCTAACGCTAACGCGTTAAACGGCCCCCTAGGTCTTAACCTTTTTTTTTTTTTTTTTTTTTTTTTTTTTCCCGCTTCATTTGCTAATTAAAATGTTATCTGGCGGGTTAGCTATGAACAAATGCTGCCGCAAGCAATCATCATAAAAACAGAGATGCAAACAACGATTTTAGTAAATTCTTGTAGGCACCTTGTTAATTTATGTTTTGACTACGGTATTTCTTTCTTGCGCTTCGCTCAGAGGGGTTGACCGGTCGAGCACCTGCGATGGAACGATGCCCATGCGGCTTGGTTTGTCTTTAAAGATATAGCAATACTGGCCGTAGGGTTACGTAGGGAACCCGCCCGCAGTCGGTTGCAGAAGTCGTGGTTGCGTTGCTGCCTTCGACAGAACCACAGAAAGGAGCGTGTTTGAGGTTTGACTGCTTAGGTTTGTTTCTTTCGTGGTTCTAGCTTGGGACTTCCACTCAACAAAAGAAGGGCGGTAGTTCGTCGACTTACTTACGCCTCAATGCGGAGCTATGGCGGTACCAACGCATGTGCGACCTTACCTATTATAGGTCATTTGTTCATTTCAAGCTTAATACTTGGAAATTTTGGAATCTAGTAATGTAGTAGTCTAGTAATGTCGTGAAGTGATTTCGCATGACTTTTGCAAACAATTATGAAAGTGTGTACGTATTAGTATTAACACACAAAAACCTAGTGTTTTTAATTGGGTTGGTAGGCCTGTTTACGGTGGTAAGTTTGAATGTTATTTTTCTTGTTGTTGTTCTATAAAGACGCGCTTTTTTTTAAACTGTTGTAAAAGGCGTCTGTATTGGTTGCTAAGTAATATAGTTGTTGAGATCTATTTGGTGACGCTGTGGAAAGTCTAAAAGTTGTTTTCTGTTGAATAATATCAAAGTAAGTAATTTTCATGTTGAATAGAATGTAGTGTTGTTATTTATTGTATTAATTTTGATTGATTTTGTTGTAGATGGCTTTTTTTGATGTTCTTAATGCTCGTACCAATGCTGGGCCCAAATACATGAAGGGATCGGAACTTCCCTTGTTTGTTCCAATGAAAATAGAAGTTGTTGAGTTTGCTGTTACCAATGTTGGTCCTACGACCAAAATTATTGCAATGTTGGGAAGTCAAAAAATTTTTTTTTACCTGAGTGAAGAGGACCACCAGAGAGTTGTTGAAAGTAATGCTGTGGAGAATTTGATGGCTTTGGTCGGGGCTCAACAACATCCCTACTGTTTTGCGATGAGAGGTGCAACACGGCAAGCAATTCGTTTTGTTCCCTTTGGTGAGTATAAATTATTTTGTTAAAAGTGACTTATTTTATTAATTTTGCTGTATTAATTTTTATTCTTTTTGTAGATGTTGAAATTGCTACTCAGTGTAGAAATAAATCTAAACTCAGAGTGAGCCAGTTGCCTTTGTCAGTAGCTGAAGAGATAGATGTTGGAGGTAAATATTTTAAATGGACCCTTTCAGCAGTTTCTGAAACAGTTGCTTTCTATCACTAACGCGTTAAAATAAACTACTTGAATAAAATGTTAATATTATCATTTTGACATTGTTTACATTTTATCAAAGTTGTCATGAACATTTGAGTTATGAAAAGCAACTGTTTTTGTTCTGTTGGTCTTTGCCTTCTTTGTTGAGAGTTATTAATTAATTGTTGATTGTTTCAGGTCTTGCTGCGATGGGCGTTGTGCTTGAGCCATGATGTGGTTTATTATTATTATTTTGGCGTGTTGAATCACTCAATAAATGTTTAAATTAGTTATTGAATTAGTTTGTTTCAATATGATGGTTTAACTTAAACGATACAGAAGTCATTGAGATTTAAGATGGAACTCCAATGGAACACATGTGTTAACCCATCGCCCCATCATCTTAGATTTTGCATTCTGAGAGGCATTTAAAAGGCATCAAACCATCTTTGTAATTTGTAAAAAATATATTATTGAGTAGCTGAACAACTTAAGTATATTATGAAACGTGGGCTGTGCGAAATCCTGCGAAATATGATATGATGGGTTGTGTTGCACTTAGGTTTCATTGGAGTTTCAACGTCAATATTTACCAGCATTGGTGAAATTTGCAAATGTCTTTTCTTGGTGCATTTTTTTATAACAAAAAATATTTAGAGGCATTTATCTATATTTTGTCCGCATATAGCCCATATATTGTTTTCTTTTATGGAACTTACACTTGTCATGGTTTAAGCTGTATCTCCTATTAAATATAGGAGATATTTCTAAATATTAAATCTAGAAGTGACTGCTGCTATGTTAGGAAGTATTTTAACACACGTATTTTATATTTATGGAACACACGAAATATTTCTTTTCTATTTACAGTTTACAAAAGCTGGTGTATGTTCGTTGTTGTTTACGTTCACATTTAGGTTAAAGTGCCCATGACTTAATAAATACATGATTTTCTTTAAGCTGGGGCTAGTATTATAGTTTAGTTTACCTAAGCTTATAAGGGCGATTTCACTGCTACCAGAGGGCGCTGCGTCGGGCGGGGCGGCGTGGGGCAGGCCGTCCACAACAAACAGACGACGCGTTTGTAACGGTTGGGCGTTGGGCGTTTAAACACTCTACGCGAGTAAAGAAAGTCTTTGTGTCGTCATGAGTAGGTATTTTCTCCTTTTTAAACTCAAACCTGACTGTTACAAACGCGTCGTCTGTTTGTTGTGTATTGCCGGTTCCGCGCCGTTCCGTCCGACGCTTGACGTAGGACGCAGCGCATTCGAAAATATTAAGACAGAAGGGAGGAATACAGTTTTCTTATTATAATTTTGGGGGAGGTTTTTCATCTTTAGAATTCGAATTGCAATTCACCATTTGTTTTGGGCTTGTTGTTGTATGAAGCGGGAGACGTTTTGGAATGCTGTTTGCTTCAGTGAAATGATTAAAAAGGCTGTTGTTTATGTGATTGTTGCTAGGTGTACTTTGAAATCAAGTTTATCAGTTTCAAATACAGTTTCGAAATGGTTTGTGCATTGCATATGTTATCTTATGTCATTATTCAAGTAATGTATTTGTTTGTTTTTTTATATTTCAGGATGATTCTCAATATATTGTATGCTATGGAGCCCAAAGTGTTATTAAGCTTGTGCAACAGAGTGCAAGCAGTGCATTTCGTGGTGGGCGTTCAGGTAGGAATTTCAGAGGCAATTTTCGTGGCATGGGAAATAGTGCACGAGGAAATGGTTATCGTGGTAGATGGAATGGTGGACGTGGTGGGTTTGGTGGTAGATTTAGTAGTAGGAATCAAAGAGGCAGTCGAGGTGCAGGTTATTTCAGAAGTCAGAGAAGTCGAGGAAGTCGCTGGCAAAGTCCATCCACCTCAAGAATTAATGGACAAACAGCTGGAGGAACTGTTGATTTTGTACCTGAAGGCTGTCCATTAAATGAAGAGAAGGTATTATTCTATTATCATTTAAATTTTTAGTGGCTAATTTATTGCATCATAAGCTAAAAGTGTTGTTTTGTTTCAGTGTCCTGTGATTGATAATGTTTGTGTTATTGGTGATAGTTTTGCTCTACGTTTATGCAAAGCTGTTGATGAAAGTGTCACTGGTATGTATAATGGAATATGGTATAGGTGCTTTCACAATGGAGTGTGCATAGTTGCCCATTACGCTCATCTCCCAATATTTTTTGAGTTTGAGTTAAAAATGATGTGTGATGGGCATGATGGGTAGCTTTGTGCGAGACATTTTGGTGGTGCATGTTGTTTATTATAGTTGTTGATTTTATTTATGTGGTATTATGTTAATTTTATTGTAGGTAAATTTGTATTGTGTGAGGGTGGTCTGACGATTAATGCATTGAAAATTCGTCTTGAGAAGTGTCAGAGCGACGATTTTAAAACAAATCAGATTGTTGTTTTCATGGGCATGAATGATTTGCGCATGGTAAGCAAGATTGAGATGTATGTGTTGCACAAGTTTTATTGGTTTTATTAATACATAATACTTTTGTTGCAGATTAAGTCTAGTGACTTAGATGGAGAGTTGTTTTCCTTATTGTGGAAGCTTAAAGTGGTTGCTGGTTCAAAGCCACTTTATTTATGTACTTTGCCGATGTTAGGTGGGAATTATGCTGAGAAAATTTCCTATTTTAATGAAACAGTTCGTAATGTTTCAAAGATTGGTGAGTGTATTGGATTAGTGTAGTACTGTATTGCAGTAAATAGTGTGAGACCATTGGTCTTGCAGTAAAAAGTGTAGGACTTGTTGTGTCTTGCAGTATTTAGTGCAAGACACCTTGTGTCTGACAGTTTTTAGTGTAGGACACTATATGTCAGACACAGGGTGTCCTGCACTAAATATTGTAGGACACAACATATTCTACATTTTTTACTGCAGGACTATTGGTTTCACATTATTTACAGCAGTACTGTACTTCACTTGATATTGTTGAGTATCTTTAAGTATGGATGTTGAATTGTTCTTAAAGTTTATGTTATTGTTACAGATAAGAATATCACAATAATTGATCTTGAGTCAATTTTGTTGAGTAATGGTTGTGTTGATGAACAGTACTATGGAAAACTTTACAAGTCAAATGAACTCAACATTCATCCTAATGCTGCAGGATTTGTTAAAATTGCTGAGTTTATTCTTGATAGTATTGTTCTTGATTAATTGATTTCTTTTGCTATGTGATCTAATGTTTATCATTTTTGCATGTTCTTGTGGTTTTATTCATTGGTTTGTGTTATTCACTCTTTATTACATATGTATGTAATACCTTGTAATATGCATGATTATAAATAAAATTGGTATGGTGTTTGTGCATGTTAATGTGTTGCATGCTGTTTAATTTTGCTATTAATCCTATTTCAATTTTTTCAACTTAATTATAGTGGGTTTGTTCTTCTTTACTATTTTTATTTTTATGCATGAAATTTTATTTTATTTTCTAGCACATTTAACATTTAATTTTTACAATTTCGTTGAAGTAATAATAATTTTAGTGGACAGATTTATGTCTAGTAAATCAAAAAAATACTGAAAATACTGAAAAGTGGGTTTGAGGGATTTCTTTTGAACCTAATTGGGAGTGGTGCTGAAGTCAATGTTGCATTCAGGGCTGAAAGTGAGGCTGGTGCTGAGGCTTGTGTTGGATCCAAAGCAAAGGCACAGGTTGAAGCAGAATTTGAATAGTGCTGAAGTTATGGCTGCAGCCAGGCTTTCAGAGGATCAGCGATTACTGAACATTTTTGGAGTAGTTGAAACAGTCTGGAACAAAATATTTTGCTATTGAAAAGTGAAAAGATTCATTTTAAATTGTAGAAATTAATATTTATGTATTAAGTTACTTACCTTCAGAAATTGATGGATATGAATGTGATATTATGTATTAAATATTATTGGTTATTATTTGTTTTTGGACTAGATCTGAATTTGGATCTAGGACAGTACTTAATACACTGCAATTGCCCTCTTGCTGAACTTGAAGCCAGAGCTGGAATCGTTGCTGGAGCCAAATTAGAAACAAAGGTTGAGGCAGTATTGGAATAGGGTTGAAGCTGAAATTAATATTCCATGGTGTTAGAGAAACAATTATTTTTTATATTTGTTTAATTAAAAATAAAATTAATAAAATTTGTAAATTAATACTTACTTAATTTGTAGTTGATGGCTATGCTGAATTTAGATCTAGGGCAGGATTTAATTGTGTGCAATTTCCTTGGGGTGAATTTGAAGCCAATGCTGGAGTCGTTGTTTTTTTCAAATCAGAAGCGAAGGTTGAAGCAATATTGTAGTCAGGCTTAAGTCAAGGGTTGCTTAGGCTGCAATAGATCAGTATTTTCAGCATTTTTGAAGAAGTTCAGATAGTCTGGTAGTATCTAAGAGGATAGAAAACTGTACACTCAGTGGATGTTCAACCCATGAGTATAAAGTATAAATTATAAATAAATATTTTGTATCGTGCAGTTTGTGTGCTTTGAGGTAATGTGCAAAGTTTGAACACTTTGTAGTGCGCAGTTTGTGTGCATTGAGGTGATGCGCAATATTTTAACCTTGGTTGTGCGCAGTTTGATTAAATACCACAAAGTGCTCAAAGTTTCTACATTTCCAACTGAACGCAAACTGGTGCTGAAAGTTGAATATTTGTTTTACCCTTGAAGTCTGGGATTTGATCCAAATTTGGATCCAGGTCAGTAGCTGAGGTTGTAGCTGACACTGGATTTGTCTTGGGGCTGAAAGTGAAGCTGGTGCTGAAGCTGGTGTTAGATGCAAAGCTGAGGCGAAGGTTGAAGCAGTATTTGAGTGGGGCTGAAATCAAGGGTGCTGCCAGGGTTGCAGTGGACCAGTGTTTATTCAGCACTTCTGAAGTAGTTGAGGTAGTCTGGAACAAAATATTTTTTAATTGAAGTGTGAATAGATTCATTTTAGATGGTATAAATTAATATTTATCTATGAAGTTACTTACCTTGTGACTTTGATAAGTATGAATTAGTAACTTATTTTTGCTAGGGTGAGGTCCTACATATAACATGCATATAACATGGCATAGTTTTGTAGGGGAGTTCAAGTGAAGGTTACATCCTTGGCTGGATTTGTTGTGGTATTGAACGTAAAGGTATTGTTAAAGCTTGTGTTGGATCCCAAGCTGAGGCGAAGGTTAAAGCTGTATTGGAGAAATGCTGAAGTTAATGCTGTAGCCAGGGTTGCAGTAGACCAGTGATTCTTCAAATTGTCTGGAATAAAATATTTTGCTATTAGAGTGGGAATAAATTCATTTTAAATTGTAGAAATTATTATTTATGTATGAAGTTATTTACCTTGAGAATTTGATAGATTTTGATGAGATATTATATACTTGATATTTGGATGAGAGCTGAATTTGTATCTTGGGCAAGACTTGATAGATTGATATTGCCTTCGGGCTGAACTTGAAGGCAGTGTTGGAGCTGTTGCTGGAGCCAAAGCAGAATGTAAGGTGGAAGCAATATTGGAGTGGTGCCGAAGTCACGGCTGCAGCTTGTGTTGCAGTATTCCATCATTTCTTCAGCCTTTTTTGAAGTAGTTGAGATAGTCTGGAAAAAAATCTTTTGCAATTAAAGCGTGAATACATTTATAGATTTATTTTAAAATGTAAAGGATGAACAATTACAGATAAGAAATAAAACAACTAAAAAGTAATGGTTTTACTCACCTGAATTTGAATCCAGGATACGAGCTGAGGTCATAGTTGAGATTGGATTTGTTTTGAGGGTGAAAGTTAAACTGTTGCTGAAGTTGGTGTTAGATTTAAAGCAGAGGCGAAGGTTGAAGCATTATTGGAATTGTGTTGAACAGAAAGTTGCATCCAGGGTTGCAGTAGACTAGTGATTTTGATCATTCTTGAAGTTGTTGGAAAAGTCTTGTCTAAAATATTTTGCAATTGAAGTTTAATTAGATACATTTTAAATTGTAGAAATTAATCTTTTTGTATGAAGTTACCTACCTTGTGAATTTGATAGATATGGGCAGGACTTAATAGACTGGGATTGCCTTGGGGCTAAACCTGTAGCTGGTGTTGAAGTTGTTGCTGAACTAAAATCTGAAGCGAAGGTTTTAACAGTACTGGAGTGGTGTTGATAGAGTGAGGTCTTACTAAAAAGTACAGTTTTATTAAAACCATTATTTTTTATATGAGTGCAATCAAAAAAAAATTATTAGGTATGCCAGAGTACTTTGTTTTATTTTTTTATTTTTGCATGCTCATGAAAGAAGGTGGGTCAGTCCTTGTGTGCCACCCCAATGATTTTTTTTGTTGTTAATCTTTAATCTTTTGGCACTAGATTTCACTTTTAATTTGCATGCTATCATATGAAGGTGGGTCAATCCTTCTGTGCCACCCCAATGATTTTTTGTTGTTGTTAATCTTTAATCTTTTGGCACTATATTTCACTTTTAATTTGCATGCTTTCATCTGAAGGTGGGTCAATCCTTCTGTGCCACCCCAATGATTTTTTGTTGTTGTTAATCTTTAATCTTTTGGCACTATATTTCACTTTTAATTTGCATGCTTTCATCTGAAGGTGGGTCAATCCTTCTGTGCCACCCCAATGATTTTTTGTTATTATTAATCTTTAATCTTTTGGCACTATATTTCACTTTAAATTTGCATGCTATCATCTGAAGGTGGGTCAATCCTTCTGTGCCACCCCAATGATTTTTTGTTGTTGTTAAACTTTAATCTTTTGGCACTATATTATATCAAGGTGGGTCAGTCCTTGTGTGTCACCCCAATAATTTTTTCATAATACATTAATCTTTTGACACTTTTCTTATTTTCTTTGCTTTTCATTTTCATTGATAATATAACAATGTTAATTTGTTGACATACCTAATTCAATCCAAATTGGTTTATGATCACTTGTCACACTTTCAAAAATGTCAGCATTGTTCAGTATGTTTGTTGAAAAACATAAATCTATGAGAGAGCTGTGATCTGTCGATACTTTAGTTGCATCTAATAGCATAGAGCAGTTAGCTTCTGTCATGAAGCTTTTTAAATTTGTATAATTAGGATCTGATACCTGATACTTTATGTTGAAATCTCCCATAATAGTGATGTCATATACATGATTTTCTAATGATTTTGTTATTGCTTGTTGCAGTTGCTGTTTCAGTACGTTCCATGCTGTCTTTGGAGACTTGTAGACCATTATAACTGTGTGGTTGAGCATTGTTAATGCGACAACAGTTGAGTGGTTGGTACCTGAAATTGATTCATTCTGAAACAGGATATTAACATGAGGTAAGAGATAATTTTTTACGTATACCAAAGTTCCAAAAGCTCTTCTCTTTGAAGCTTTGCAATCTGTTCTAGAAATAATAGTAAAATTATTTATGTCATATTTGTCCTCAGGTTTCGACCAAGTTTCAGCCAACATTATTATATCTGAGGCAATGAAAGTGGGGTCACAAGAAATATTCTGAAAATGAAGATTGAGGGACCGGACGTTATGAAACAAAACAATCATATTGTCCTGGTTTTTGACGTCTTCTGGAAAGATCAGTGAAAATTGTAATTGAGCTTCATCTCTCATTCTAGTCATTTCTCTGAGTGACGGATCATTTTCAAGTGTAGCTTTGGCTGGCTTTTTATAGATTCCAGATAGATACAAACCTGAGAGAGATGTCACTCTACTGCAAGCAGTATATAGCAATTTGCGACTTAAATTCTTATTAAGGAATACCAGTATGTTGTCATAAGTACAACTTTGAGAGCAGTGAATGGTTTGTGCATTACTTGGAAGCAGAGGAAGCTGATTTCTTGTTACCTGAATGTGCGTATTCTCATTGAGGGAGAAACTTCTACATATTCTTTGAATTGGAGTCCAATTTTTTTCTGTTATTCCATCTGCTTTTATAATGTTTTGAAGTCGCTGCCTGGTTTTCTCACCTGTATTTTCTTTTTCAAATTGGACATAAGCTCTTATAGGTATGCGTTCTCTGCTGTTTTTTTCACATAATTGGCCGTAAATGACTTTCTTCAGTATGCAGGGAGAACCATTTGAGATGCCATCTGGAACTGCAATGTTATGAGAGACAATATATTTTGTTTCTACACATAATTTTAAAAGGTACTGCATATTTTGTGTTTTTTTGTGCTGTAATTTTTGCGCCTGAGACAACATGTACGTTATTGTTGCCCTTGATTTGGTTCCAGAGCATGAATCCAAAGCACGAGACACACTTTTTTCATTAGGCGAAACTGCCAGGAATAAATTGTTGAAGGCATCAACATCAGCATTGCAGTAGTACAATGTTGTCACTTTATCTATGATGGATGTGACATCAATCTGCAACATTTCAAGTTGACGGTTAGTAAACATTTCATCCTGTTCGTCCGTAGTTGTTCCAAGTGCTAAGTTATTTAAAGCATTTGCAAAAGCTGCGTCGTCTCTCTGTCTCATGATTTCAGTCAGTTCAAACAGCTGAAAGAGGCGCCACAAGTGAGGACCGAGCAATCTGCTGAAATCATCAGATGGTGTTTGGAATACGTAAGAACCAATAGGAGGCGGGAGCTGATTGAAATCACCCACAGCTATCACTGATACGCCACCAAATGGTTTGTTGTTCTCGAATATCTCTTGGAGTACGCTATTCATAGCCTGGAATTTATAAAAGCTGCACATGCTTATTTCATCGAGAATTATTAATTTCAGTTTATGTAAAGTACAGGCCAAAGTATTTCTAGTATCTGAATTGAGCATTCTTCCAATACGTAATTTATCTTTGATGTTAAATCCAAAGCCAAAAGCTGAATCAATAGTAGTCCCATTTATTCCAATGGCTGCTTTTCCTGTTGGGGCTACTGCTAAAATATTAATGTCCTCTGGTTTATTGCTGGGTTGATGTACCCAAAACCTTTCCAGAACTTGTTTGATGGCATTAATTAATGTACTTTTACCAACTCCTGCTCCTCCAGACAAAAAGTGGTAAAAAGGTTCTGATGGATTTGTCTTTACTAAATTAGTTAAATTCAACAAATATTTTCTTTGTTTTTCATTGAGAGATTTAATTAATGATAGAAATTCACTCTCTGGTAGTAAATTAGGGAGAGGAAATCGCATAGATTCAGCTGTAGAAATTATTTTTTCCGTATGAGGAATTTCTAATTGGAAGTCAGATGGAGTTTCGTTTAAGTCAAGTATTTTGAATTGAGGAGCGACAGTGCTTTCCTCCTCATTTTCTTCATCTTCTTCCAATAAGTCAACCTCTATATTGTCAAAGACACTGTCATACTTACAATAATTACTTCTGTTTGTTTGAATGACTTCTAGTTTCTCACCGAATTTCATTGGTAAATCGGAGTCTAGTAGAGATGGTTCTGTCCTCCAAGATGTGAACAGCATCAAATTTTCTCTCTGAAAGTTTAACTTGTCTTCTCCCTCTTTGTAATTTCTGAATTGAATGACAAGTCTTTTGTTTCTTTTCGTCAGAAACCCAGAATTGTTTTTCAGCTCGTATACAGTTTTCTTGTTTGACTCGTCATCACAATTTTTTTCTGCAATAATTTCATCATCATTAATTTCCAAATCAATTTCAATTTCATCAGTACTTACATTTTTTTTGTGAGGATGAGTTTTTGAATACTTATACAAAGCAGCAAAGTCTGCCAAGCATGTAGATTCCAAAATGTCAGGTCTCTCTAAGTAATGCTCAATCATTCCTGTTTCCTGTATATCCGTACTGTTAGGATCTGTTTCACAAATTTTTTCTAACTCTTTTTTACCTTTTTTCAGGAACACTCTTTGGTCTGGTGGACATGAATTAATGTAAATTGTCCCTATGCTTGATTTGGACATTGGAATGCCCAATACATGGAGAGCAATTTCTTGTGCTGAAATCTCACAGTTATTTAAAAAGGCGTTCACAATCTTTCGAAGTTTCTTTATGGTAGGTTCATCACCTTTTGCAACTCTATCAGCTACCTCTTTTAATAATTTAGACATGCCTTTTTGAGACTTAGAAACATATGAAACAATATATTTTACACATCCATATGGTGACACTACCAACTGGATGTCCATGTGAGCTTCCCATAATATAAGCATCTCTCTGTTATAGGCATTTACCCTCCTTTCATTTAAGTTACGCCCCAAAAATACAGTTGGTCTTTTTAATTTTGACCTTAAAGCCTGAATGTATGACTGCTCATCAACATTGAGGTAAGCTAAGTATTCATCAAAAGAACAGTCCTCATGATTTTTAGCAATAATTTCAGTTTGTTCTTTAATTTCAGACCATAATTTTCTTGCTGTTAATTTTTCCTGCTCATCCATATCATTTGACAAAGGTAATAGAATTTTGTTCTTTCTCATAGGAGGAAGAGGGTAATTAAATCTACAAGAGGTGTTACCTTTTGCATTTTTCTTACAAGTTCTTGTACATCTGTGAAACTGCAAGTTCATTAGTTCTCCTAATGTTTCATCTTTTTTGCAGGTGACGAAACTGTCAATGAACTCTTCACATTTTCTGTATGACTCAGGGTCCTGGGGATCAAAATCTGGTGCATCTTTCAACCAGACAATGCAATGAAAATGAAGTGAACCTGTATAAAAAGTATAAATGTTTACAACATTCTGCATAATTTTTTCACAAGTATGGAATTCAATATTTGTACATACCTCTGAACTGTAACTCTATTCTGAAGAAATCATTGTCAACTTCATAAGGATGGAATGGTCCATTTTTATCCCTGTATAAATTTCTGAATGCGTCAAATCTGTTGACTATGTATCTTGCCACTGTAATAGGGTCTTTACGAATAAGATCCATTTTCTCTCTGGAGGGTAAGTTCTGAGCCTGTTCCTCAGTGATTGTTTCATTATTTAAAGTTTTATACAAGCAAACTAAAAGTGGATTCCATCTAGTTTCAGCTGCAGAAAATGTCATGAAAATTGATGGGGAACCAAATTGTCTAAGCATTGCCATTACTTTTTTTTGTTTTCCTTGCCAAAATGCCGGTGAAGAACGATCAGTGGCTACAATTTTATAACCATCATTATGTTGAATAATGGAAGACAAATTGTCATCATTTAGAATTTGTGATACAGTGACTGCATTTGTCTTTACCTTTTTCCTTAAATTTATGTTGATTCTACTTTTTAATTTGTGAATTCTACTTTTACAGAAGTCCATCATTACTTTCGGAATGTTTGTTGCAACCCGTCTATCATGATGTCTGGCCTCTGCTTTTGCCATTTCTACGGGAGTATACTTTACCTTGAAAATTCTTTGCTTTCCTCCATATACCGTTGGAAAAGCTAAGACATCCATGTCCTCATCTAAAGTAAGAGACAAAGGCATGTTACCTTCACCAGGTGCAATTTTAACACCGGAATCTGCCACAAAGCCACTGGTCAACAAAGTTTCCTGTTGATCCATCAGTTCATCGATTTCATCCACTTGTTCGGTTGAGTCCTCTGTATTACTAGTGGAAATTAAATCAGTTGTATTATTAGTTTCATCATGAAACTGCTGTAACCAACTTTCATTAAGAGTTATATTATGTTGTTTATAGAGGTCAGTATTTACCAAATACCTTGCTGCATTAAATACCTTTTCTGGTCTTACATTTTCAAACGCATAAGGAGTTTTATCACTCATTCTCCTCATTAGCTGAACCAGAAGTGTATCATCTTCTGAGTCCATCCTAGGTAAACAAGTTACTGTTTTATTGATGTCAATTGGGACATTGACACAGTTACCTTTCAAGCCTAATTGTTTCTGATAGCCTAGTTCTCTTATTTGCATGAATGGGATTCGTGCCGATACTAGTCTTTCTTCCAAAGTAGTAAGACCTGTCAATTCTTCTGGCAAAGGCTCAAAAACTAAACCATTTTTGGCAGCAAAGTGAGGTACTTTACCTTTCTTTAAGTGGTTAACACAAGTTGAACATACATTACCACTCTCATTCTCTCCAAGGTGATGTCTGTAAGTGCATACATCTGTAATCCTTAAAGTTTGATCATTTTTTAAACTAAGTTCACTTACAGTAGATTTTTTAAAGAAAAGTTGAGCACAACAAGTACATATGATAGTGGGCATTTCTTTCTTTTGTTGAGTAAACCTTTCATGCAAGCAAATTTTTGTCTTTTTACTGCTGTTATACAAGTTTTGATAAGTTGATTTTCTTTTGGCTCCTTGTGGAGTTTGATAGGCATTTTGAGATCTAGATAATAGTACATCATGATAATTATTATTGGTCAAGTATTTTTCTCTCATTTTAGAGCTATGAGAGTTCCTAAAAGTTTCATCATTTTGATATTTGTCTCTTATTTGAGATTTACGGAAATTTTTAAATGCTTCATCAGTTTGGTACTTTTCTTTTATTTGAGATTTACGAAATTCTCTATGCAAATCATTTTCATACTTTTCTCTTTCAGTTTTTTTCTTACTCTCCCTTACGTTATCATTGGTTTTATATCTGTTACCAACTTGTTGAACATTTTTTTGTTTCATTTCTTCAGTTCTCTCATATTTAGTTTCAGTTGAACGTATTCTTAAGTCATAAATTTTATTCTCAAGCTCTGATGTTGCAGCAGATAAACCTTTATCTTCTTCAATTTTTGGCTGTATATTAGATATTCTATTAGTTTTCTTTAGAGTTATTTTATCTCTCTTATTCTTTTTGGCATTTCTAGCTAATTCAAGTTTTGACATTGTCATATTACATTCCAATCCTTTTTGAGAAGAATCAACTAGTTCATTTGTATCAATATTTGTCACACTACTAATGAATATAGGAATTATAGTGAATTGACAAGTAGCACATTGAACAGAAGCACTTGAAGCTGAACATGTTGTACATTTGAACAGATTTTTCAAATGAAGTACTAAGGCATTTACATCATCAAACTTCAAAAGGACAGCTGTTCCATTTTGTCCATCACTTAAACCATTCTTACCTCTCTTATGTGAATCAAACATAAAATATTCATTACCTATTTTCATTACAGCAACACATTCCAGTTTGCAGGTAAGTATTCCGTAGTTGAAATTGTGAAGGAAACATAAAATTGCATCGTCAATGCAATAATTCACTACTCCGTGATTAACTGTTGCCAGGTTGTTCATTGACGTTCCATAATATTCATCATTTATTTGAACTTGAAATTTAATCTAAAACAAAAGATATACAATTATTTGATTTGTTTGATTTCTTAAGATTCTATATGTTAATTTAAATACATATATGTGTAAGAAATTAATGGCTTACCTCACTTTCTGGAAATGTTACACAGGAATGTAATTCATCTGGTCTTAAATACCTAACATGTGTATAACTGGATGGTAACACTTCATAAGATATCTCAAATAATTTGTTTCCAGCCATTAAACATTCATCCACGTTCAGGGAGGTCCAAAGGTTAGGATTCAATACATGAGTTTTACAAATTGCTGCTACAGCATTAGCTGGGCATTGCCTACCGAAGTACCTGGGGAATCTAATGAAATCAGACTGGTCAAAAGTTCCACTTAAAACACGCATGGTGGTGTAAAAAGCAACTTTTAACACAAGAACACAACAAATGTGAGGGTGGTGAGGGAAAGCCAAAACAACCCGGGAAGTTGTAGTAAGCAGGTTAGACCAGCTTTAGAAAAAATAAGAAAATGCTGTTCGGTTTAATAAGTTTAAATGAATCAATTTCAAAGTGCATTGAAACAATTCTGACTGTTACCATCACTTAAAAATTGCATGGAGATTCAGAATTTGGATAAATAAAGGAGATTTTGTATGAAGTTTGCTATAATACGTTGGTAGCTTTGCTGGAAGCCCCGCCCACTTTCAAAGAAAATTAAGAGAAGGCGGAAATATAGTCCCAACCAACAATAAGAATCCGCAGCGGCAAGCTCGTGGTCACGTTCGAAACTGTGCTCGTGGTGCATCCTTTCACACGGCGTGAAACTGCTACGATCCTGACGTGACCACTCCTTGCGGTGAAACTTTTGAATATCAAGGTACAAAGCAACAGGCGGACGTTTTTATTGGCTGGATTTTCGCGCGAAACATTTCTATTGGGCAGAGCATTCTAGAGGGTGTCGATTTTGGCTCGGCACAGGGTGCTCGGCTCGCAATTACCATAGAAACGGAGGATGCAAACTAATTTTATGCAAAAACGTATAGACAGCTTGACGTCATACCAATCTCAAAAATTTTCTAATTTTTCGTTCTATTTTTCATTGTAATTTTCTACAAATCGCTTGGGCACGATCGGCTGCGTCCATAAGGGGCCATCGTCAAGAAGAAGAATAAAAAACTTTCTGGCGAAAGCAATAGGCACCCCTAACGGGGGCCTAAAAATAAGAAACTCACGGGCGTGAGCAATAGGCACCCCTAACGGGGGCCTAACAAGTAGTAAAAATAAAGGAAAAGAAGTGGAAGTTGGTTAACGTCGAGGAAGTAACGGAGGCAAACGGAAGGAAGGAGTGGTTGGACAGGTTGACGAAAAGATGTAGAAAGTGTAAAAAGAGAGGACATGTTACCAAAGAGTGTTTGTAATATTGAAGTGTTGTGCCAAAAGTGTTAATAAATAAGTGAATGTTGAAACTTGGAGTGGTTAATCAAATACTCAAAGTGAGGAAACGGGAAAGGGAAAACAGACAGGGTTGGACAAAGAGAGTAATATTTCAGAGCAAAAAAAACAGGCTGACAGTAAAACTGTAGATAGCCCACACAAAAGGGGCAAAATAAAGAATAAACGGATAGCAGTAAAAGACTGAACAACCCACAAACAAAAGGGGTAACAAAACATAAAACTAGGTAACACACAAACAAAAGGGGTAAAAGACGAAAGTTAAACAAGCTTGTTAATGCAGTATAAAAGTGTTGAAACAACCCACAAAAAGGGAAACAAAATGAAAGAATGATGAAGGAAAACAAATAAAACGGAAGACAGAACAGCCAAGGGGCGGGGCTGAGGAGCAAGGGATTTTCCAGGCGGAAAAGGAGTCCAAGGAAAGACAGGAAAATTCAAAAGTTCACCTGGAAAAGGAAGGACATGTAAAGAAAGAGGGGTAAAAATGAAAAGGAAAGGAAAGGTTGGGGGACACTAACCTTACTCCTCAGCATCCCTCGGGAGAAGTGCCGCCATGGCGTCCTGGAGCCGGTGGACCTCGGTCTGTAAGGGAAGGCGGAGATAAGTAACAACAAGACAAACAACAGCAAAAGGGAGCGCGAAGCCGCAAAAACACGAAATGAACGTACAAATGTCCAGTGCAAACAGCGCGCACAGATAAAACGGCTGTGGGGGCCAAACAAGTCCTCGACAGGCATTTGTTTTAGCTTGTACACCGCAGTACCGGTTAACAAGAATAAGGGGGAGGCGTAAGGTGCGCAAGGACCGCACAATAAAACCTCCTCCCCATCTTCTAGTGCGAAGTGATAATGCAGAAAAACCACGGACATGGTGCCTGACTAAGTGAAGCTAGAGCGTGAAAAGTAAACAAACGGAAAAAAAAAACGGTACGTTACCAACGAGACGAGACGGAGTCCGAGTCGGATAGGGAGGGCGAATCGTCGAGGGCAGAGTCCGATCCGTCCGACTCCTCGGACGACAAGTCCGACTCCTCGTCAGACTGCAAGTCCTCGGGCAGCTCGAACCCGGCGAAATCAAAACCGGCCATGATGGCGGGAGGCGGATGCTGCTGGTGTGCAGGCGGGACGAGCTTGATGATTCTCGGTTCTGGAAACTGCTCCAGCACACCAGCAGGCATCGGAGCGGCGCTATGGAACAGGATCACCTAGATGGAAAACTATAATTATTATAATAATAATAATAATAATAATAATAATAATAATAATAATAATAATAATAATAAAAATTAAAGGAAAGGAGACACGTTCGTAACAAGGCTCGCCGCAAATTCCGCAACTGTAATACCAGTTGCAGTCCAGCAGAGCAGAGGGCACCATGGCGTCAAACTGGACAAAGCTAGGTGTTATAGCTCTCCAGTTGGGGAAGCTATAGCAGTATGGGATGCATTGGAGACAGATCTGAGGAACAAACAGACGCCACATTGAAAACACGCCGGACACAGGCAGTACAGGGAAGTTTTTAAAAAAAGGAATACGCAAGTAAAATGTACTTACTCGAGAAACACTCGCTGGGTCGTCCTTTGGAAAACCAGAAAAGTGCTGCACCAGGATGATGTTAGACATGATGAAGAGATGATGAAGATGGATATGGATGGGAAGCGAGGAAAGCGAGGGGGACATCACTCCGAAAATGGGTGTACACTGACTGGAAGTCAAATATGACTGGAAAGACTTGATTGATTGGAATAAGGTCTAACGTGATTGGTGAGATTGGACTGATTAGAAGTTGACTGGGTTGATTGGTAGTTGACTGTTGCGACTCCCAGGTGATTTGATGATCATATATTAAAAATATATGGCTCATATATGGTTCATATATGTCAGATGTGGGTACATGTAAAGAGGTGTGTACCACATGCAATCACATGTGGTGCTATATATGGTTACATGTGAGTCAATATATCGTCACATGTTTACAAACATATGGCAGTATATGACAGTATATGACGGTATGCAAGCATATATGCGTTTATGTATGTTGTGTTATGTGGACCCAAAAGCATATATGCGTTTATGTATATTGTGTTGTGTGGACCCACATAACACAACTTACATAAACGAATATATGCTTGCATACAGTCATACACTGCCATATACTGCCATATGTTTATAAACATGTGACGATATATTGACTCACATGTAACCATATATAGCACCACATGTGATTGCATGTTGTACACATCTCTTTACATGTACCTACATCTGACATATATGAACCATATATGAGCCATATATTTTTAATATATGATTATATAGAATTCAAATCACCTGGGTAGATGATGACTGGAGACTGGAAAATGACTGGAATGACTAAAAAATGACTGGAGTGACTAAAACATGACTAAAAAATGACTGGAGCGACTAAAAAATGACTAAAAAATGACTGGAGCTACTACAAAATGACTAGAGTGATTTTGACGTGAATGGGGTGACTGGAAAGAGACTAGAAATTGATTTGAATGTTCGCAACGTATGACTAGAATGTTAGCGGAAAACCTGAACATCTGCCTCACAAAACCTTTAAACAAGCCGCACCGTAGGTGCTATATCGGTTGTCGCGAGAGCCTGTGAGGTAGGCATACGCTCCGTACCTCACGCGCGCGTATAACGGGGTGGCCTAGCCTGCCCCCTTCACCTGTCCCGCCGGGCTGTGGCCGGGAGTCGGGGTCGGGTGGAGGGCGACTCGGTGCGACATGCTGGCGCGACCTCCTCAAGCACAAGTGACTGGGTAGGGTGATCCAAAATGCCAAAAGTGTTTGATAAAATTCGGGACCGCTCGGCAAAACTTTCCAATACTCTCTACTAAACTACTAGAATTTTTTCAGATTTTTAGAACAAAATTTAGGGGTCGCGCCAAAGGCTTAAAGTTAACACTGGTTTCTTATGGGTGTTTGGCCTAAAACCTGAAAATTTGATGCAGAGCCGTAAATGTTTATCAAAAATTGATTCCGACACCAAAATCGAGATCTGCGTCGAAAACCGCGTCCGCTGATGTATGGCACATACGTGTGCACAATGTAGAACCGAAAAAATAAATCCCTGATTTTAGCCAAAATTGGCCAAAATTAAGAAATTTATTTTGGAATCTAGGGTGAAACCAATGACTTGCGATACGTTTCCGAACTCAGTTTTCGACGTAGATCACGATTCTGAAGCCGTTTTTTTTAAATTTGGTAAAAATTTACATCCCTACACCAAATATTCAGGTCTTCAGCCAAAACCCCATAAGAAACCAGTGTTAACTCTAAGCCTCTAGCGCGACCCCTAAATTTTGTTCTAAAAATCTGAAAAAATTCTAGTAGTTTAGTAGAGAGTATTGGAACGTTTTGCCGAGCGGTCCCGAATTTTATCAAACACTTTTGGCATTTTGGATCACCCTAGTGACTGGGTGGGTAATCCATGCCATCAGTCATAAACCATGGCTTTTTTTCAAATATTTAAAAGCAAGATGTCAGTTAAATAATTATTTCCTGTGTTCTGATGACTAATGTTTAATTGAATTAGCATTATTTAGTTGCATATTTTAAACACACTTGGGAAGAAAGAAATTATTTACCTGTTGAACCTCTTTGCTACTAAAAGTAAAATGTCAAGGGCATGAAGAATCTCCTTTTAAATCAATTTACTATTTGATCCATTGTGTATGAATAATTTCTGAACCTCTAACCCCCTACCAATATTATTTACAAATTGTTGATACAGAAGTTATAAAGAGCAATTTCAAAGTATATACTTAGTGATTTTAGTGAGATACTTAGTAAAGTTGAAACAAAAACTAAAAATATCCCCTGACATATGATAATTTCATTGAAAAGGATCTTGTTGTGATTTGGCATGGAATGACCCTGGTGACAGCGCTGCCATCCAACTTGAAATATTGCTATCTGGATGTTCAATATTATTTTAACCACCATCATTGCCTTTAACAAATGTAAATGCCTCATGCACAAGCGAGAGGTAAGCCTGATGTGATTTTTATTTTGCCACTATTGTCATTGAAATAAATTGTATTTATCTTTCTTTTTTTTTTCAGTTGGGGTGAGATTTGAATCAAGCAAATTAAGAGCAGATAAATTTGTTGAGGTAACTTTTAATCACACATAACCAACAGCAGAAACTTGTTTGTATTATACTTATTTCACATATTATTTAACATTATGTTAAAGAATAATTAACATGACACAATCTCAACTAAAAATATAAAACATTCAAGATAAACATACATGAAACAAACACAACACTATAAATATTTTGGTTCATTCAAAATATAGTATTTTTGGAGAAACTTGTGAAAGCTGGTGCAAAACATTTAAGACATGTTCATTAAGTATGAACAAGCTGCAGCACTCAAGATCAGCTTCCCATCTGGGTTAGGAACTGGAGGAGGAATGGTTGCTTCATAATTATCTATATTCATGCAAAGGTGTTGAGTTGACTGTTGACTTAGAGAGGCTTCATTGATGTTGTAAAACATACCCAAACACCCAATACCTCTTGGTGCACAACCCTTTGGAGGCTTGACAGGAGCACTCGTTAAAGAATAGTTTTGAGCCCTGCCAGCTCCTGATAAATACTTAAATCCTAAAATGTGAACTACATTTAACTTACTCTTATTTCTAAAAAGGCACCAATTTCCTATCTTAATTTCTTTTTCTTTGGCTGCAGGCTGTTCCACAACTGTACGGACTCCACCAATCTTGGAAAGAACTTTCTCTCTTACACGATGGATTCTTATGTTGTTAATAGAACTACCACCACTGTGTGAGAGGAGACTACAAAAAATGACTTAGACATTAGCTTGAAATTTTTGTTTCCATCAGGTACATACAGGTGAGACCTAAGCTGTGAATTGTTCGGGCATTCATCATAAGGATGGAGATCAGCAACACTTTCAGGAGTCGGAAAGGCTGCGAGCAAAGCCAGTGAAATGTCGTCATCATCAATAGTAGCTTGATAGTTGAGATTGGTTAGATCATTTTCAGGAGGTTCGTCACTCTCAAAATCTCTAAGGGACAACAGACTGTTCCTTATTTTTTCAAGAAATGTTTTTCGTGGACATGTAACGGATACCCCAAGCTTTAGTAAATCTTCTTTAGCATTTTCTTCGGCAAGCAATACCATTTCTCGAATCTCTTCATTAGCTGGAAAGTATGTCGCCTTTAATTTATCTGAAGATAGCTTGCCAAGTAAAAGTTTTCTTCTCTCTCTTGGGAACACTATTTTACCTGAGAGTTTGGTAGAAACAGTGTGCAGCATGTCAATTCTTCTCACCTTTTCAAGGAACTCTTTCATACTGAAATTTATTACGGTAGAAAGTGTAGTAGTCATGGATCTGGCAAACCTGAAAAAACTCTCACAAGGTTGACTACTCATCAGATGAAACAAGAGACTCTCAGGGCATCCCTCATCCCTAAATTTAATAATCAGTACAATGATGGCATGGGCGATAATTTCAACACACATATAAAGGTTCCTGGTTACAAAATTTTCAAGAGTGAACTGTGAATGTGATAAAAGCCAAAGTTTCCAAATTCTCAAGAAGAACGCAGCATACCACACTTTGTAGATTTTTTCAAGCGGAGAGAGACTTTCATTCAAGCCCACTTCCATGACATACTGCATCACAGTCGGGTAGGCCTGTGTTCCTTCGCTGCCAGGGACATGCATCTCTAATTGTTTTATCACACGGTCACTACAAATCTTTACAGAAGAATTGAAATTCATTTTGTCCTTGTCCAGGTCATAAGGGGTGAGTCCAGGCTGATCTTTAGTTTGGTCATCAATTAATATTCGCAAATGTGACTGACTCGCAGTGTACTTTCCCAAAGGCAGATAATGGCCAGGAGAAAGACGAGCTCTGAATTTGTTTACTGTATGGATAAAATCTTGAATTACAGTAAACTTGTCTCCACCGGACATGAAAAAGAAATCTTCGAATTCATGAGCAAACACTGGTCCATCCCTAAACATGTGAAATTGCATTGCTGATAATAATTTTTCATCGCCATCAGAAGAGAACCCCACTACTTCTATTCCTGTGTTTTTAAGCTCTGTATAAATGTAATTCCATCTCCTATATACTTGCTCACTATTGAAATTATTTGCTATGCCAAACATACAGAGACAATAGGCAGGTGCTCCGTCCTGAAGTGGCTGAGCCATAACAGCGTAAGCAGACGATGATGGAGTTCCTTTCTCAAAATGTTGTGCAATCATTGCAGCAGATGTCGCTGGAAAACTGCAAGTTAATGGGATGCCATTTTCAGACAACGGAGGAGCAGGGCCAATAATTTGGTTGCTTCTAAGATCAAACAAAAACTTTTGGGTAATCCTTGTGCCGTCTTCACTGATATAAACTTTTCGAGGAAAGCCATGCTCCGTGAGAAATTGATCTAATTCAGAAAATCTAAATTCACCTTCTCTTACAGGTTCGGATGTTAACAGCAATGTCTTCTGCACCTGGCTGATGGAGGGTAGGGCACCAACAAGATTAGTGCTCAAAAACTCATATACCAAGGGACCACCAACAATAAACAGATAAACAGAAAAATACTTCAATTCCATATCATATCTTCTTCCACGTATTTCTCTTTTAGCATTTTTCCGTGCTGTTTCCATAAGAAGTTGTAGAAGATACGATAGATTAGAATCTTGAGAAGAGAAGTCCGAAATACAGGCTGACAATTCTTGACATCTTGCTGACAGGGATTGAATGATTTCTTCATTAGATCGGAGAGTAAATTCAATTTGTTCGAGTAGAGGAAAGTAGTTTGATAATAATGTTTGACCTTTACTGTGCTGACCTAATTTTCTCTTTCTTCTTTGTAGCCTTTGGTATTTTTCATCAGCAAAGCGGCTTGGAGTGAAAGGTGAGGTAGCAGGGGAGAGAAAAGTTAGTTTTTGTTTTCCTCTCCCCGGCTCACAAAATTTTCATCACCCTGATTGTCAGAGTTTGTATCCTGTTCAGTAGTTAGGTCCACAGTTGACATAGGATCGTCTTCCTGATCTGAAGTAGTGGTTTCTTCACTGTTTTTCTCAACAGCAGTTAAATTAGGATTGTCTCGCATTTCTCTATTTTTCTCAACAGAACTTTTTCCGGATGGTGGAAAATACGACTCCAAGGTACTCTTGTTCAGATGATCGCCTTTAGAAATATGACCCTTCCAGTGACGGTGCAGGTTACTAAGGTTCCAAGTTTCACCAACATATTTCTGAACAGTTCTAAGACAGATCTAAGACACAAGGCACAGATAATATTTGCTGATAAATAAGGTCTCTCACCTGTTTCAACTGTTTGAACCTCTATTTTAAGTGAGGGCACACTTTCTGAATACGAAGCATGCAGTGACTTATTGTTACAGTATTGTTTCAACAATTTTCTGATTTTCAAAACTTCAGCAGGAATTTCTGTACATAAAACTGTTTCTAAACCATTGTCAGTTCTTTTCGCTTGCTTGGAAGCAGAAGCACAAGATAGATCACTGTTAGACTTTCGAGTAGCTTTCTGAAACAGTGGAAATAAAGTCATCTTGCCAAGAGCCTTTTCGCTTTCTTTGTGGTTTTTCTTGACATATTCCACAACTTCCAGTAGAAGACTCTTTTCACCAGGCATGAAACGGAATCTCTCTCTATTTTTGCAGAAGCCCAAGTAAAGCTGAATATCATTCTCTTCTATCCGATCAAGAATATCACCACTCTTCACAAAGTCTTCAATGAACTCAATATCTTTAACTGTAAACTTTTTCAAAGCATGATAACTACCAAAACCGGTCACTTTGAGAAGTCTGAGAATATTAGTGTCAATCATGCAGTTCATGGATCTCATAATTTCTTTCCAGATTGGATTGTCATTGTGAAATTCAACCTGTAACAATAATCAAAACTTAAAAGGAGAAAATACCAAAGCAAAACTTAAAAAGAAAACTTAATATTTGCAATAAATTAAAAGATAATTTTTATTACTTGCCTCCTTATCTTTTACAGTATGCAACACTGTAGCAGGATTTTTGTCTGAAGCAGCTCCATCAGTTGCAGCCCCTCCACTATTAGGCATGTCACTAGGCATGTCATCAGACATTGTGGTAAATTCACCCGTTGTCTGAAAAGAAAAACAATAAGTCAAAACTGGAGCCACTTTATACATGTTACTCTGTGGCCCTAAATGACTTACCTCTGTAAAGAAGAGGAAAACATGATGAGATCTGGGTTCCAAAATCAGGGGTAACGTATAAAAATCAGAGAGATTCTGTAATTTAAAAAAGAAATAAAAGCAGTGTTAATGATAATATCTTGTTGTGTATATGCAAACCTATAATCTAATTTGAACTTTATTGATTTATGTTATTTGTTTAAACTGTTGCAGGTTTGACTTGATTTCTCTTTACATCAATCGCCTAGATGTTGATGATGATGTTGTACATTTGGAAATGGTGTAACATTCAGGACTAAACCTTAATGAGAAACATAATGAGGCTGGGGATTATTTTCATTTAAAAAAAGTTGTGAGTTGTGTGGTACTCACTATCTTAACCCTATAAGGCATGAGATTTTCCCCGCCGACCGAATTCCGAAATTTTTTCAGGCCGACCTAGGTATCGTCTAAGGAGCATTTTAAGCCCAAGCGGGGTGTTCTAGCTCACTTGGTTTGGAAGATATGAATGTTGTATACAAACAACTTCATGCCTTAGGGGTCAATCGGCAAAATTTCATAAAGTTTTTCCGAATCGAATGAAATTTTTATGGCTTGTGCGTATGGATGATGTTAATTCATTCCAAGTGAAAAAATGCTATATATCAAAAGTTGAGCGGCCAAAATAACCCAAAAACTGTGTTTTTTGGGGAAAATTTCAGGTAAATTTTGCAAATGACAATGTCAACGTCAAATTGCCTTGAAAAATGCAGGTATCTGAATGGAATCGAGTGTAGGGTTATATGAGGAACAAGATTCTGAGCTCGGAAGTTCATTTTTCTCAAAGACAGCGGCTACAGAGCCGTCCAAAGTAAGTGTTGTATACATACTACGCCATGCCTTCCCCAGAGATCTATGTAACAAAAACTGCATTTTTGCGGATTAACAACACAAAGTGCGTTTATTAGCTTTCCGCATTTCACATTCAATCGATTTGGGCTAAAAACATGGTGAATACTTCAAAACACGAGTAGCAACAGGCCTTTTTTTTATAAAAACGCCGTTTGTTGTACACAAACAACATATGTTGTACACAAACAACATATGTTGTACACAAACAACATATGTTGTTTGTGTACAACAAAGGTCGTGCCAAAGCGGGTTTTCAGCAGCCGTTCACTTCTTTTACAACAAGGTTTGACAAGTGACCTTTCTTGTGCTGACGCCTGGAGACAGACTGCATAGGCCACCACACACGACACAGGTGTAGTGCGGGCTAGTCGGGCCACCAGCCGCTCTAAAGGAGGCCTCCGGCGCTTGTTTCGCAAATCAAAAGATTATCTGTTACACGCAGCTGAAAAACGTCCGGCTAGGGTCCTGCCGTAGTCCTGTCATAGGACAACCCATTTCCGACCGAAAATGTTCGAATTTGAACCCTGGCGGAAATCGGCACGCGGACAAAGATGGCCGATTTCACGACGCATCCTCGCCGCGGGCAACTTTGAGGCCGTGCCGATTTTCGCCATTGCGTCCCCCAGAACGGAAACACATGTCAGGCCGTAGTCCTGTCATAGGACAACCCATTTCCGACCGAAAATGTTCGAATTTGAACCCTGGCGGAAATCGGCACGCATACAAAGTCTGCCGATTTCACGACGCATTCTCGGCCGTGCCGATTTGCGCCATTGCGTCTCCCAGACCGGAAACGCATTCCAGGCCGTAGTCCTGTCATAGGCCAACCCATTTCCGACCATACATGTTCGAATTTGAACTCTGCCGGAAATCGGCACGCGGACAAAGATAGCCGATTTCACGACGCATCCTCGCCGCGGGCAACTTTGAGGCCGTGTAAAATAATGAAATCATGTGTACAAATTTTGGGTGAGTTGAGGCCCCCTCGGTCTCTCGTCCTCCACCCCCAACACCGCCCCGCGCCCCCCGCGGCCAACGCTCCGCCAGGCCGCCAGCGCCAGCAAGGCGATTCCGAACACCGTTTCGTAGTTCCGTCTCTCTTGCTCCTTATGGCCGTGCCTAATGAGTGCAACAAGGGAGGAGTGACGAAACCAGTGTGCGGAATCACCCTACAGAGCGGAGACCGGCCAGAACGCGAGCGCGAAGGAAGGAAGGGCCAGCAGGGCTTTTTGTTCGCGTGCAGCAGCACCATGGTCAGCTTGGTGCTGGCTCTGCAGCGGCAGTCACCTCCCCGGCCCCACTCCCCCCTCCCCCGTCCCTCCCCTGCCGCCCTCGGTGTTCTAAGTTTTGAGCCGATAACGTGTGGCAGCACTGTCACCGACTAGGGCCAGCTTAGGCAGATCGTTGTGTGCGTGCAACAGTGCGACTTGGTTTTGGCGCGGAAGCGGTGCAAGGTGAGATTCAATACTTTTATCCGTGTATTTTGTGTACTATACCGTGTATCGTTGCGGTGTTTTTCAAGCCTAGTTGTAGTGGTAGCATTATTTTTTTTCTCTATATCTGTTATAAACGCAACATGTCCTGTAGTAAACCGGCTTTTGGTTTGATTGGACACCCACGATTGTGGGTTTCTGTCTGTTATTTACTTCGTTTACTTTTGGAATGTGACATATTGTCAAGCCGATTCATCTTATTGACATTTCTTTTCGCCTTTTGAACTCATCTCTATCGTCCTTGAAGCTAACTTTATGTTCTGATTTTTAGGTTATGGCACAGTGAAATATTCTCATTCGAAGCGAGATGGCATCCTCCAGAGCCCGAAGGCTGGTTCAGCTGGCGGGGGGAAATGTGCAGAAGCCACCGGGTAAGCATTTTCGGAAGTTTTTCTATCCTGCTGCTAATTTAGTCTCAGAGCTATTTTGAAGCAAGAGGCCCGTTCCAAGGCGGCTTCACTCTATTCGCATTGAACTGAACAGCACAACATACCTCAACGACTGATCGCTCAAAATGGAATGCTAATGGTTTTCTTTTCCTATTGCCAGATCCATGTCGTGAACATCCTTTGCTCCTCAAAGAGTTCATTTCTTCCCCATGTAGTAATCCCATGACCAGTACTGAAAAAGTGCAAGGTAAAGTTTCTAACTCAATATTTGTTTGTTTGTTTTTGTCAAATAATTTGAAGTGCCTAGACATTAATTTTTGGTTTGTTTTAGCTTGGGCGCAGCATGCAAGATCTCAATCTTGCCCTGGATTTAAAGTCTGTTCTGAGTTTGACAGTGGTGTTATTCCTCGTGCCAAAATGGTGCGGCGTGTCTTGTTTGACAATGACCTTCCACGCACTGCCCTACCACCAATCCCGGAAATTCTAGAGCCTGACGAAATTTCGGAAGACAGTTTGCCATTGAACCAAATTCAAAAGAAACTCGTCAATCCGGAGCAGCAGCAGGACTCTGATTCAGAAGACAGTGTGCCTTTGAAAGCCCTCCAGGACCAAATATGTGGCCAAGTCAGTATTTTAGGAATTTATTTTCATATATTTTAGTTTTACATATAACTCATGGAGATGACTTTCTAATATTTGGAGCTGCATTGTTTTTGTTTCTTTTTGTCTTCACAGAAACTATTGAAGGAAAGTTTGCAAGGCTCTAGTATTGTCAACAGTGAGAATATTAGACCGAAATCTGTAGAGCAGCTGAAATCCAACAGAAGGGTTAAAGTTACCCCCATGCCAAACGCTAAGGCTTTGAAAGCTGTGGCACCATTGAAACAGGCCAAGCGTGAATCTACTTCATGTGAGGTAAGGTTTAACATATCGTACTCAAATTCTAGACCCAATTCTTAAAGATAAGATGGAATTATTGTAAAGGCTCAAGTTGTTTATAAAGGAGAGGTGTTAAACTATACCAAATCACCACAAAATAATACAAGTTTTAATTTTTTTTAAAGTAATAACATTATTATACTTAGTTCATGAATCAAAACTATAACTTAGCTATCCTAGCAAATCACAATTGTATTATTTGGTGGTGAGTTGGTTTGGTTTACTTACTAGTACACTTCTTTTTTCCAAATGACTTGAACTCTAACAAAAAAATCTGCCTTCTCCCTGACAATTCGGTCTAGAAAGCCAGCTGAGTATAAGACATTGTGGGAGCTCCTGTAGATGGTTTAGTTTTCTGCAGGGTCATTCTCTGTCAGATCACCACAAGGTCCAAAACGATGGTTTTCAGATTGAGTTGGGAGTGGTTAAATATCATTTGGGACCTTCCCAAGGACCCATATGTCAAAGGAAATTTTTTAAAAAATTTTGGTTTGGGAGTTATAGGAGGTCAAAGTTTGGTGTTCGACCAATCCGTCTCAAGTTATGATTGATACCTAATATCCTACATGGAACACAATACCAACTCTAGTCATGGTGTTTTACATTCAGTTCTTTATACTGATTCAAATTATCCATGGTTGGATTGGATCGTGAAAAATTTTTCTTGGCTCTATTTAGTAAAATCCCGTTAAAATGTTGTATAATTTCACCGTTTCAACTGTAGCAGAAATACATCATATTAGAAAAATTCCAAACCACGCTTTTTTTAAAAGCTAATGATGGGTCGAACATCCACACCAAGTGACAAGTTGGCCCCAGAGAATTTAGTCCCTTCGCCTTAGACTTAAAGGTTTGGAACTACTATGAAAAGACCGTAAAGAGTGACAATCAACTTCACTTGGTCTATATCTTACTAAAACCAGTAAAGTGACACATCTCCTAAATATTTAACTTTTTTTCAACACATTAGTCATAAAATGATATTATGAATGAAATTAAAAGCATTTTATACAGACCTAAATTAATGTCCCCAAACCTACCAAGGCAAGTGTCCAAGCAATATATCATAGTAATAAGAAAAGCTGACCAAGAAAGGATAGCTAGCTACTAACCTCCAGATTAAAACAAAAGGTTGACAGATTTTCCTCTATCTTAATAGTTTTTATTCGATCCCTTCACATTTTAATATGTGCTGGCTATGATTATTTACATCTTGTTTCAGAAATCAAACATACCCGTCAAAGGTGCCCCTAAGCCAAAAGCTATTGTTTCAAAATCTGTGGCACCATTGAAACAGGTCAAGCGCAATTCTGTCAGTGTGAGTGACCCAATAGGAGCGGCACAAAAGGCAGTGGACAAGGCTAATACAGCAAAGAAAAAAGAGAACGTTGACCCTGCCAATCAGAACCCGCCTGTGCACAAGACTCGTTCGGAAAAGGTATGTATTATTGATCTGATTTCACAGCAAGTGATGTACTTTATACTTTATTCAGCTACTTAGTTCTTGATTTATATTGGATTGTATCATTACAGACATTGTGTAATGAGAGTTTTCCAGAGTCTATTAGTGTAAGGAATGTACCGGTCATGGAAGAGATCAACAATAACACTATCGGGGAGGAGCTTAGTAACATGACTCTTGTACAGCAGGTAATGGTGCAACTTAAAAGCACATTATTAAACTAAATAATTCATCTTGTTTTAACATTATTATTTGAATTTTCTTTCAGAAACCAGCTGCTGCCAGTAGTAGTTTGCCAATGTCTTCCATTAGTATACAGAAAAGAACTGCATCAGGAAGATCTGACTCAAAAGCAAACCTGATGTTTATTAAGAAAAAGCATGAGCCCACGAAGGAGACCATCTCCCTAAAGGTAAATATGATTTCACAAATAGTTAACCAGATCGTTTGTGCAGCTATGCAGTTCTTGATTTATATTTTATTGTTTTGCTACCAGACATTGCCCATAGAGAGTTTGCCGAAGTCTGCTCCTAACATATTTACTGGTATGGTCCTGGAAGGGAATAACAATGACACTATCAGGGAGGAGCTTAGTAACAAAACTTTTCCAGAGCCGGTAACTTATCTGTTGGACCTTGAAAACAAATTTTGAAACTACTGTATTCATCTAATTCTGCTATTATTCTGATTTTCTTTTTTCAGAAGTGTCCCGCCTCAAAAAGTTTGCCAAAATCTCATATCATAAATGAAGTTCTGGGATTTAATGAAAAGAATTTACACACGAAGGGGAGACTATCACATAAGGTACTTATATGATGCCACAGGAAATGGACTACCTAATAGTTTATTCAGCTACTTTTTGTTGATTTTTATTTTATCATCTTGCTACAGACATTTTCCAGAGAGAGTTTGCGGAAGTCTTCTAATGTATTGAATGAAACTGTCAATGGCAGCACTAAAAAGAAGCTCCAAATAACTCTTTCAGATAAGGTAACTTTAATGATTAGACTGCAAAGCAAATGATAATATTTTTAAAATATCATCTTTTTTGGTTTGTTTATATTGGATTGAATTCTACAGCCACCCATCAGTACAAAAGTGCAAACTAATAACAATATTCTTGAATCGGTGTCACGAGAGGAACCTGTTGTGGGGAAAGTCAACAATATCCTTACCGAGTGCAGCAATTTTTCTCTTTCTAATGAGGTAACTCAACACCAAAATTTTTAACTTGCAACAATATTAAACTTTTAATTACTGAATATTTTTTGTCACATTGATTAATCTTATTTGATACCAGCTGCAGTGGAAAATATCTTATGCTCAAATATGCTCTCTTTGTATTTAGATGGATGCTGTTGATTTATCTAAAAAATCTAATGATTTAATTGATTTAAGCAAGAAACCTCATTGTTTTGTTGAAAAAAACTCGTTTGAAGCTTGGTGTGATGAAGAAGACAATCGTGACTTCAATAATAACAGCAACGATTCCTCATCAGGCACTCCTGTCATTGTACCTGATAAGTCTTTGCCGGTGAGTTACTTAATTTCTCTGCATTGGTTTTAGATCCAAGAATAGATATGACTACATATAATGATTTTTTTCACAGAGTTCATTGAAATGCGCCACCAGGCAAGGTGCTGTGCACAAATTTGAGACTCCGTCAACTAGCCTCATGAAAAAACAAAATTTCAGAAAAAAGATATTTTTTTCTGAAAAGAAGGTACTCTAAAAATGATATTGACCAGCCTTAAATTAAATTTGGTTGAAGTATGAAGTAGAAGTAGTATTGATGGTTTCTTTCCTTAAATCAGGACGCTCAACAATCTTCACAATCCAATCTTATCACTGGAACTCTTTCCTGCGGCTCAGAGGAATCATCACGTTATGAATTTCGCACAAGAACTCCCCGACATCCTCAGTATTCAGATTCAGAGGAGTTTTCAAGTGACGAAGAAGTTGAATGGCTTCCATCAGACCCACGAGTCAAAGAAAATTCTAATTCTAAAATTCTAGAAATGGCAGCCGGGGGATGTGACTCAGACATGTCAGAAGAGGACCAAATATTAGTCACTGTTCCCAAAAGAACAACAAAAGCATGGCAGAAGAAACTTGCTCCAAAAACATCTGCTGAAGCATCTCAAGAAAATTCTAATCAAAATTTGTGGGAGGCCTCAGATATTGTCTATAAAGAGAGAGAGACTATGACCTACACTCCACCAGCTGAGGAACTGGTTGCTCCCATTGAGTATTTTGAATACTTTTTTGACGACACATTAATTGACCTAATTGTTGAGTTTACAAACATTGCAAGCACTGTAGAAAGTCGAGGTCTAAAGTGCATCAATGTTACTAAATCAGAAATGAGAAAATTCTTCGGCATTTGGATTTTTATGAGTATTGTTCAGCTCCCATCCCTTCGAGACTATTGGCTGAAGGACACTCAAATTACGCAAGTGTCCAAAGTTATGTCCTACAATAGATTCTCGGCAATTAGGGCTCAGGTGCATCTTTACGATAAGAGCAAAGAACATCTGTTAGACAGAAATGACAGATACTGCAAAGTGCGCTCTCTTCTAAATCATATGAGAGAAAAATGCCTCAGCATTGAGCAAGAAGAAGATTACAGCATTGATGAAACAATGGTACCCTACAAGGGAAAATTTGCTGGTAATTTAAGGCAATTTATCAAAACCAAACCCCATAAGTTTGGGATCAAACTTTTTAATCTTGCTGGTGCATCCGGCATGGTGTATGACTTTTTGCCCTATGCTGGGTCTTCTACTTTCTACAATATAGATTTCACAGATTATGAAGCTTCTTTGGGTGTTGGAGCCCAAATCGTAATCCATTTGTGTCGACAAATAGACAACCCTGAGTCCAAGGCTGTGTTCCACGATAATTACTTCTCTAGCATCAAATTGGCACGATACTTGTTGGAAACACACCAACTTCGGTCTATGGGTACGATAAAAAGCAACCGCATAGAAAAGTGTCCTTTGAAAAGTGACAAAGAGCTAACACAGGAAGGGAGAGGTTCGTTTGATTTCAAAATGAAAGATGGAGTGCAAGTCATTAAATGGTTTGACAACAAGCCTGTCCACTTAGTTACTACTCTGGCAGGAGTTGCACCACTTGGCCAAGCTCAAAGGTAATGTACAATATTTTTTAACCCTCCTCTGACAGTGGATCAATTGATGAGAACTAACAGTAATTAATTATTTATTTACAGATATGATAAAAAAACTAAAGCCAGAGGGAATGTTCAAATCCCTCAGGCCATACAAATATATAACAAAAAGATGGGAGGGGTAGACCTCCACGATATGCTAATTGAGCTATATCGTTCTCCCTTTAGAGGAAGGAGGTGGTATATGTCCTTGATAAGCTACATGCTGGATGTTGCTATGACAAATTCGTGGCTTTTGTATCGGAGGCATGCATCTACTCTGCGTGCCAAATCAGAGTACAGCTTGAAGCAATTCCGTCTTGCTGTGAGCAGCAGTCTACGGGGAGAATGTGGGAAGACCTCAAATACTGCTGGCAAACCAAAAACCACCCTCAACCGCCCCAGAGGGTACCTGCCAGACGATTCTGTGAGATTTGATGGATTCAATCATGTGCCAGCATTTCAAAATGGGCAGAGCAGGTGCAAATTCTGCAAGAATGGTTTTACTACAGTTCTGTGTGTAAGGTGTGATGTGAGTCTCTGTTTTGTGCCAACCAGGCAATGTTTCTCACAATTTCACTTACAAGACAAGAATTGAAAACTTTCATATTTCACCTGTACTAGAGTTATTTTCTATGATATTATTTTTATATTATTATTTTCTATATCAGTTACATACTTTTATGTACTTTTAATAATGCCTAGTTGGCACAAAACCACTTTTAATTAGTATTTATATAATTTCTAAGTGCTGTCTTTTTTGTGCGAAAAAGACAATGTTTCCGCTTACTTCTACTTGGAAAAGAAATGAGAACGTGATCTATTTTCAACAATTTTTGAAACTTGTACCAGTTCAAATGAAGTGTTTATTTTCACCTTTATTACTTGTCACTAATGCTATTGTATTACAACTTTCTATGTATAGGAACTAAGTGGTATATATTAAAAATTCTATTACCACTACAGTACTTTCTTACAGAAAGAAAGTAAATACATTGTAAATTTGTTGGTAACTGAAAATTTTATACGCAATATGTGCTATTTTTTAAAACAATATAAGCATAATTACAGCTGAATGTTAATTTATTTTATTTGATATGTATTATACATTATTATACAAAATGATACAATAATACTGAACAACACAAGTTGGTTCATTGCCCAGTGGCGTTTCTTCTTCTTCTTGTCGGACAGCGATAACACTTATCATTGATGGATTGTAGTGGAATCATGAGGATCATCAGAATGGGAATCATTGGATTGAACCTAAAACAAATTTTGTCAAAGAATCAATTAGGAGCAGCATCAAGTCTGGCTTAGATGAGAATAATGAGAGAGCTAGTTCTTGGTCATAAAGGGGGAATGAGTTGAACTGAAACTTACCCCAATCGAGTGCATGACCCTGGAAGCTGACCGCAGGGTGTCCTCCAGGTCCCGGCAGCGCTTCTCGCTCTCCTCGAGACGCTGTTTCAGCTCTGCGTTTTGTGACTCACTCGCCACAAGTCTCGTCTCCAGTCCATTGATACGGTGGGCTACTTCAATCTCGTTCTCCATCATCTGCTCTTGTAATTGCTATAGAAAAAATAAAGAAGAAAAAGTCAGTTTGGTAAGTGACCTGTGGGAAAACGACTGCGTCCTTGGCCTACCCCACTCAGCCCCCGCCCCGCCCAGCCCCGCCTGTCTCCGCCCCGCTCCACAGTTGGCCGACTTGCCCTGTGCTTTGCACCCTGCAGGTGGGTTTTCATCATTTTCATCGCGTTATGACCATGGTGCCTCACTGCCTCACGGCTCGAGCCTGCGGGCAATTCGCCCGCACGCTTGCATGGGGTCTGTCTACGTGGCTCCGTGGAATGTGACCGTGTGAAGTAGCTTCAACTCGGTGAGCAAGTCGGACTCTAGCCCGCGTACGGGGTGTTTCGGTGCCCACGCTGGTGCGGGCGGGTTTGCCTACTCACAAGTGCCATAACGCCTAACTGGCAGGGCGAGTAGGCAAACCCGCGCGCACCGGCGTGGGCACCGAAACACCCGGAACAGCTATCTTTCCCCTCCACCCTTTTTCGTTTCCCCTCAACGTACGGGTGTAACAGAGAAGACGCCGCAGAGTTGCGGGTGTGCCTATGCTCGACTCGGGGGGCGCAAGGCTGGGCGGGCCGGGGCGGGCCAGGGGCCGGGTAGAGGGCACCCTGGATACGCTGGTCTTACCTTCATTTCTCGAAGCTCGGCTCTAAGGCAGCAGGGCTTTCCAGAGTCGCGGGCAAGACAGCTGGTTTTGAGGTTGCATATCCACGATGAACAAACACGACCTGTGAACAAAAAAATATAGTTCCATTCCTGTTTATTTTCAACTAGCTGTTGCTTTATTGCTCCGCTTATAATAAAATATTTCGACAAAATCGCATATCGCATACCTGGTACACGAGACGACATCTTGAATTTACCAAGGAAGAATCGGACGGTGGCTCGCAAGGTTTTCATCCTTGTTCGTAACGCTAGCAACGCTGCTCGGCCGCCAACAATAAGCCCTGCTAGCCCTTCCTTCCCTCCTCGCGTTCTGGCCGTTCTGGCGGCCTGGCGGAGCGTTGGGCGCGGGGGGCGTGGGGTGGAGGACATGGGAATCCATGTCCCCCTCCAGTTTGGGGGGGAAGGGGGGAGGGGTGGCTTTTGACGACCGGCGTGGCTAGTGTCCAAGAAAGCTCAACATTTACTGACAGGCTGGCAGGGATAGGATGACGGGTAGCATACTTACCTTCCTCCGAATTATGGGGCGCGAGTTCGGTCCCGCGGGCCGGACTGTCAGCGTACGTCGGGTGGCGGGGGAGCACGTCTCCCCGAACTCTAGACCAGCGGTTCTCAACCTTTTTAGGCTCGGGACCCCAAAATGACTGGCCAAAATTTTCGCGACCCTACAGATGGTTTTCCGCGACCCCACGCGACCCAATGTCAACTGTCATACCCACACCTCCTCCCCAAAACATAAAAATAAAAATAAAAGTAATGTGTTTTGTGAGTTTTTAAAATTGTTAGTGCCTTTCCTTGGCGGTTTTTCCGTATTTCTGCACAGGCGTTGACGTATTGGGGGCCAGCCGGCGGCAAAACCGCAACCCCCGGCGACCCCAGGCACCTCGGCGCGACCCCACAATAAAATTTGGCGACCCCACTTGGGGTCGCGACCGCAAGGCTGAGAACCGCTGCTCTAGACGGATATTTTGGGGCAAAACTCCGGTAAAAAACGAGCGTATTGACAAGTGACACAACTGCACCGTCGGGCTACTTTGGATCGCCTGGGAGGGCGGCTGGCTCGCCGCACACCTACGCTATGCGGGGCGGCCTACCCTGTCTGCAACAAGGCACCATGCCACGGAGAGCCACACTCACAAGCCTGCCCTGGTGGGCGCTAAAGGCACGCGAAAACGCGCCTTTGCTCAACGTTTGTTGTACGCAAACAACATTTGTTGTACACAAACAACATTTGTTGTATACATACAACAAGTTGTTTGCATGCCACGCGGTTACTCCCCGACTTTTCCGTGGCGAAGAGGCTAGTGACAAGGTCCTGGTAATTCGCCAGAGAAACTCTATCGCCTCGTTTTCCCTTTACTTATCCCTCTCCCGGTGGCTCGGTATCTGCTGCATGTGGTGACGACGGCCTCCTCCTCGTCGCAACAAAGAGTTGTCGCCAGTGGGTGCCCAGGCGAGCGGTGCGACGAGAAGGGAAGCAGAGCAGATGCGGTGGAGGGAAGGCCGCGGCTCAGTCGGTCGATAGTGCAACAGTACCAGACAGAACCCCAACAGGCCGGCAGGGTAGTAGGGCGGCAGCGCACCCAACTCCTAACTATGGGGCACGGGTTCGACGCCGGGAGTCGGGCTGCGGTGTACCGAGGGGAAGGGAGCGGGCCGCCTCTCCCGGACCCTTGCCGGACGTTTTTCATACCACAGCTGCGTGTAACAGATAATCTTTTGATTTGCGAAACAAGCGCTGGCGGCCTCCTTTGGAGCGCCTGGTGGCCCGACTAGCCCGCACTACACCTGTGTCGTGTGTGGTGGCCTATGCAGTCTGTCTCCAGGCGTCAGCACAAGAAAGGTCACTTGTCAAACCTTGTTGTAAAAGAAGTGAACGGCTGCTGAAAACCCGCTTTGGCACGACCTTTGTTGTACACAAACAACATATGTTGTTTATGTACAACAAAGGGTGTTCAAAGGGGCTTTTTCACAGGCCTTTTTTACCTGAAACCAGGGGTTCGGAATGTGACCAGTTACTCGTAAATTCATCTCAGCAACACTCTTTAGCAGTCTGCAGCTCGTGGAGAGTCTACATAGGTTACATCTTGGCTATAATTGGACTCCAAAAGTCATATTCTCACAAACTGCGCGTCTTACTTCGGGCAGATATTAGTGTAATATTAGTGAATTGTTTTCGAAATATTATATCATAAGAAGTCTGACAGCTTCGGTTCTCATTTCTAAACAAGCGAAAATCAAAAAAAGCTTGAGATTTGCCTGATTTTGCTTTTTGGAAAAAACGACGACCTCTAGGGCATGGCGTTGTACGTATACAACACTCATTTTCATTTTGATGCTGTGACTGCCCTATTTGTCGCACCGATGAATTTCACAATGCATAGTGTTCGGTGAACCTTCCTCAACAAGACCCTACCTTTGTTTCCACCATATGCCACTTTTATCATGTTGGAATAGGCCGTTTCTCATTGCAGCGCGAAGCTTGCGATAAAACAGCATTTTTGCGAGCCTCTTGGTATAACTGAGTACGCCAGACAAGCTCGGGGACCGGCTTAAGTCATTGCAGGGGTGGGCCAGAACACGTTTTAAGCATCGGAAGGTAAAAACTCAGAAAACTAAGCTCTCGGGAGTGCTTTTTATCGAGTGTTGTATGTATACAACGCCATGCCTTATAGGGTTAAGTAATTAGCACTTATTACTTAATTAGTTATATTGTTGTGAAATGATTTTTGGCCTAAATGTAGCGACAGTTCTATCAAGTTACGACTATCAACATAGGCAATTGATTTAGGGAACACATGTCAAATCCAAAACCTCGTCATAATAATAAGTAATCGTTCAGTGAAACCTTTAGAAGCGATGAACTCTAACAGTTGGAGGCTTTCACAGAAGCAACAGGGACAGTGAAGTGAAACAAAATAGGTAAACCGGTCAGAACAAATTATTTGCATCCACGCACAACTACATGACAAAAACTCACCAATATAGTTTCTTGGCTTTGAATTGAAGTTGAAGTAAAGGTGGGGGGAGGGGTCCGAGTCCCCACCCGTGCAGCTCACCTGATTCTCACCAACAAACTACAAATAAAAAAATAAAAAAAGATATACTTCTTTGCAATAAAAATATTCCTAGTTTCAATTATACGAAGAAGCCCTGAAAGATAATATGATTTTTTGACTCGAGGAACACTTAGAGTGCTCCCACAACTAATGCTTTGAAACTGTTGGGACGAGGTTGTGAGACATTTGAGTGGACAATGGCATTAAAATTTATTCTCATAATGAGCATGAAGGTGGGGGGTATGCCCACCACAATGAGGTTTTGTTATAATATCAATACATATTAAGTAATTCTACTTTACAACTCAATTTGTACAAATTTGTACAAAAGTGTTGAAATGACTGGGACGGGGTTACAGCCTCAGAAACAATGCACAGACGAAGATTAAAATGTTAAAGTGACTTGATACAACCTTATTTATGCCCCTACTCTTTTAAGTTTAGTGGATATCACACAAGCAAATATGAGTCAAATGAAATAGAGGCAACACTGTGGGAGCACCAATAACCTCTCAAATAAGACTCCACAGCATTTAATTATATGTGCTCCGGTCCAATAAAGAGGACATCTCTATGCGATTAATGAACTAAACCTGCCAATGACATGTTCGAGCCTAATGTAACATTGTGAAGTAACCAATCCGGATGAACCGCATAGTGAAATGTTGAACATGATCAACAAGTTAAATGAAAAAATATATTCAAATCATACAGGATTTGGGACACAATACTGTTAGTGCGATTAATGGGCCTAAAACTATTTTCTAAAAACACAGAACTGAAATTTTAATACTAATCATTGTCCTCTTACCAGGTAATTTCTTTCCTCAAATACCAGTAGGCTTACCTTCACTCGAAGGGCGCGAACACAACACTTTCGACGTTGTCAGAGCAAGCACAAGCAAGCACGAGAACGTTCGAACGTTCGGAGCCCGATTCCGGTTTCGGTCGACGATGGCGCTGAGTTCGGGCGAGAACCGAAGTACAGCCCGAATCGGTGGCGCGAAATAGGAACAACTTGTGTTTCGCTGTCAAGATCTTTCCGTCCCGAGGAAGGATATAAGATACAAGGAGGCCAGAGTGTGATAAGAATAGTGACTGTAATTGATCGAAATTGATTAAATTGTGACTGGAAATGACTGCAAGTGACTGGTTAGTGATTGGGAGCGATTTTAAAGACCGCAAATGACTGGACGTGATTGTGAAGATTAGATATGACTGGAAGTGACTGGGGGTGACTGGGGGTGACTGGAGGTGACTGGAGGTGACTGGAAATGATTGGAAGTGACTGGAAGTGACTGGAAAAATGACTGGTCGGAGCCCTGTACACTGACTAGTCGAAGTGATGTCCCCCTCGGAGGAAAGGCGGAAAAGATGAGACACGAGCAAGGCGAAACAGACGCGGAAGTAGCAACAATGACAACAAACTACAAGCTACGCGTGGAAGATGAACGGCACCGGCGCGACGAACCAGGGGAAGTTTTTCTCGGAACAGAAGGGAAGTGCGGAACGACAGCCAATCAGGAGCGAGGACACAAACGAAGGCTCGGCTTGCATTCGGGAGAACCGAAGCAGCCGGCTGATCGGAGCAACTCGCGATCGAGGGACCATTGGGTCGAGCGGAGCTGACAGAGGGCAGACTCTGAGATATTAGTGAAACGAAATAAACAGCACTAGTATGGAAAATACTAGCGGGAAAGGAGGGAGAAAGGAACTTAGAAAAATATTTCCAAAATTGGAAATTGGAAATCCAAATCAAACACATCAAGACGACGCAGAGTAACCACAGGACAGGAGCAACTACGGAGGCAAACGACTCGACGCTGGATCAGATACGCAAGACATCCATTATTTAAAAGCTAAGTAGCCATAACCTATAGAAGGTTATAAGATGTTATAAAAGGTTTAGATTTTCAAGGTGTCACGTAGATAGGAGTAGCTAGAGGGTAGGAGACACCTAGGGCTAGCAAAAGCATGCCCTAAGGCAGTGGTAGAAAAGTGCGACATTTACTGTTCCAGGATTCATTGTGTGTTTCAGGTTTTCCTGTTACACCATTGCAGGACTTCACGACAGCAAGATTTAATGGACTTGATTATTTGACATATAATCCGTGGTTGATCAACCTTAAAGGATTGAAGCTACTATCAGTAAGGAGCTGATGGTGGTCCGGCAAGGTGTCATACTAATACAGTGATTACCTGTTAGGAGGAAAGTCAATTTCTTTTTGTATGCACACTGGGTCAAGCCAGTAGGGTTGAATAATCCGTAGGCTTGTACAAGGTGGAAGTTTCAGGTCATCTATTTAAGTACAAAATAATTTTTTGGAATTGTTAAAGTAGTCGAAACATGTTAAACATGCATTGTAAAATATATGTGATTGTATCGAAGACTGAGGCGGAAACTGGTGAGACTACGTCAAGGGGCATGCGTTCTAAGGAAGAAGAGGTTTTCAAAAGAGGGAGTAGTGTAGTATTATGACAACAAACATAACCGTATCTGGTCACAGCAGAACGCATTGTCACGGCCCGGTGTGATCACTACCAGACCGCATAGAAACTCAGTCTCATAACCAACTTTTGTTTTACGATCGCCTTTGTTCTTCCTGTTGTTTTGCCAAGTTCCCAATAAAGGGAGGCGCGAGCTTCGAGCTCGCTGTCATTCTCCACTCTGACTGAGGCCTGGCTTCGTTAAGAGCTTGACACTTCCCCGTTCCTTGCTAATACTACAATATTATACTATCAAATTATACTAAAGATATCTGTCTTAGGTAATGTTTGAAATGAAAAGTGGAAAGTGGTGTTACAAAGTCAAGTTTTAATAATAATTGAACTTGTTTTTACAGTTAAATATTTGTTAGATTGAAAAATATAACAAAAATAAGTCTTGACTTGTTGGAGATCAAATTAAATTATATTTAACAAGTCTTACTCCTAAAGAAATTGAATGAAAATAATTAAATACAATTTAACATAACAGTCTTGATAAAGTTTATATGAAACATAACAAAAATACTCGTGGTTGCTGAAAGTAGGGAGAGTGTTAAGTATTTATTGGGTTTCTACATTAGTACACTGAAAATCTACGAGTCATAGTTATCGCCCCCATACGAGTGAGAATTTGAGGGCAATTTTATTACTCTCTGGCGAGTAAGAATTTTTAGGCCCCCGTTAGGGGAGCCTATTGCTCGCGCCCGTGAGTTTTTTATTTATTTTTATTCTTGACGATGGCCCCTTATGGGAGCAGCCGATCCCGTCGAACTAATCTTCACCAAATTCCTACTGAAAAATATTACGAAAAATAAGAAAATTTTGAGGTATGTCCGATGATAAGCTGTCTGTCAGTTTTTGTATGAAACGCGTTTGCATCACGTGTTTCTATAGCAATTGCGAGCCGAGCACCCTGTGCCGAGCCGGGTCGCTATTGTTGGAGCTCGACGCCACGGCGCGCCCGGGGAAGAGAGGCGTGGCTGGGGAGGGGGGGAGGGACCTGTTGGTTCAAGTCATGCACAGTAGTTCAAAAACTAAAAATTAGCAGAACACGTTGGAGTAAAAATTTCAATTCAGTGTTCAAATGAGCATTGCACAATAAGCCTACAGTTCAAAAATCAAGCTGATCGGACATGTCTTTAATGAAAATTACGCTAATTTCTAAGTCGTTTCATCAACCAGGATGCAATCTAACATGTGACTTAAACAAATGAGAATGATCAAACACTGAGGCTAAACATATCGAGTTTCTTAACCAAAAAGGTAAAAACTCTGTAGCTCAGTATCTAAATAGGCCATCTGCGAAAGTATTTTATGAAGCCAAAACATTAATTAACTGCGAGTGTACCAGAATTTTCCTAAAATCGAATTATTATTTTTTTATAATTGTTAATTTGTTTGGCATCTTTGGTTTTTATGGTGATTGCTTGCGGCGCGGCAGCGTTGTTAATAGCTGGCTCGCCGAGCGACATTTTGTGTAGCAAAAGTGAGGCAGACAAAATTCATGATTTGGTTTTAAGAGGGCGTTGTGACTGAATATTATCGTAGTTTTTTTTTTTAAATTCTCAAGTAAGTGTTAAAACCTAGGGGGCCGTTTAACGCGTTAGCGTTAGAATTTTTTTCCTCTCCCTTTATGATAAAGAATTTTGAGACCTCGCCCAAATAAAGTGAGAATTCGTGCTCAAATTAAGTGAGGTTAAAAAATCCTTACTCAAATAGAGCAAGGCTCAAAAATATGTATCTCGCTCGAAAAGAGTGAGGTTAGAAATTCTCACACTAATTTAGTATGGAAAAGTGTCCTCTCACATTTTGGGTGAGAAATTGGATTCCAGGCTTTGCAGTGTAGTAGTCAAACAAAAAGAAGTTTTGCTCTAAGGAGATCATTTGAAATTAAATTAGTCTTGATCATAATCATCACGTAAATCAAAACATACAATATAGACCTTTGAAGGTTAGATCTGAAAGGTTATTTAGTCAATTAATCGTTTCTTTGCCGTTTCAATGGGGGAGTCAATGGTGTTTCACGGTCAGATCTTGGCCGGTTCTGTGCAGCTGGAGATGTTGACAGTTGATTCTTGGACATTGATGTCTGCTGCGCAGGTGGAGACATTAATGGTTGAATCTTGGATGTGGATGGCTGCCGTGGAGGTGAAGACATTGATGGTTGAATCTTGGATGTAGATGGCTGCCGTGGAGGTGAAGACATTAATGTTTGAGTCTGGGATGTTGACGGCTGATGCTTGCTTTGTTGGTTGTTCATTTTGTCAGTGAATTGTCTCAACAAGTCACGGTCAATTTCTGTTGGGGCAAGTAATATTAATTGATGTATAAAAGTGACAAAGTGTTTTGTGCAATAATCTTACCTTCACCAGATTCGTGAACAATGATGTGATTACGTTGCCCATATTTGCCATAGTACACTATGAGTCGATGATTTCCGTTCTTAATGGCTTGATTCATTTCGTCTACGGTTTCAGTACTCTGATTGTTGTAAACAGCTGGCAGAGTTGTGTAATATCGGAGGTTATTAATCTTGAAATAAGCTATGAGGTTATCAGGATATCTGCCATCTTTGGTGGAGTAATCTTAGCGCCTTGATTTAAAGGCGTACACTTCATATTTCTTGCCACGTTCCAAGTTGTCTGGGGAAATCTTCGTTGCATGCTGAGTAACCAACACTTTCAGTTTTTGGAAGACACTCATCTGTAACAACATAATGACGATGAGTCACATGTAATGAAATAAGGTAATGCAAAGAAATACAAGGAATTACGTAACACATTTATGCATAAAGTACATGTAATAGCAGTTGGAGGTCATGAAGCGATAGTGATGAGGAAGCATGTTAAACAAATGACAATGGCATGCTGAGAATTGAAACATGTTGAGAATTTTGCAGATCATGTCTGCGATGCACAATGACATTCAGTAGCAAAAGTTAGAGTTATGCCGTAATTAAGTCGGGTTAGTTGAAAAGATTATTGTTAAGTTGAAATTGAAGTGAACATAGAATAGCGTTTTAAGTACATGTATCAGTAGTTTGTGAGAAGTTAACCGTGAGTTGGATAATGGTTGTCAAATCATTCAAGATTGGCATGCATGTTATCGCACCTTGTAAAGAACTGTTTCAATAGTGTCCATTATGAACAATTATATTTAGTGGGAACTGCAATGTGCAAAAATACACTGGTGTGCAAAATTAGCGGTCCACTTTTTTCTCCGCTCATAATTTTTTAAAAAATAGGGCTAGAAACTTGAAATTTGGAGGAGAGGTGGTCCAAAGTGTTGTTGAAACGTCCCTAAAGTCGCAACAATCAAATCCGGCCGCGAGAGTCACGCGAGTGAGCAGTGTTCTTTCCCTTTTCATTGTTGAATCGTTTCTGTGGTTTCACATGAGTGCCACGAAGTGGCCTGGCTGCCACATCGGTGACCTCTCAGAGGCCTCGAGTCTTTTTTGAGACTTTCTTGGTTGCGTAGCTTCGTTTTGTTAAGTTTTCGGGCTGCTATTGATGTTTTTTGAGATCGACTTTGCTTCGATGGCACATCCAAACTCACGAGCACACCGACCCCGGTCATTTTCTCTGCTCACTCGCGTGGCTCTCGCGGCCGACACGATGATCGCAGGGGTTTGCGCGTTTGCACCCTGGTAAAGGTTGAATGTGCGCTCCTTCGCGCACCTGAGCGGATGTTGTGCCCCTCCTGGCTGAGGAGAAAAAGGGGTGCAAACTTAGGGGTTGAAATTTACACGATTTTGCATTTTTTTGATCCTGGAAGGTAACGAATGGACCGAATCACTTCAAAATTGGTGTGGAGGTGCCTGAGGGGCTCACACATCGTACCGTGACCGCGGCGACCCGCCTCCGCCCCTCCATCCCCTGCGCTGGGGGTTGGAAAGTTAGGGGTTCCAACCCCCACGAAAACGGCTTTACCGTCTGGTCTGCAGCTCGTCACTCCGGGTGTCGATCCAGACGGCTGAAATCAATTGTGCAACGTGATTTTTGACTCTTTTTTGGTCATTTTTGGTGGTTTTAGTGAAAAATCAAGATTTGGGGTGTCAGTGTTTCGGGGCTGGACACCCCCGGGGGCGTGCGACGGACATGGGGACACTTTTGTCGTGTCCAGGGGACCTCCTGCTACCGCGCAGAACAGTGGAAAAAAATCCGAAAAAATCACCCCTACCTAGGGGTGGTTTTTTTTGTGGCTCCGGAACGGTTCGTCCGACGGGGGTGGCTCCGGTATCAATCGAAAGAGGAGCCAAAACTGAGTCGGCAATGTAAGTTTCAAACCTCTGCGACACCTGGAAGGACACTTTTGCCCCGGCGAAAGTGTCAAAAACTGACAGGGTCTTACGCGAGGGGTGGAAAAAAAATGAAGGGGGTGGATTTGATTGTTGCGACTTTAGGGACGTTTCAACAACACTTTGGACCACCTCTCCTCCAAATTTCAAGTTTCTAGCCCTATTTTTTAAAAAATTATGAGCGGAGAAAAAAGTGGACCGCTAATTTTGCACACCAGTGTAGTTGATAAAATTATTAGTTGGAGATTATTCAGAGGTTATGAGTTTTGATTCTGTAAAAGTCTTTGTACTGTTGTGATCTCGGCCTTGTGGGTGAGCTCGGGGAGCTGGGGAATACTCAAGGAGAAGGGGTAGCGGAAGAGAGACACCAGCACGTCTGCTCACAGTGACTGCTCTACTTCGACTGACTAACAAACCTAGGGCGCTAGCCGAGGAACCCTGGCAACCGGGCCGGCAATCGCTGCCCGCGAGAGAGGTCTGGAGGGCGGTGGTGCGAGTGAGAGCGTTACGCGAGAGAGAAGCCATAATTACCACACTCCATCCCTCTCCGGGTACGGCAAGCCTGAATGGCGCGAGCTCACCATTTGGTGTCTGAGAGCGGGGAAAACCTCGCAGAGGAAAACCAGCTCGACTCGGCATTCAGTAAAAATCACAAACGAGCGCGGAAGTGGTGTTTGGGGAACTGCAGGGGGTATTATTGCCGCAGCGTAGACCGGCACAGGCCCCGCGGCTGCGAGCGCGGAGTATCGCCAACAGTCCGGATGCCAGGCGCAGGAGGGGTGGGGGGGCACGGCCGGTAGGACAGGTGGAGGGGGAAGAAGTCACGAATCAGGTGGCAGGGAGACGCGGCACGGAGCTGCCACAGTGAAATAAAGAGGCATCACAAATTTCACACTACTTAGCTGCACTCCTCAATGCCCGCCAGAATTAACCCAGGAGAAGCTGCGTTCCTCTGGTTTCCTCGCCGCCCATCCCATAGACTGGCCTCCCGGATGGGGGGGAGGGGGAAACTCGTGGATGTAGACGATGGTCCAGGACTGGGCTGAAAACAGGCTGAGCAGGAGGGACCTCGCCGGCGCCTAGGTGAGACCTGGTGGCATGGAGGACAAGCGACGCACGGCGCATCGCTATCGTCGGAGTAGAATCCTAGAGGACTCTACGTCGGAGGAGCGCTGGGATGTGTCAGCGGACATTAGGCGGGCAACGCGACCCATAATAAGGGTAAGGGAGAGAGGTCCGCAAAACAGTAAAATAACGAGAATAACAAAGCAAATCACTTGTATTTACTGTCCCATTACGAAAACACAACGAAAAAAAAAACCAACACTTCCACTCACCATAATAGCACCAGTAACATAAAAAAAAAAAAAAAAAAAAACACTTTCATAACACCACAATGACGAAAACAAACAACAGAAAAAAACAACACTTGCAATGCACGGTCCAATTCAGTCTCTCACAGCGTGATGAGGTCCGCTGTCGGGACCTGGGGCGGGTGCCGGCTCAGCGCCGCCCGGAATGTCGCCGCAACTGTCGGCCGGAGCGCTGACCAGCAGGCGGCCACTCCGTGGCCCCTACGACGGCAATTCCCGCAGCTGCACCGAGTCTGGTGGGGACTGCTCACCAGCAGCCCCGGGAGCCTGCGGGCGCGGGACCGGCGAGCCCCCGCGGCGACGGCGACTCCGGTGACCGCGGTCCCGGCGGCGAGGCGGCTCCGGGACCGGCGGCGAGGCGGCTCCGGGACCGGCGGAACTCGCCGCGCAGGCGCAGGGCCAGGGGCGCGGACCGTTGAGCGGGCCTGCCTGGGGGCGGCGCGGACCGGCGAGCGGGCCGGCCTGGGGGCGGCGGGGCTCCAGCCCAGCCGGGAATGCACCGGTGCCCGTGCTGGTGGTGGCGGCGGCAGCGTGCCCAGCCGGGCGTGGACCGGCGCGCGTGCGGGCGGCGCCTTCAGCGCCTCGTCGATCACCTCCCCGATGACGCGGCCAGCAGGTCGGAGGGGCGGCAGGGGGTTAATCACCTCGACGGAGGTGCCGCAGGTGCCGTCCGGGTTCACCCAGCAGTAGGTGACTCGGACCTCCGCGGGTTGGGCGCCGTCCATGTTGGCTGCAGACAGAGCTAAGGGCGAGCAGCACGGCGTGCACACCTCGCGCAGGTGACCGCTGGGTGACGACTGACGAAATCTGATTGTTGTCCGGCCCAGACGGGGAGGGCGGCGCATCACAGGGGCTGGGCCGGGCCTCGCGACGCATCCTAGGGGCCGGGCAGCGTCGCGCCGCAGAGGGGAGGGGAGGGGGTAGGTCCACCTCGAACCCAAGATCACGGCCGCGCGGCGGCCGCGGTCGGAGGAAGCACCTCCAGCGAGGCTGAGCGCGTCGGAAGCGGGCGCTCGCGGCAACGGGAGATGTTGAGGACGTTCTCGATCCGCCTCTTTCCCGTTTCGACGTGCTCGATGCGCACCAGGAGCTCGTTGATCCTGTCCAGGATCAAGTAGGGGCCCTCCCAGGCCCGAATGAGCTTTCTGTTCTGACCGCGGTGTGCTACCGGGCGGTACAGCCAGACACGGTCTCCAGGTTGACCGTTGAAGATGGTCGCATGCATGTCATAGTTGCGCTTCATCTTGAGGGAATCCTCCCCGCGCAGTGCTCGGGCGTCCTCGTGGATCTGGCGGAGAGCGGATCGCAGCCAGCGCGGGTAGTCCTTCGCGAGGCAGAGGGGCTCCTGCCCGGGGGGTGGTTCCCGCACGAGGTCCATGGGCAGGTTAATCATCCGCCCGTACAGCATCTCCGCCGGGGAAACGCCCGTCGCCCGGTGTGGCGCCGTGCGATAGGCCAGGAGGATCATGGGGATCCAGGACGGCCAATCACGGTGGTCATTGGCAACCACGACGGCCAGGTGTTTGACGAGCGACTGGATGAATCGCTCAACACGGCCGTTCCCTCGCGGGTAGTAGCTGCTGGTCCTCGTGTGGCGGATGTGGAGCAGGCGCAGAACCCCCTCAAATACTGCGGCCTCCCAGTTGCGCCCCTGGTCTGAGTGCAGGGTGGAGAAAGCACCGTACTAGGCCACGATGTTGTCCACGATGGCGCGAGCGCAGGTCTCCGCGTCCGTGCCGTTGATGACGATGACCTCCGGCCAGCAGGTGAACGTCTCCACGCACACCAGAGCGTACCAGCGCTTCGACGAGCGTGCTGCTGCGGCGTACTGAGGACAAGCCGTAGGCGGGGGGTAGTGCCCCGCAATGTCTATGGCCCACCTGCCGAGGAACGTGTTATCGTTCATGATGCGCAGAGAGCCGGGGGCGCGGCGCTGCCCCGTGCCGGAGGTGCGGGCGCACTCCTCGCAGCCGGCGATGACATCACGGCAGTCCTGGTACGCCTGCGGCCAGTAGAACCGCTCGCGGAGCTTTGCCATGGTCCGCGCGACCTTAAAGTGGGAGCCGGTCCCGGGGAGAGCGTGGTAGTTCCTGACCGTGCTCTCGACCCGGACCCGGGGCAGTACAAGCTGGAGGTGTCCACGGCGCAGCTCCCCAGACGGGTGCTCCCAACGGCGGTACAGGACCCCGTTATGGACCTGCAGACTGTCCCACTGGAGCCAGAGCGAGCGGGCCTCTGAGCCAAGGGCCACGGCGGCCTCCGGCGTGGGCCGTTCATCAGCCTCCTTGGCCTGGAGGATGGGGCCGATGCTGGCGTCGGCGAGCTGGTCTCGCCGCAGGGCCGCGGGCTGCCACTCCGGGTCGGCCTGCAGCCGAGTGAGGCGGACGGCCGCGAAAGCGTCCACCTGGGCCCTGGCGTCCTTCGCCTCCAGGCGCGAGCAGGTCTTGCAGGTAGAAGTGCAGGGCCGACTCGGGTACCGGGAGAGGGCGTCCGCGTGTGTCAGCGTGGCCCCTCTCTGATGCAGCACAGTGAAGTTGTACTGCGACAGGAGCTCTATCCAGCGCGCCGTTTTCCCCTCCGGGTTCCTGAAACTCCTCAACCACTGCAGGGCCTGTGAGTCGGATTTCACGATGGAGGGGGCCCCGATGAGGTACTGGTGGAAGGTGCGGACGGCGGTGACAAGGGCGAGCAGCTCTCGAGTAGCAGCACAGTAGTTCTTCTAAGCACGGGAGAACTTGCGAGAGTGATATGCAATCACCCGCTCGACACCGCCTTGCTCTTGGGAGAGCACGGCCCCGGACGCGTGGAGGCTGGCGTCGGTGGCAAGGATGAACGGCTTTCCAGGGAGCTGGGGGTGTGCCAGCACCGGAGCCGTGGTGAGACCAGCCTTCAGCTGGTCGAAGGCCCGCTGATGCTCTTCCGTCCAGACCCAGGTGGCACCTTGAGCGGTCAGGTCGTGGAGCGGGGCCGCTGTGCCAGCGTAGTGCTGCTGAAACCGGAGGTAGTAGCTCGCTAGGCCGAGAAAGCTGCGAAGCTCGGCGGCCGAGTGGGGCACGGGCCACTCCACCACCTTGGCGACCTTCTTGGCGTCGGGAAGGATGCCGTCCCCGGTGAGCAGGTGACCCAGGTACGAGACCTGGAGGCGGAAGAGGTCGCACTTCTTGCTCTTCAGCAGCATCCCGGAGTCGCGGACCCGGGAGAAGGTGGCGCGCAACATGGCGAGCGCTGCTGCGAAGGTGGGCCCGCCTCCGATGACATCATCGAGGTAGTGCTGAGCACCAGTGGGCCCCTCCGGCCCGTCGTCGAGCATGCGGTGCATCTGCCGCGTGAAGAAGGCCGGTGCGTTCTGAAGACCAAAAACCATGCGCACGTACTCGACGAGGCCGAGCCCCGGGACGAGAATTGCCGTCTTGCAGCGGTCCTCCTCCGCGATCTCAAAGGACAAGTAGGCCGAGCTGATGTCAAGATTCCAGAAGAACCGCTAGTTCCGGACCGCGTCGAAGATGGCGTCGACTCGAGGAAGGGGGCCGGCGTTGTACCGCGTCACCTCGTTGAGGGCCCGCATGTCGGCGCACGGGCGCACCTCGCCCGTCTTCTTGGGGACGCACAGAATATAGGAGGCCCAAGGACTCGTGCTCATGGTGCAGACGCCCTGGCGCAAGTACTCGCGGTACGTCTTGTGGACCTCGTCGCGGTAGTGGAAGGGGAGGGGGCGCATCTTCTGGCGGATGGGCGGCGCGTCGCCTGTATAGATGCGGAACTGCTCCCAAGTGCAAAGCCCTATCTCATCCCCGTTAGCAAAGATGTCGAAAAACTCACGGAGGAGGGCGGCGACCAGAGCACGCTCGGCCGGGCTGATGTCCTCGCAGTTGTCCACCAGCTTCTGGAGGTCGGGCGGGAGCGGCTCGTCAGCAGGCAGCAGACGACGGGGGCGCTTTGAGGACGGCGTGTCCGCATCCGGTATCTCAGCCGCTCGCACCGCTGCAGCAACTCCTTCCTCCCCCGCCGGCAGTGACGTGAGGCTGAGGAGAAGGGGCGACTCACAGTGCACCTCGGCGATGACAGCATGGCGCCGCACTACCTGTCGCGTCGGCGTCCCGTTGGACAGGGCGACATCGACGTTGATGCGCAGGCAGGGTACCAGCTGCCACGGGACGTCCACGCCATCAGCACTGTAAAAAAAATTATGGTAAAAACTACGGAAATCACGGTTAATTCCTTTAACGGTGTCCACCGTAGAATGGTACCTCCCTACTACGGCGCGCACCGTATTAGAAATTTTCGAATCCCAGTTACGGACTGACAAGTACGGCATCACCGTACTCAAAAAATGGGGTACGGAAGACCCGTACTTATGACCTCCGAAAATGAGGTACGGTGGCGCCGTACTCTGCGCTCCGTAGTCAGTTTCTAAAACGAAGATACGGGACACCGTAGTTAGTTCCGTACTACGATCTTGTTTTTTGGCTGAGCGATAGCGAAGCCTATTACGCCACTGGAGTGCTAAAAAAGTTCAATGTCCGTCTGTCTGTCTGTCTGTCTGTCTGTCTGTCCGCACGATAACTCGAGAACGAGTAAAGATATCGACCTAAAACTTTTTTTGTAGCTTCTTGGTCTAAAAAGCTCGGCCGAGTTCAAATATGAACACTCTAGCTCAAAAATTGACCCTGCTAAAAATTGATTTATATTTCTTAAAAAATTAGATTTTAAAAATTTCAAAATTTTATGGTGTTCTAAGAGATATCTCGGCAAGTTGCGTGCCTTTGGACGAAAATTTCGTCCGTTTTGCTCTATCTCTTACTGTTTAGCCGCTACAGCGGTAAATGTGGACGAAAAGTCGTCAAAATGCATGTTGGGTGTCGTTTTCAGGGTAATCTGTCGAGATGCGATCCTTGGGGCAAAAATCTTGTCTGTTTGGCCCTGCGGAGAAGGGTTTTAGGGCTCGGGCCCTTCGCGTAAAAATTGGAAAATTTGTTGCCCCCTGGTTTAAATGAGTAAATCTTAAACCATGCAGGCTCGTAATAAAAAAAAAGCGTGGGTCCAAGGGGCGGCAGCCCCCTGGCTAAAACGAGTAAATCTTTAATCATGCAGGCTTGCCAGCGCCGCAGGCCTAGGTAGATGTACGCAGGCCCGACGCAGCGAAACAGTGTTTCGCGAGCTATCGCGAAGCCTGTTACGGGAGACGCTGTCTGGCGTACATCTACCTAGTTTACAGTGAGGTAAGCCTCGGACAGGAGCCAGCAGCAGGCCAGGGCGGGGAGCAGGCCCGTCGATGAACCCTGCAACGTCGGACACAATACTGCCCACGGGCTCCGATGACGGCTCACTGGCTCACTGGCCCCGTTGCGGCTCACTGGCCCCGATGTCGGCTCACTGGCCCCGATGCGGCTCACTGGCCCCGATGTCGGCTCACTGGCCAAGATGACGGCTCACTGGCCCCGATGACGGCTCACTGGCCCCGATGACGGCTCACTGGCCCCGATGCGGCTCACTGGCCCCGATGACGGCTCACTGGCCCCGATGCGGCTCACTGGCCCCGATGACGGCTCACTGGCCCCGATGCGGCTCATTGGCCCCGATGACGCAGACCCGTGCGGCCGCTTGGTGGCCAGGACCACAGACTGGTTTGCCGGGACGGGGAGCGGAACACGGCGGAGCGGCGACTCCCACCAGGACACAGGCAGGGGCACGTCAGGGACGCCCGCCGCGGGCAGCAACGCCGGGTCCGTCACCGTGGAGAAGGGTGGGAGCTCGATCTGGGCCGGCGCCCTCACCACACAGAACACAGTGAAGGGCGTGAGGGTTGCGGGGCGAGCACTGACCAGAAACGGGAGGCGCACGGGCTGACGGGGCGGCAAGGGCTGGTGGTCAGGACCGCGACAGAACTGGGTCTTGTTTGAGTAGAGGATGTTGACCCCGAAGTGCGCCATCATGTCCGACCCCATGAGGCACTCTTACGCCATGTCGGCCTCGTACGCGTTGTCCCAAACGTACTCACGGTCCCCCAACTGGAAGGTGAGGCGCCGCGGGCCGTGCAGTACATCCACGGCGCCAGTGATGCCGCGCAGGCGCAGGGTCGACGCAGGGGCCGGCAGGCCAGGGAGGAGGCCGCGGCGCACCAGCGTGATGACGGCGCCCGAGTCCACCAGGCAGGTGGCGGGGACGCCGTTGACGACACAGGAAATTTGGGGAGACCCCGGAGTGGCCACACGATCAGGTGGTGGTGCCGCAGGCGGACGGACGCAGAAAGACGCGTACCTCGTCATCGGGCTCGGTGCGCGAAGATCCAAGATGCACCGCATCAGCACCCTCCAGCTGGACGCGACGCCCATCCTCACGCTGGGGTGTGGCGCCGAGCAGCTCGGGTCGCGCAGATCCCGGACGGCCGGCACCATCACCTTCCTCTGAGCGCACCTCCCACGAATCTCTAGCAGCTGCTGAAGCAGCTGCTGTAGCTCCCTGCGGGGACGGGCTCCGCAGAGGACCGCGGGACCGTCGACGGCGACCTTGTCCTTCCATGGCCCCGGTGGCCGAGCGGGGCGGGACACGAAGGCTCGAGGAACACCGCTGCCACCAGTGTTGTGATATCGGCCTTGTGGGTGAGCTCGGGGAGCTGGGGAATACTCAAGGAGAAGGGGTAGCGGAAGAGAGCCACTAGCACGTCTGCTCACAGTGACTGCTCTAATTCGACTGACTGACAAACCTAGGGCGCTAGCCGAGGAACCCTGGCAACCGGGCCGACAATCGGTGCCCGCGAGAGAGGTCTGGAGGGCGGTGGTGCGAGTGAGAGCGTTATGCGAGAGAGAAGCCATAATTACCACAGTACGTTTTAACAAGATGCAATGAACACATGTGCATAAATAACAGTGATGAAGAATTATGTTTGTGGATTGGTCAATACGTGATGACAATGAGCACACAGTTAATTATTAATTTTACTCTAACCGTTTCGGCGCTACAGCCACATCAAAGACCCAAATAACATAAAACATCCTGTTGGGTATCGTTTCATGGGTTTGGCATAATTTTGAGGCCCAATGGGCCAAAAATTCGTCCGTTTCACTCTATCTCCTCCCGCTTCGGCGCTACAGCCACATCGAAAACCCAAATATCATACGACAGCATGTATCGTTTCATGGGTTTTGCGTAATTTTGCGATCCTATAGACTAACATTTCGTCCGTTTCGATACATCTATTACAGTTTCGGAGCTACAGCCACATCAAAGACTCAAATATCCGAAATCGTCATGTTGGGTATCCTGTCATTTCTCTAATCACAGAAATTATGGTATAGGCGCAACCAATAGACATATAACCACTGCGTTTCAAAGCAGAAGGGTGGGCTGCAGTCACGGTGATATACCGCTACCCGTAAACAGAAGTTGAAATCCCAAAATTGTCCCAAAGTCCAAAGTCCCTCGAGATCTCAAAGTCCAAATCCTCTGGAAGTCCCAAATAGTAGCATATGAGGGAGTTGGGATTTCACGACTTGAAGGGAAGTTCTCACTTGCTCAGATCCCTCTGAAGTCCCTACGTTACTACCGCTGAATTCTAGTCGCATAGCTGTCTGGCGGTTTTCAAGGGCCGTTCATGGAGGAAAAATGCATGAAGTAGACATCCATAAAATACATGTTATTGTTTCTGAACATCTGAACTCCATGTGACATGTTACAAACGACCTAGGAGTCCTAAACCACTTTTTCGATTAGGTCAAAAAGGCATCGCTAACGCAAATGGAACTTCGGAGGGATTTCAGGGGGCAGGGACTTCAGAGGGATTAATATTATATAACACTGTGTTCTGTCAAGTCAAATACACACCACTGTTGCGGGTTTGCCTACCCGATCTGCACGTAAGGCGCCGTAACTCCTAGGATGGGCAAACCCACTACACTGGTATGTAAAAAATAAACAGGCAGAATCTGTAAAAATAAATAAAAGGATGATCAGACCGAAGGCCAAAATTTACCCTATGACCGCGAAAGGCGACAACAGGTTAGCAGGCCGAAGGCCCGTTATTCAAAGCAGTAATTTACATGTAAAGAATAAAATAATTTTTTTTTTTTAAATGAAAAGTATTATTTGGCCGAAGGCTCGAATTGTTTTGTACGACTGCGACAGTAAGTTTAAAAGTAATCTTTTTATAACCTGTGACTCCGAGGACGGGCCGAAGGCCCGTCCATAACGCCGCCGGCCGCCGGCAGGCCAAGCTAGGCTGCCCCCGGCCGAACGGAGTTGCCAGCGCAGCGAAGCGGAGCTGGCAACGACGTTTGGCGGAAGGGCGGGCCTAGCTTGTTATTTAAAGTCAGGCTTGCCGTGAAATTTTTGCCATGTTTCGTTTTACTCGCCGGCTGTCAGCCACTGCCCTGCTGTTGACTCCTCGCACATGAAGTGCATTCGTGTATTCAAATCAAAGGTGATTACACTGGTGGTCAGCCCACGCTGGTGCAGATCACAGCCCACCAAGTCCAGTCCCCCATGTGAACTTAGCAAAGGCTACAATAGCTACTTGTTTCGAATTATCCGCCCGGCCCCCGCTGTCGCCGCGCGGCTGTGATGCTGAGTCTACTCTTACTAAGCTGAGTCGGGAGCACCGGCTGTGGGGATTAACGCCTCAGACCGCAGGTAGGCAGAACCGGCCCTTGCGTTTACCCGAGCTTGACCGCCGCGCTGCGGCAGAAGGGCGGGTAAATAGACTCCGTCCCAGATCTTGCTTCAGCGCAGGTAGGCTCGAGCCGCCACCGTACCTTTCTAAACCGTGCTGGCAGCCGGGCGGCGATCGCGGCCGGATCCCGTGTTACAGACATCCATCCGCATCGGCCTCCTGCCCCGAGCCACCCATCTCTGTACAGTTAGGTAGTTATCTCTGGCAAGGCGGGTATTGCGCGCAGCAATTCTTCACACAGCTTCCACACCCTGCCCCCCACTCCTCCCCTCAAGTGACGGGCGAGCACCCTGTTCGCTAAACACCTGTTGTTTACGTTATCGCGGCGTCTTGTGCGGTCTCAAGTCCTTTGCAGTAAAAGAGACAGGCTGAATTTGTCTCACTCATCTGCTCTTGAAAACTGAGTACGATTTCTTCATCAAATTAATCGTTTGTTGAGTGTTAAAGTCTCCGCAGACACGAAATTCGACCATCTGCTAGCACGGCTAAAAGCCAAGAGAACGCTTAAAATGGCGGCCATGGAAAATTCTTTGAGCGGATGAGTTAGACATCGTTGGCGTTTCTCTGTCACTCTAAGACTCTAATCTCACTGAAGTGTCGACCTGGCACGTGCGTTATCAGTGCGATTCAACTTCTTTTCTACTACAGTGTCGGCCGACACCGAGATCATTTTCACCATGAGAACCGCGGTGCTGGTTGTGGCGCTGCTGTCCCTAGACGCCGTCCGCGCCGTCTCACTGCTCTCCAACGACGAGAAGTACAGACTTCCGCCCAACTTTTTGTTCGGAGCAGGACTGAGCGCCGTTCAGACAGAGGGTGCTTGGGACGCAGATGGTGGGTACGATTCTGAACGAGAAGTTATGAAATTTCCTCGTAGCCTCTCTCTTAGCCATTAAACCAGTAGAGCACTGTGGACTACGGACTCCGAGTTAACATACGGTGGCCCGTCTCAGAGTCGCGCTACACCGATACAAAAGTTTACCGGACCCAAGCGTAAATTAATGCTCAAATCGGAAAACATACTTAATGCGTTTAGTCTCTGCGTGAGTCTCGCTCGAAACTAGGACCTGTTGCGAAATCCACGCCTCCACCGTCGTCTGCTCTTGTCTTGGTAGCAGAGTGGTCTCCGCGCCCGGCAGCTGATCTGTGAGCCGGGACCGGCTTGGGTTCGATTCCCGACCGGTGCCCAACCAGTTAACACATAGTGGCTCTTGCTGGAATCTTTAATCCGATCCCTACAACCAATTGGAGATGGTCACTTCATGCGATGGCATTTTTCGCAAAAAGTTTTTTAATCGTTCAAAATGTAAAAATTAAAGCTCTTAGATGTGGGGATACTATGGTATAGTGCATTCCCAAGACGCAAAATTTCAGATAATTTCGCTTTTTTTGTGTGTGTTTTTTTTTCCGCATTGTTCACGCATACTTTTAAGTTTTCTACGGAAATCTGATGAAAATATCAAAAAATTTCCGTCGTTTTATACTTTGAGTCATATTCTTACCGCTGAAACTGAGGTATAGTGATATTTGTTCAAAGTATCGATGACACCTTTATCCTGTACAACACTGTTATTCAATTACTGTGACGTCAAATTCCATTTCATGTGAAAACTTTCACATTCTTTTTGTTATTATTGTCACATTCTTTTGAAAGTGACTGTAAAATTCAGCCCACCCGGTCGATTCACGTTAAAACAAATGTGATATCACATTCTGGCCAATGTGAAAATGTTATATCATAAGGAATGTGACGTCTGATTCATTGATTTACAGTGAATGGTTTTGACAAACTTTTTTTTTTTTAAATATTTTTATTTCCACCCTTTTCTTAAAAAATTTTACCAATCCACCCAATAAGGCGTTTTGGGATTTTTCGCATCTTTTCTTGTCTTTTCCATTTTTTTCGCACTTTCTGCGAAGTTTCGTCGCATAATGACCGCATTTATGCTCAATTTTAGCCGAACAATAGTGGCATAATAGACCACAATTTCAGCGCATAATTTTGGCTTTTCAATTGCACAGAGTGACCATCCCTACAACCAAGAGCTAGTTGTCACGATCTGACACATGTTAGATAAGAACGAAGCCCCACTCCGTTGTCACTTGTGTCCGATTGTGACTACCAACTCTTTGGTTGTAGTTATAGGACTATCGATTCCGGCTATCGACTAAACAGTATCGAACCGGAGTTAGTTGATCACAACGAAGTGTTTTTAGGCCTCCGTTAGGGGAACCTATTGCTCACGCCTCACGCCCATGAGGTTTTTAGCCGACCCTTCTGCTTTGAAAAAGATTGAGAGCGAGCATATGCAATCGATACGGTGTCTGTGCCACTAGATGGAGATGAACTAGAGACTTGACATTTTAGGGGTATCCTGGGGGACCCTCCTGGACTCCGAAACGGAGAGTGCAAATCCTGCCAACCACCGTTAAGGCACTGAAAAAAAATTAAAGATTTCACGGAATAAAAAGAAATATCTCAAAGGTTGGCCCCTAAGGGATATCGCGACGATTTAGCAATGTTTAGACCAAATTTCGTCCGTTTCGCTCTATCTCTTACCGTTTCGGCGCTGCAGCCACATCAAAGACCCGAATATCTTAAAACATCATGTTGGGTCTCGTTTCATGGGTTTTGCGTAATTTTGCGACTCTATGAACCAACATTTCGTCCGTTTTGCTCTATCTCTTACCGTTTCGGCGCTACAGCCACATGGAAGACCAAAATATCCGAAATCGTAGTGGTAGGTATCCTGACATTTTTCGCGGAGCGAGTTTGCGAGGGAGTGGCTACAGATACCGAGCGCTACACCTCGCTAGCGCAACGGGTCACAAGCGCTACACACTAAATGAAAAGGGACAATTTTGTCCCAAGAAATGTTGCGTTTTTGTACACAACAATTCCTTTTGACAAATTTGTGTAATAATTTGGGACGATTTGTAATATTTTGGATGAAAATTCAAAAAGAAAAGCTTTTTTTTTCAAATAATGCATTTTTTAAGAAGGAATAGCCTTTAGATAAAAAAATTAAACAAGTTGATCTAGCTAATGACTTTAAGGAGACAACAATTTACAGGACAAGTTACAGAAACCAAAAATTTGTTTAAATTGAAACATTTTCAAAGAGCACCGTAAATTAATTTGACCCATTGACCCAGGACATGTGTGATTTCTGCACATTTCGACCGAGTGCAGGTTTGAATTGAACAAGAGACAGATTTGCATCCGTCTGCACTGGAAAAACAAACGTTGCGTCCGCTACACCAATTGGTGTGTTCTATGGCAACATTTCAGTTTTTGTGGAATATTAACCAACCGAGACTTTAAGTTTCATTTCTGATGCGCCTATCAGATTCCCCATGAAATTCCCGTTCGAAAGGAGCCTACATGTGATGGGGTTGATGCATAGTTCATTCAACATGTCCAATTCCCCATTTTCTACAAATCCTATTTAAAGTCGTAGTATTTAGGCTCGCAACCCCATCTTATGTAGGCTCGTTCGAACGGGAATTTCATGGAGAATCTGATAGGCGCATCAGAAATGAAACTTAAAGTCTCGGTTGGTTAATATTCCACAAAAACTGAAATGTTGCCATAGAACACACCAATTGGTGTAGCGGTGTAGCGTACACAGCGTTTGTTTTTCCAGTGTGATGGACCAAAAAATATTGCCTGATAACGGGATGCACGTTTTTCACTTCAAATTCAAATTTGTATCTACAATGAAGATGTGCGCAGAAACGCATCTTTCTACGCATATTGTTCATAGACGGTAGTGAATGAGCGCCGCGGCCATGACCTCTAACGCAACGCATCCTTCACCCTACATCTTGAGGGGAAAATTGGGAGGGGCTAAGGTGATATAGAGATAGGTGCAGCCAACTGTTCTCATTGGGTGATACTTTCCAGGGTCCCCCAATGAGAGCGCAGAGCGCAGCGCCCGCTCGGGCGACTCGAGTTCCTTCGGGTTCGGGGTTTTTCCGGGACCGCTCGACTCGCGCTTGGGTTCTCCGGAGCCGGCTGCAATGCGGACCGGCGAGCACTCGGGTGGCTGTTCGGCAGCATTTGGCGCCTCTCAAGCGAGTGGCGCGAAGGATCCTACTCCCACCAATCCGCCTCGTTGACTTCACCTATCTCTATATCACCTCATGCATGAGAGCGAAAATCCTCGCTCTGGGATTTACTGTGATCGCAGACGCGCCGGCCTCGGCCTCGGAGGGAGGGTGGAGAGAGAGAGAGAGAGAGAGAGAGAGAGAGAGAGAGAGAGAGAGAGAGAGAGAGAGAGAGAGAGAGAGAGAGAGAGAGAGAGGAATTGAAATTGAAATTATTTATTATTTATTGAGGACAACTACAAAAATTCTAACACTAACGCGTTGAACGGCCTCCAAGGTTTTAAAACTTGTCACAAAATGAAAGAACTAACGTCAGAACTATCAAGAGTATTGAGAACTTGCAATAAACACAGGAGATACTTTTACATTATGCCTTAAATCGCACTCATGGAGTATTATCAAACTCCCAAAACTCACCTTTATTTATTGAAAAAATTTTAGACTACAGAAAAATAGACACAAGGTCGTGCTTAGGTCATTGTTTAAAGTAAATGCTTTCCAAAGCTTTGAGTTCAGATATGAGCGAACCAAAATAATACTGTATAAATGAAGCGGGGTGCATGGCCGCTACTGCTAGCTCCGCCCAGGCGGCGAGGGTATTGTTGCCTAGCTACACATTCTGCGCATTGAAATGGAAATTATTCAGATCTGGTAAGACAGTTGAGGATCAGACCTAGCTTCAAAATTTTCTGATTTTTTTGATTTATTTTTCATGATAATTTTATTAGAATGTCTTCGGTAGAATTGGCTGTGCTCATGAGAATCCATTGTTGAGAAAAATTAAACTTTTTGGCGAAATGAAGAAGGCCCCCTATGGGGGGCCTAAAAAGGCTGGAGAGCCCCACGGCAGTAGCGCCCGCTCTCTCAAATAAGAAAATATATATATTAACAGAGAAACAGAAAAACAGTGAATAGTACTATGACTAGAACAACTTCCAACATGGATATAATATTACAAACTTTCATACTTCTTTAACAAGGCTTGAACTATATGATTTTTTAATTTGCTATTATTATAACAATTTATATGGTTATATATTTCATAATGATTCCAAATGCCACCTGCTACATACATTAATGAGTTTTTGAAGATCTCAGTTCTAGGAATAGGCTGTTTTATATTATTTATGTTTGATCTTGTGGTGAGATTAGAATTGAATGAAAACATTTCGAAGAGGTACACTGGTGCTTGATATTATGGATTTTCCACATGAGAAGTGCTAAAGCTAAAACCTGCCTATCTTCTACTCTTAACCAGCCAAGTTTACTATACAGGGGTGTTGCATGATCACTTTTTTTGGCACCAAATACAAATCGCACACAAGAATTTTGAACCTTTTGTAACTGTAATAAAGTTTCCTTAGACATGTTTGTACACAAGATTAATCCATAATCTATTATAGGAAACAGAAGTGTTTGAACAATACACTTTCTAATATTAAAAGGCATACAAGAAAAATTTCTTTTAAATTGAGCAAGACAAGCACATACTTTGGCTGAGATACTACTAATCTGTGATTTCCATGACAATGTTGTGTCCATAGAGACTCCTAAATTACAGACTGTTGTACAATAGTTAATTTCTTTACTATGCACCGTAACATTAAGAACAGTATTTAGAGAGTTTAGAAATCTGGCAGTGCCAATGAAGATGGGCTGTGTTTTTTCAATATTAACTTGTAAATTATGTCCTAAGAGCCAGTTTACCACCACTTCAATTTTCTCGTTAAACAGACTTACAGTATCATTAATGTTCTTTGGATCACAATGCACGTAAAGTTGAATATCATCTGCATAAATATGATATGAGCAGTTTGTCAAGATATTAGGCAGATCATTTATATAAAGTATAAAGAGTAAGGGCCCTAGCACACTCCCTTGTGGCACACCAAATTTATTTTTTTCCCATGCAGAACTTTTGGAATCACTAAAGCTTACTCTTTAAAACCTATCTGATAAATAGCTATGAAACCATTGGACTACAGATTTAGACAAACCAAGTACCCTCATCTGAGTTAGTAAGAGGCTGTGCTCAACACAATCAAAAGCTTTGCTCATGTCAAGTAATACCAACAATGTTATGTTTCTATAATCAATGGCCTTTCTTAGATCATCACAAACTTTTAATAATCCTGTTTTAGTGCTACAATATTTTCTGAAACCAGACTGCCTTGGTATCAAGATATTTTTAGTTGTGACAAAGTTATACAGTTGATTATGAACTAACCTTTCAAAGGTTTTTGATAGTACTTTTAATATACTGACTGGTCTAAAGTCTTTACATAGTTCTGGGTTTTTCTTTTTTGGTATTGGTTTGATAATGGCCATTTTCCAGGAGACAGGGAAAACACTGCACTGCAAGCAGAAATTAAACAGGTGTTCTATAACAGGCAAGAGCTCATTTATCCCATTCTTAAGTAGCTTTAGTGACAACTGATCAGCTCCTATTGCATTTGAAGTAAAACTGAGGAGTGCACTTTTCATTTCATTAGGAGGAACATACTTAAAAAAAGAATAGATAGAAGAATAGAAGAGAGAGAGAGAGAGAGAGAGAGAGAGAGAGAGAGAGAGAGAGAGAGAGAGAGAGAGAGAGAGAGAGAGAGAGAGAATTTGAATTTGAATTTGAATTTGAATTGTGTTTATTGGGTCTAATGTTACAAGGACTATAAAGTCCCACTACAAACACCGACCCGCTCTCTAGAACAGGTTGAATTTTTTAAATTTTGCAAGATATATAACAGTATAAAAAATATAAATTTACAATAGTATCACAGCACAAGGCATTTTTTGTACATCAGATTACGAAAAGATGTCACTGAAAGTTGCGTGTAATTTTACAGTTCAAAGTCATTACATATTTTAATAGCTTGTATTGTAAAGGATTTGTGGAATTTTTCCATTCTATGTTGGGGCATATGCAGCATTAAGGCATTCGATCTTGTAGACCTAGTACTCACACTGCTGGGCTATGTACTTTTTTTTGTACGTAACTTGTGGACATTTGGGATTGTGCATAATTACGCATAAAATTGTACACACCTACGTAAGAAAAAATGTACATAAGCCTTACGTAAAAAAAAGTACATAGCTATGTACAAAAGAGAAAGTAGCCCTCCGTGAGCGGTATATGTCTTGTGTACAATTAAGAAATGGAAGTGCTCTGAAAGGACACAAATGTACATAAGCTACGTAAAAATGCCAAAGAGTTCAAAAGCTGTAAACGCTATTGCCACGTACAATATGTAAGAAATTCAAAAATATTGTACATAAGCTACGTATTCCAATTTGTCAATAAGTTACAGACTTTTTTATACATAGTTACGTATGCTGAAATACATACATTGCGGTAATAATTTTGGTGGTAATAAGCTACGCACGAAATCTTACGGTAATAATTTTCCATATCAACACCTGAATATCAACACAGCAATGGCAAGTAGGCGCCTTTCAGCTATTTTCAGGATGTTAAGATTGCAGTATAATGGAGTAACATGATGGTATTTGTTCACTCCTGTAATAAATCTGATACAGGCATTCTGCATTTTTTGGAGTTTACTACCATTTCCAGATGATATATCAGTTAGTAAGACTGATCCATAGTCAAAATGAGGAAAAATAAGAGTAGATACAAGAAGCTGCCTAATCTTAGGTGGAATAAATGAAAAGTTACGCCGCAGCTGAGCAAGTGTGGCAAAAACTTTTTTTGCTACTGAAATGCAATGATCTGTCCAACTTAAAGTGCTATCCATTATAATACCTAAATTATTAACAGCTTGAGTAAAATATATTTCACAGCCATTTACAATGAGTTGCATTCTCTGCACTTCTTCAAGTTTGGTCAGATATCTCTGAGTTCCATTTATTATAGCTTGGGTCTTTGAAATATTAAGCAATAGGTTATGCATACTACAATAATCAATAACACTTACAATATCATTAGCCATCATCGAACATTTTTCGTAGTAATTATCAAGGGAGAATGGAAGATAAAGCTGTAAATCGTCAGCAAACATATGATATGAACACTCCTTAATGACTAGAGGGAGATCAAAAAGATATATAATAAATAACAATGGTCCCAGAACGCTACCCTGTGGTACTCCAGTTGCAACATTTATCCAGTCTGAGAAAAGAACATCTGAGATGTACACTCTATGAGAACGTCCTGATAAATAAGATTTAAACCACTCTACAGTGCTATCAGAGAATCCAAGGAATTTCAACTTGGTTAGCAATAGGTCATGATGCACACAGTCAAAAGCTTTGCTTAGATCAAGCAGTACCAGTATGTTCATAAGTCTTTTATCCATTGAGGCTCTCAAGTCATCAGTAACTTTGAGCAAAGCTGTAATTGTACTGTGGCCCTTTCGAAACCCAGATTGATATTTGGAGAAGAGACAGTTTTGAAGCAAGAATGTAGTTACCTGTTCATGTACAAGCTTTTCAATCCCTTTACCAAGCACACATAAGACACTCACAGGTCTGTAATCTTTGCATTCTTTAGGAGCCTTCACTTTGGCAATAGGAATGATATTAGCCAATTTCCACATAGATGGAAAGACAGAGTTCTGCAAGCTGTAATTAAAAATATGTTCTAACACAGGTATTAAAGCAGGTAGACACATTTTAAGAAATGCAATAGAAATCAAGTCAACTCCCTTAGCATTTGATTTTATGGCATTTAACACTCTAGCAATATCCTCAGGCAACACATACTTAAAAAAGAATTTATCATTAATATCATGAACACTGGTACGCAGCTCATAATCAGCAATGCAGGAGGTTATTTGGTCTGGATTTTTAACAGAGGAGACAGAGAGAGAGAGAGAGAGAGAGAGAGAGAGAGAGAGAGAGAGAGAGAGAGAGAGAGAGAGAGAGAGAGAGAGAGAGAGAGGAGAAACTCCAATGAAGCAATTTATTTCTCATACGCACTCAGATCAATCGATCTTTCTCGTCCGAGACCCCGTCTATAGTCGGCTCCGCCTAACGGTCAGATTCTCGCTGTAGCACTTGTGACCGGAAGCGCTAGCGAGCCGTAGCGCTGAGCTGTACCGCTAGTGACCCATAGCGCTTGTGACCTGTAGCGCTTGTGACTTACGTCCGTTTGCGAGCGACAGCGAGCGAACTCGGCGAAGCGCTACTCATCGGACTAACGGAAAATTTGTCCGTTCGTCCCCCCCCCCTCCACTAGACAGCTGCAAGCAGCTACAACGCGCGCGATGGCGAACTTGATTAATATTGTCGGAATTTAGTGTTGATTGACACCATTCGCGTCGCTCGTTCGCTCGCGGAATTAGTATTGGTTTTTGAAGTTGCTTCCGCAGTTGAATTTTGGCCGCCATAACGAGGGTAGTCCTTTATTGCCGTAACCGCAAACGCAAGTCGTACCGCGAGGGTAGCCGTGAACATGATAGTACTTTTACAAGGGTATGCCCAGACCCACTTGTCACGCCGTCAGGAATGTCCCAACGGACCTACCAGTCATCCTGCGGCGGTAGCCGTCGACTTGCAAATCGTATTGCAAGGGTAGCCAGCGACTAACCTTGCAAAAGTAATAAATTCCAGGGGTTACGGCGTGTGACACATCTACCCCGGCAATGTTGTACAGGACGAGCTTTTACCAATTTTCATCCTTGCGCCTGCGATTGGGTGCATAGGCAGCCCAACGTACGGGCGTGTTGGACATATCTTGTTGATGGCATTAAGGTAATTTTGATCTTGTCTTGGAGAAAAATTGTCTGCGACAGGTACTTGGACACATCATTTGTCTTAGACAAAGAATTTCCGAGACATTGTCTTGGACATAACATTCAAAAAGACACTATTTTATACATTTTTTGTCCGAGACAAGAATCAAACTCTGTCTGAGACAAGTTCTGCGACATAGCATTAGTCTTGGACGTATCTTGTATACGCTTTCTGAATGACCGCCTTTGTGTTGGATAAAGTTTGTTCAAGACCTCATCTTGTCCTGGACATAGCGTCTCGCACAGACAAGACTTGATCAACGTGACATTGCTTTTGTCCAGGACAAAAAATGTGTGTGACAGGAGTGGCATCGCTAGAGACCACTAAATTATGCGTTTGAAAGCTCAAGATTATGCGCTTGTTTTTTGATGTTTTATGCGCTGTTTATGCGGCCAAAAGTACTGTTTTATGCGGTGATTATGCGGTCAAAATAGTGCATTTATGCGGAAATATGCGATTTTAGAAATGTAAATGGTGAGAAAATTTAAAATTTGCCGATATAATTTGTTTATTATCATATGATATCAGGTCACAGGTCATCACAAGTCATGTCTTCATAATCATTGAAGTACACAGAGTGAGGTCCTCTGCCACTACCTATTTCTACATCACTTATTTCACTGCAGTCAGTAGCAGTATTATTATCATTATTATCAAAATCTAGCATACCACTACTAAAATACATGCACATCATTGCCTCTACCTTATCTTTGGTTAGATTTGTTCTCTTTGGGGTAAAAATATCACCATATGCACTAAAGCCCCTTTCACTGTCAACATTTGACACACTTACATGTAACACTTGCAAACAAGAAATAGCAAATATTGGTTGATCCTGCATCATAGTATTCACTACAACATCCTCCCTAGAACCCCCTTTCTAAGAAAGACTAGCAGCATTAGCATTATTTTCCTTAACATGGTCAGAAAGTAATGAATGCAAAATGACAAAGTTAGCTGTAGGAATAGAATTTAAAATAGCAATACTTTCCTTTGCTGTTTTTTCAGTTCAATATCAATACTCAAGATTTTAAAATATTGCAATATCCAACATCAATATCGGTTATTGAATATTGAAATATTGAAAATATTGAATGTTGTAAATATTAAAATATTTAAAATATTGAAATATTTTTGAAAATAAAATGGTAAATTCTAAAAAAAAATAAAAAAAAAATCATAGAACTAAATTTTTATTTGCTTATTTCGTTTCGATACAAAGGGAACCGTTCTATTTAAGTAAAAACAGGCAGGTACTTTTGGGTTTTGGTGCAGAATATGAAAATTTCTTCATTATGCCCAGCCCGTGCTCCAGCGTGCTCCAGCCCGTCCTTTACCGTGCATCGTAGTGTCAATATATCAATACTTCAATACCGGTCAATATTTCAAAATCGGTCAATATTGAATATTGGCCAATATTGAATATTGACTTCCAAATATTGAAACCACCAATACTTGAAAATATTGATTTCAATATCTTAAAATACTGAAATTGAAATTAATATATTGAAAAACCGCCCAGCCCTACCCCCCGCCTCCTCCTAAGGACTTAATCTCTCACGAACACGACCTCCAGACAGCCTTCTGTCCGTTCGTTTCTCCCGCTCCCTCCTGCACTGCTAAAACAAATGTATAGTTCTAAACATCACCTCACTGTAAATTGAGGAGTGAGATTTCTCGCTCTCAGGAGAGCGAGATTGGTGACCCAAATTTTATCGCTCCTTGGGAGTGATATTATTCATATCACTCCTTTTGAGTCGTTTCGATGACTCAAAACGAGCGATATTAAGTGATCTCGCTCGATTTGAGTGAGGCTTATCACTCCAAATGAGCGATATAGAATTTCCTCACTCCTTTAGAGCGACGTTATATGCCTCGCTCAATTTCAGTCAGAAACATGACTCTCAGATTTGCAGTGCTGATGTTTAACTGCTCATGTTTAATATTTAAACACTATATCATGTTTAGTTCAAACTATACATCAGCAGTTGTTTGTTTTCTAAACACTTTTGCAAGTGTTAAGTTGGCTATACACTTGGCGCAGCGTGGTATCCCTATGCTTTTCCATGTGAAGCCTCTCCCAAGTGTATTTACTTCTATGCATCACAAAATGTTTAACCTCTATACATTTACGAAGTGTATAGGTGTTAAACATCTTGTCATGTTTAGTTCCTGCTATACCTATACACCATGATGTATAAAAACTAAGCATTTGTTCTACCAGTGTAAGGACTTGGTCTCTGACGAACACGACGTCCAGACATCCTTTTGTCCGTTCGTCACCCCCGCCCACTGCTAAGGACTTCGTCTCTGACGAACAGGAGCTCCAGACAGCCTTTTGTCCATTCGTCCCCCCACGCCACGCCCGCTCTAGATGACTTAGTCTCTGAAGGTCGCGACCTTTGGACAAAGACCTATACATTCGTCAAAGTCACTGAAAGGTACCAGCGGCACCACTTCCAGACAGTAACATGCGCGTTCCTTGTTACCAAAATGCATTTTTAGTGCCTTCTCTAAAAATGACTCTGACGAAAGCAACAGTGCCCACACAAAATACGAATTTTTCAACAACAATATAAAAACACATAACAACCGAGAAATCAAAACACCGAGGCACCTACAAAACGATACACAAATTTTATCAATATCTTTACTTCACCGAAAACTACAATACATATTGTCACATTCAAGTGGAAGGAAAAGACTTAGAAAAATCAAGAGCGAAATCGATTTCTGGATAAATTTAATTAAAGACATTGGAACACTGTTAGTTTCTTATAAGCAACGGTCTTCGTATTACGTAAAATCGTCTTTGTAATTACATTGGATCTGTAGCAGCCATATTACAAACACTTTTCCTTTATATTACAAACAGCCCTTGATTTGTAATACGAACACCTGGTTCGTATTACAAACACCTGCCGTTCGTTAAAAAAAATGTTTTTCTCAATTCCACCACAAGTATCAGTTGTTTTATGTATAACTTAAATTTCAACGGCATGCCTCTTAAGAGCTGAATTTTTGAAACAAGCCCAAGAAACGCTTAAGTGCAAAACTAGTAAATTCATAACATGAAACAGAAAACTGATAAATGGGTCATTCCACGAGAGATTTGCAGGTTTTCAGGTGACCCTTTCCGCATTCCTTGCTTTTTTTATATGTTGTAGCCCTCCTTCAGACGAGCATTTTGCGCTATAGCGGAACTCTGTAGCTCAACTGGTTCCGGAGATATGGCCGATTGAAGATTTTCGAGGACTTTTTTAGAGGTTTTGTGCAAATTTTCGGATTTGATTTTTTTTTAGCGTTCCCAGGCCTGAAGCGAACCCAACCACGATGCTGGCAGGGGTAGTTTGATCCGGGGAACTGAAATCTGAACTCGGATTTTACCTAGGTCCCCTCCTTCTGTCCTTTTTGTGGAGAAAACCGCAGTTTTTGAACTTCATTTCCCGCGTTTTCAGCAGCTTTGACGACGATGTTCCTACAATTTTTCTGTACTTTTTGGAGCGTCAGGGGATAGTTCTCGACTAGTACTTTCGATTTTTCTAAAGGGTAGGTGCTACTTATCCTGCTAGTTTAGGAGCTAGAGCAGGACGAAAACGAGAAAATTCAAAAAAACACTAAAATGACCGATTTGGTGGATTTTTTTTCGAGGTGATGCCCGGCCGATACCGGGGTAGGTAGTATGCTTTCCGGACCAAAATTTCATGCTCTATCCGAATCTGAAATAAAAAAAGTGGGCATTTGCTTTGTTTCTCTGCTAGGGGCGCATCTTCACAGACACCTTTTTGAGAAAGTGCCCCAAAACTACTATTCTCGCCAAACTGGTCCCTTAGTGGCCGAGCCGACCCAAATTTGGTACCACCAGGTTTTCGGGTGCGCTGAGCACGAATCAGTTGGTGCCTAGGCCGCCCGGACATTCTGGGGGTACGTCACCGGGGACCCCCTGAGCACCGCGATGACAACGTCAACAGCGTCGATTTGGTTCAAATTACGTAACCGGTGGCAGTTTCGCACGTCGAGCTCAAATGTGGGGCTCGAGGCTACTTTACTCAAAAAAAAATAGGTGTACACTCTAAAAAAAAATACAGCAGAAGAAGTAAAAAAAAAATCAAATTTAAAACAAAAAAAAATTTAAAAAGCACCCCAAGTGACGCTGGCGCGAGCAGGCCTCGCGCAGCCACAGAATCAGGTTCATGAATACCGACTTGAGCCCAAACCGAACCGTGTTAGTGATGAGTGCATTTGATCACGAAGCAGATGTGAAGTCACCGACACTTAAAGAAAATGAAAGATTGTTTCATTATATGTACTTTTTTTTTATTTTTAATTTAGGCTTTTCAGACCTGTTAGACTAGAATTAAGTCAAGCTTTCACTTACATATTTACTGTGTTAATATGCTGAGGGTGAATTTCATAACCAGTTATGAACCAGTTATGAAATTCACCCCCAGCATATTAACACAGTAAATATGTAAGTGAAAGCTTGACTTAATTCTAGTCTAACACCTGTACACCTATTTTTTAGGCAACGGAGTTGCCTTCTAAAATCGCTGGAAAACGTGCGTGTTTTGTTTCATATGGCCCCTTACGACAGAAAAAAATCTGCTGAAGGGAATTCTATGATATTAAGCATACATTTAGAATGTAATCTAGTACATTCGATTCTGAAGTCTAGTTGAAATCTGTATTGCAGAAATTTTGTAAATTTGAATTGAAATTCGAGTTTCTATGGTAATGCTCGACTCGTCAGGCAAAATGAACACGGGAAGGGGATATTTTTTCGTGGAGGGGGTAGGCCGAGGCGAGCCAACACGGAGCGAAAGAGAAACCTCTAAAGTCTGCGTTCAAACAAAGCCAGCCTTTAGTTTCGAGCGCAAGAATGAGATAACACTACTGAAATTCGCACGTGACCACCGTACTGCCTTCTTTAAAACTACTTCAGTTTTACTGAAACTTGCCCCGGTTCTGCCAACTAAATGTGTGCCTCAAAGAATGAGTTCCAATCGTAACGTTATGAGAGCAGTGATTTTTTTCATTTTATTTGGTTGGCATGTTGTGTCAACAACGCGAAAGCAGGCCAAGCATGTCCGCCATTGCCGGTGGCTGATGTGCCCACCTCGCGACTTTAAATCATTTTTTAAAGTTATCGAAACGTTGACAAGGCGAACTGAATGCGTAAATAGTAGTTTTCTACCTGCGGAAAACGGTTTGGTAAGTTTGACTTCCATCTGGTGAGCAGAATTCTTGAAATGATGTACATTTACGTGTACCATTTTGTGTAAACAACGCCTTAACTCCGCGTTTTCCCAATAGATAGCGCACCCCCGTCGCGGCCGCGGCGCGCTTGCCCGCTGGTCCTTCGCGTACCAGCGGTATTAGGTAGGGCCCCGGTTCGCCCCTTCCGTGCGCCCGGTGGAGGGGAGGTTATTGTTGTCGTTCCTTTCCGGCCGTGACCTCGCCGCCCAATTTTTGCCGTCAGAAGGAGAGCTCTCTTTTCTCCTGCTCCTGTCGATTAAGAGTCGGCCGAACTTTCGGAGAGTATTCATTACTTGAAACCCGCCTTATCAATTCAAACTTAGAATTATTTAGCCACTATCTTGACTATCGTAAACTAAACAAAACCAGTCGGTTTTCTTACAGTCTTATTCAACACTCACAATATTTTATTTTAGTTATAGAAACTCCGTTGTCTACCAGGATTTCGTGAAATCGTATTTTTTATTTTATTTTTTTGAGTAAAGTAGCCTCAAGCCCCACATTTGATTTCGACGTGCGAAACTGCCCCCGGTTACGTAATTTGAACCAAATCGACGCTGTTAAGGTTGTCATCGCGGTGCTCATGAGGTCCCCGATGACGTACCCCCAGAATGTCCGGGCGGCCTAGGCACCAACTGATTCGTGCTCAGCGCACCCGAAAACCTGGTGGTACCAAATTTGGGTCGGCTCGGCCACTAAGGGACCAGTTTGGCGAGAATAGTAGTTTTGGGGCACTTTCTCAAAAAGGTGTCTGTGAAGATGCGCCCCTAGCAGAGAAACAAAGCAAATGCCCACTTTTTTTATTTCAGATTCGGATAGAGCATGAAATTTTGGTCCGGAAAGCATACTACCTACCCCGGTATCGGCCGGGCATCACCTCGAAAAAAAATCCACCAAATCGGTCATTTTAGTGTTTTTTTGAATTTTCTCGTTTTCGTCCTGCTCTAGCTCCTAAACTAGCAGGATAAGTAGCACCTACCCTTTGAAAAATCGAAAGTACTAGTCGAGAACTATCCCCTGACGCTCCGAAAAGTACAGAAAAATTGTAGGAACATCGTCGTCAAAGCTGCTGAAAACGCGGGAAATGAAGTTCAAAAACTGCGGTTTTCTCCACAAAAAGGACAGAAGGAGGGGACCTAGGTAAAATCCGAGTTCAGATTTCAGTTCCCCGGATCAAACTACCCCTGCCAGCATCGTGGTTGGGTTCGCTTCAGGCCTGGGAACGCTAAAAAAAAATCAAATCCGAAAATTTGCACAAAACCTCTAAAAAAGTCCTCGAAAATCTTCTATCGGCCATATCTCCGGAACCAGTTGAGCTACAGAGTTCCGCTATAGCGCAAAATGCTCGTCTGAAGGAGGGCTACAACATATAAAAAAAGCAAGGAATGCGGAAAGGGTCACCTGAAAACCTGTAAATCTCTCGTGGAATGACCCAAATAACATGTTCATCAACTAGCAACTTGCTGTTGTACTAGAACCTTACTTTGGTGATAAAATTGTTGTGTACGCTTCCTTCTATAACTTTTAAGTCCACTTCAATTAGGTCAGGTTATTCTGGGCTGCTCATTATTTCTCTCAGATTTTTTGAAGCTAGAAAAAAAATTTATAGCACACTTTGGTTAACGCATATTTAAAACTAAAAGATGAACATGATTGCCATTTATTTCCAAGCAATATTTTTCTACTCTGCAAACTTAAGTGTGAGACAGTATCACGCTTTTTACTGCAGTACCACTGTGTCTCACACTTTCAAAAACTATTTTCTGTCGTTGAATAGCAATCACGTTTTAGAGAACAGGATCAGCTTTGGTTGAAAATTCCGGTAGTGGTACTGCAGTAAAAAGTGTGATACTGTCTCACACTTGAGTTTGCAGAGTATATCATAACTCCAAGCATAAGACGTACGATTTTTTTTATAACAAAACAGTTTGGCACCGGCTAAAAATACAGTGTACATAGAACCAGTGACCTGCAAACAGCTCACCCACCGAAAGACTGATAGCCCTAGTCTCTTGACTTCACGACCTCCAAACAAGCACTTGTCCGTTCGCCCCAAAAGATTAGTCTCTGAACGGCACCTCTGGACAACACTGTAAATCGAGGAGTGAGAAATCTCGCTCTCAGGAGAGCGAGATTGGTGACCGAAATTTTGTCGTTCCTGGGGAGTCATATTATTAAATATCACTCCTTTTGAGTCGCTTCTATGACTCTAAACGAGCGATGTCTAGTGATCTCGCTCGATTTGAGTGAGGCTTATCACTCCAAATGAGCGATATAGAATTTCCTCACTCCTTTAGGGCGATGTTATATGCCTCGCTCAATTTCAGTCAGAAACATGACTCTCAGATTTACGGTGAACTACTTGTCCGTAAGGACTCTGTCTCAGAACGGCACCTTCAAGACAACTACTTGTCCGTTCAACTCCCGCCCCTTAGAGGCCCTTAAATGCAAAGCCAGCTGATTCAAAAGCCTTCAACATAAAATAATAGAAAACTCACTGGTAGACATGTTCATCAACCGGTAACTTTTTGTTGTCTTAGATGCTTCTTTGGGGGTTCGCGTTGCCTAACCCTACATATATTCGCAAAACATCGAATAACTTTATATACCCACTTATTTTCTCTTGCGCCTTGACGTGATACACGCCAATAATCGTCAGCGAGAGCCCCCCCCCCCCCCCTTTTCGGAGAGGTATAAAGGGGCCCTCTCCCCCCCTTATCCATCACCCGGTCACTTCGACCTCAGCGTTCGAAGCTGGTCTCGGATAATTTCCCTAAATCCACCTTTTTCTTGAAAAAAAAAGGCTTCATGAAATTGAGGTAGGCATAGCAGCGGTAGACGGGTCCTGGAGCGGGACACAGTTATTGGCAATGGAAGCGGCGATGAGTTCAGATCCGTTCGCCCAGGTAAATTGGTTTATATATAATCATATATGTATTGTATATGAATATATACAAAAGTATATGCTGCAATATTACTCTGTATATGCTGGAATATATACGTGTATATTGTTGTATATAGTTGTATATGTTACTCTATATTGTCCATATATAGCTGAATATTGCAATATATGTCTCCATATACAGCTGTATATTCTTCTGTATATGTTGTTATATAGCTGTATATTACTGTATGTCATTGTATAGAGGTTCATTTATGTCGATATGACAAATGTATATGGGGACATATATACCAATATATACACATATATAACGAATGTTACAGAATAGGGTTTTAAAATTACCGGTCAGATTCAATCTTACGGTAAGTTACGGTAACTAACGGTAACTTACGGTAATATAAGGAAAGATTCGGAAAGATTCGCATAGTCGCGCAAAATTTTGTTTTTAATTTATTCTAAGAAATTTACAGGTAGCAAAATAATTTCCGAAGTAAATAACGTGCACGATAAGGTTAATTCCACTATAGGTACTGCGATTTGGGAGTCAAAGTAATGTGTTTATAACAAGAAAAGTTGTCAAAGCTCCAAACATCTTTTATTTTTATTTCTTACAAAAAGCACAAGTTTTTGTTAGTCAGTCTACCTACCTCCCCTCCACTCCTATTTACGCGACCTAGAGCACGATATAAATAATGTCCTCTAATTCAAGGATATTGCTTCAAATCCACGGCATTTTCCCTTAAATTCCAAGCAATCGTCTTGAATTAGAAGATATTATTTTTACCGTGAGCTGCTGCGGGTTGATGTTGCCGCTGCCGTCACGCGAGTCCTTCGAGGGGCACTGTTAAAAATACCTTGAGGAGTTACGGTCCCTAGGGAAAAAAATACCTGACCCAGGACTGATGTTAACTGATCGGACCTATCTAAAAGCTGAAGTGAACCTGTCCTGGACCTTCATTTTAGCTGACTTTTAACTGAAAGTACCTCACAATTACGCCAAATTATCTGAGTTTGGCGCGCTGAAAGCTGATCAGTAGTCAGCTCTAAATTGGCGAAACCGCTTTTAACTGAGTTTAGCTGCTTACGTAACTGACTCCAACTGAGTGCACGCTAAATGTATTTGTATGTTTTTGTTCAAACGTTTTGTACAAAGTTGTGCATGCGTTTCGATTCGCACAAATTTGTGCGCAAAAATGGACGAATTTGTGCATATGTTTGTACAAAAACGTGCACTCCTTCGCACAAATTTGTGCGAATCGAAACGCATGCACAACTTTGTACAAACGTATGCACAAAAACATACAAAGACATTTAGCGTGTGTAGTTGAAATTATCTGACTCCGCGATTCAGGTACACCTGATGATTGCGCGTAGTTAGCTGAGTTTTTAGCTGAGTAACATTCACCTCGCATAGGGTGTATAATTATACACTGTAAAAAAATGTTTGTGGTAAATATCACATAAATGTATCTACAGCTTTTTACATATACAGGCGTATGGGAAAAATCAGATCGCTAGTTCCTACAGTCCTCCGATGCATTAACCGACGGAGCAGCTGGGATTCGAACTCGCTACCTTAGAGTTCGAGAACGCGTACGCTACCTCTCACCCATCGGACTTTTCTGAGAAGAAGCTTGCTGGGACACCATCCCATTTCAATGATACGAGGACGAGCTGCTTGTAACTGATTTTAACTGATAAAAGCTGAGTGTAGCTGCTGGAAATACTTGACATCACGGTCACGCACGGAAAAGTAGCTGATGCAGATGCAAAGCTGACGGGGAACTCCCAAATAACTGAGGCTTAAGCAGTTAACATCAGTCAAATTGTCAGTTAAACGCGAACTGAATGAAATCCGAGTGCGAACTGAGCTGCAACTGAGCACTTACTGAATGACAGTCAGTTCCGATCAGCGCTCTGTCGCTGAGCTGCTCCGAGTTGACTTTCGGCGCTTTGGAAATCAGGAAGGTTCAGTAAAAATTAGCTCCGACTGAGTACACAATTCAGCTTCTGGTCAGCTCACATTCACTTGTACGTCAAACTGATCAAAGCTGACGCTTACTGATTTTTAGAAACTGAGAAAAGGCTAAAACTAACTGAGTATCGTCCAGCTAACACCGTTTTAAAACCAAGTAACTTGACGTTATTGACAGGTACAAAATTGCGTTTCAGGCATCGTCAGTTAAAATCAGTTTTTAGATAGGTCCGATCAGTTAACATCAGTCCCGGGTCAGGTATATTTTTCCCTAGGGGTATGCCTTCGGTCCGTACCGTAATTTTCATGTACGTTCAGACCGTAACGTACACTTACGGTGGTACGGACCGTACTTTATGATGGATGGTGCTGCACTGAACTTCCCCGACATATTTGCAGGCTACAGTGTATAGCGCAAGATGCAGACCATAGTCAACTATTACGGTTCGGGACCAAGCAACAAATTTACAGCGCATACCGTACACTGTATAAAATAACTGTTGGAAAACAGCACTTTCAGTGACAACCGTGTTGTTGACACACAGTGATGCTGTTCGAGAACAACATAAGTTGTCAAGGAACAGGTATGTTTGCTTTCAAATCAAAACAGGAAATTTACTGTTCCTGAACAGCTTTTGCTGTTCCTACACAAGTTGTGCTGTTCGTGTACAACTTTTGCTGTTTCTGCACAGCTATTTCGCTGTTCCTCTACAACTTTTACTGTTACCGGACAGCTTGCGCTGTTGATAGACAACAATACTTGTTTATTGCATGGCTATGTTGTTGTACAACAATACTAGTCATTTAAAAACTTAACAGCAACTTTGCTGTTAATTTACAGGAAAAATTTTTACAGTGTAGGCATTTACCGTGGTATTTTCCAACAGTGTAGCACGAGTAGTGACTAATTTAGTAATCATTGAGTAGTCTTTTCAGGAAAATTGATTTCTGAAAGCGGACTAGTGAATCCATGATACTGTTATTATTGTAATTTTACATATCTTTGTCATTTTTTACTTCTTATTTAAAGATCGAATCCATTCAGATAATAAAACTTTCCGTAAATAACTCACGGGGTATTCCACTGGTCTGCCTGTCACTGCCTGCTAGTGACGGGCCGGCGACACCAGGGGCCTTCCAGGAAGGCACAGACCGAGGGGAAGAGGTTGGAGGGGGCCAGCGAGTGCACAAATATAAATTACAGTGGCGCAACATCAGCACAGCGTATGGCTATTCCAGTTCTGCCATCTACGCAGCTCTAAAATACCTATTTGTGAATCTTTCCACATATTTCCAATCTTACCGGCACAGGGTAATATTACCGTAAGTTACGGTAACTTACCGAATCTTACCGGTAATATTACCGAGCTTTAAAACCCTATTACAGAATGTCTGCCACTCTGAAGTGCGTGGTCTTTCCTAGATGCACGGACACACGATCCTGGTACGTGCCCACATTGAACACTATGCGTAACACTCTAGGGTCACCGTGGTCACATAAGTTTCCATCCCGGCTTGACTACGGCTGGTGAAAGGTGAGTGAAAGGCACCTGGTGAGTTCCAGGACTCAGGCGGCATCAAGATACCTTTCACCAGGTACTTTTCACTCGCCTTTCACCAGCCGTAGTCAGACCGGGATAGAACTTCTGTGGCCACGGTGACCCTAGAGTGTTACGCATAGTGTTCGAGGAGAGTCCCAGGACTCATGTGGCATCAAGATACCTTTCACTCACCTTCCACTCGCATCTGGTGTATGGTATCTTGATGCCACCTGAGTCCCGGGACTCTCCTCCAACACTATGCGTAACACTCCAGGGTCACCGTGGTCACCGTTGATCTAGCAGACGAGGTGGTCGGTATCCTGCTGGTTGTCCTTGGGCTGCTCCGTGCCTTTGGGGCGCGAGCCGACATCGCGGTCGGGGACGCGTCCACGGCCAACGAGTCCGCGGCCACAGCCGCGCTGCTGTCCGCCTTTCTGCCGCTGTACAAGGCGAGCGTCGTGGTGGCGATGGGCCATGCGACGCACGCTGGACAGGCGACCGCCTCCGCGCCCTCTCCGAGGGGACGCCGCGCGTCGTGCTGGACAATGACGCCATGTACACAGTGAGAAAAAACTACAATATAAGTGCGATTTTTACCGTTATTTCGAAGGCCAATAAATTATTGTACTAAAATTGTACCCGGTATAGGGTAAACTAGTGATGGACGGCAACGAAAACCGTAAACCGTTAATTGAAAACAAAACCGTTGTTTAGTTGCATGAGGTACGGTTTTTCTCACAGTGTACTACAGCAAGTCCGACAGACTAGTGGTCGCTGTTCAGCAGACGCACCGCGTTCTTCTGGTCGACGCGGACGCGCCCAGGGACTTGGCGATGATCAGAACGCTGCCGCTGATCCGCCGTGAGTTGCTCTGGACGAGCGTGGCCCGCCCGCCGCTGGAGTTGAAAGGAAGACGAGACCGCGTCGTGAGGCTCTTGTCGGGCACGAGGCGCTGCACGGACGAGACGGCACTCGCGCTGACAGACGACGCAGACGGCACCGTGCATCTGTACGCCGTCAAAAAGCGCACGAAGTGCAACGTGTGGCCCCTTTTTTCAAGTGGTCCGCTGGTCGGCAGGGGAGCGGCGCTGCGCCCCTATGAAAAAGATTCCGGGCAAAAGCCGGGACCGTCCGGGCCAGAGGCGGGGGACTCGGGCTCTTCCCGGGCCATTCCAGGGCCCTTCCCGGGCCATTCCCGGGCCATTCCCGGGCCATTCCCGGGCCCGTCCCGGCGGCCAGCAGTGCCCGGCTGAGCCCGGGTCGCGCCCGGGAGAGTCCCGCCTCTGACCCGGGATAGTCCCGGGTCGTCCCGGGCCTGCCCCGGGCTTTGCCCGGCCTGTGCCCCGGTCCTGCCCGGGTGTGGCCGCCCTGTTGCCCGGACAGTCCCGGCTTTTACCCGGAATCTTTTCCATAGGGGCACTACTTAATTACTAGAAAATTTCGTGAGCGAACGAGCGACGCGAAAATCTAAAAATAGAAAAAATGCTAACGCTAACGCGTTAAACGGCCCCCTAGGTTTTAACCGTTATTTAAGAATGAGAAAGACTTTAATAGTATTAATTAAGAACGTTGTCTGAAAACTAAACCATAAATTTCCTCCGCCCTACATTTGCCACTCATAATGTTGCCCGGCGTGACAGCTATCAAACGCTGCCGCAAGCAATCACCATAAAAAAACAAAGATGCAAACCACGATTTTTGGTTAAGTAACTGAACATACCACGGTCCTCCTTCCTCCCCTGCGCGCCCCACAGAGGGGCCGAGCGCCCGAGCCTGCGACAATGCCGATTCGGCTTGGCTTGCTGGCACTACTGGCCGCAGGGCAAATAACTTGGGCTAGACAATCCGCAGCCGGCTGGGGGAGGCGCCGCCGCCTTCGACAGAACGGAGCGCGTTTGAGGTGTGAGTGCCCAGTCCTGTCGTTTCTAGGTTCTAGGTTGGGACCTCCACTAACGCACCAGCGACTTTTTATTTTTAGCTGAACGATATGTTAGACAGCCGAAATGAATGTGAGATAAGTAGTTTTCAGACATGCGGAAATCGTTTCCCAAAGTTTCAAAGAGGTTCAATCAGTAGGTAAATATTAGGATTCGTAAGATTATTTACATAAATACACACCATTTCAAGAGTTCTGTTCACCAGATTGAAATCAAACTTACCAAAACGTTTTCTGCAGGTGCAGAAACAATATTTACGCTTTCAGTGAGACTTGTCAACGTTTTGATAACTTTTTACAATGATTTTAAGTCGCGAGGTGGGAGCCTCAGCCCCACTCAGCCTCTGCCCGTATCGGCCATGGTTGAAACACCCAGAAAACGCCATTCTTGTTTTCAGAATAATATTCTAATGTTTAGGCGGTTTGCTTACTATAATACGAACCAAGAATGTCATACTATTCTTTAGAATGTAACATCCTAATCCACGCACATACTACGGTTTAGTATGTTTGTTTAGTATGTAACATACTATTCTTTAGTGGGTAGTCCCCTGAACTAGGAAACAAAAAGAGACCCGGGCGAGATTCGAACTTGCAACCTATGCCTTACGGTTCTCTTACGCTGACCACTAGACCATTGAGGGACCATGGCGATGAGGCTCCGGACGGCCCATCTTATTCAATAACCAAGCGCTCGGGCGTTCCTGGGGCGTATTCATCCGTAGTCTACAAATAGAAGGTTTGCAAGCCAAATTTCTAAAAATATTGTCTTATTTAAGATTTTCTAAATTCTCGTGTGTACGGCAAACTCATTGGAAGAAAAATTCGCTGTGATCCTTATGTAGTGGGGTCAAAATCTAAAGGTCTACATTCTAAAAATTAGTATGTAAGATTAGAATGTTGCAATAGTATGGTAACAATTAGAATGTCAGTTAGGGTTTCTGGAAAAGTATGTTTGCTTACTAATTACTAGTATGTACTTTAGAGTTTCCAGTATTAGAATGTTTACATACTAAAAGCTAGAATGCCATTTTCTGGGTGAAGAGGGCCGGCGGGGCCGGCGACACGGCGCCTCACGCGTTCACCTCAAACCAACCTAATATATTTGGCAAGTTTTTAATTTAGTGATGACGTCAAGTTATGGTGCAGGCCTTCAGCACACAGTTATGGGAGCCACTACACATTCACAAGGAACACAGAGGCAGACACAGAGGCAAATCGTGAGTTTTATCCGTCTCACATTTCCAACACAAACATGGCGCCGAGCGGGCCAGCTGTCAACAACGCGCCTAGACAACCACCAAATCGAGCCACAGGCAAGAAATAAAGGGTTCTAGTTTCGCATTTGCCACACACTTACCACCAAATGAAATAGAATTTAAAAATATTTGGTCAGAACTCTCTGTGAGAACCCAAATCGTGAATTTTATGCGCCTCACATTTTCTACACAAAAATGGCTCAGAGCGGGCCAGCTATAAACAACCCCGCCTTGGTGCCCACTCAAACCAACCCAAAATATATTTTGCTAGTTTTAGATTAAGGAACGATGGAAAATGATGTTGCAGGCCCTTAGCAAACAATTGTGGAAGCCTCCACCCATTAACATGGAACACAAGGGTTGACTTATTTGTATCTTTCACTGAAAACATGAACTGAGGACTGACTCTGAGGTTGGCGGTATTGTCACAAGCCCCGCCCACTTTCGATTTTGGCTCGGCACAGGGTGCTCGGCTCGCAATTACCATAGAAACTAAGGATGCAAATACATTTCATGCAAAAACGTATTGACAGCTTGACATCAGACCTATCTCAAAAATTTTCTAATTTTTCGAAGTATTTTTCATTGTTATTTGGTGTGAATCGGCACGACAGGATCGGCCGCGGCCATAAGGGGCCATCGTCAAGAATAATAAATAAAAAACTCACGGGCGTGAGCAATAGGCACCCCTAACGGGGGCCTAAAAAGTAAGACCTATTATTTACCCATGCTACAAGAAGGCCAATGTGTATACTTTCCGCGTTCTTTTTTGAGTGCCGCGGATCGCTGCCTTGCAGCTGGCTAGTCATAACATCAATGATATATATACACAATATCCATATTCAATAGCCCGTACAAGTCTCAGGTTAGTTGGCGACCCCTCGTTTCCCACTACTTGGCAACACTGAGCCCTCTGACATGCAAAAGTATTTTCTTTCATTATTCTTGTCCTGTATCGACGGACGGTTCGTGTAGCTTCTTAATACCTCGAGCAAGGCGTCATGCCAGATTCACCTCTAGTTTTTTGCCCACTGCCGAAAGGAAATGTGTGCACGTGAAATACGTACCAGCATCATCACTGTGAGAAAAACCGTACCTCATAAACTAATCAACCGTTTTGAATTAACGGTTTACGGTTTTCGTTGCCGCACATCACTAATTTACCCTATACTGGGTACAATTTTAGAACAATATTTTATTGTACTTAGAAATAACGGTAAAAAATTGTAGTTAAATTGTAGTTTTTTCTCACAGTGATGTCGGGGACGACCAAATAGCAAACTGCTCCGAGCGAGCTCCATGGGAGCTTGCTTCCCATGTGGAAGGACTAAGGTTACGCAAAGGAAGCGACAAAGTCGGTTAGCATAGAATTATATTAATCTTAAGGAAATAAACTATCCCTTTTAAACTATCCCTTTTGAATTTATTGTTCCAGTTAGTACCAGACTTTCATTACAAAACGTCATGGTGTGTGGCTTGGGCAAAGTGCAATGTGACATTCATAGATAGTTTGACTATGCAATTCGCAAACAATTGCGCCTGAATTGCAATTCTAGTTCTTATAATGTGGAACCTTGCACATAAAAATTTCACTTTTATTGTTCCGAAGTGGGTACACCACTAAGTGTGTGGAACATATCTCCACAACATCTGAAGGAATAACGGTATAATGAGGTGAAGGGGTACTTACATTTTTTAAACAATTGATACACAAGTCTGAAGTCAAAACAGAGTCTTATCAAAAGTGGGCTTGTTTTTCTAGGATTAAATCGGGAAATTTTATTTAACAGGAAAAGGAGTAAATGTCTTTGACTTCTACTATCATACGCACAACGTGCCTGTAAATGAGTCAAGTGACATTGCTTGCGATTTCTACGGACATTACAAAGAGGACATCGCCTTAGCAGCAAAAATTGGGGTAAGTAGCAAGTGTAAAATTTGGTGGAAAACTGCGGCGACTAGTGGCTGTAAAGGATTAGAAGAAAACGACCGTAATACTCCTCATTTTAGCGCACTTTAAAAACACAATTGAGCCGTAAAGCGGAAGAAGGGGATTAGTTGACTTAACCACTTCTTCCGCTTCACGTCTCAATCATCATATGACCGAAAATATTGTGACGATTTGTTTGTCAGAAGGGCTGAAATAAACCAATCGTCTCATCGTGACGAACCGATGGTAATTTACGATTTCAATCGAGATAAATAAAACGTTCGTTTCGTGACCGTGACATGATGACATCATCACAAGCTAGGAAGCAATGGCTTAGTTCCAGAGGCCGGAATCCGTTTCCGAACGGGTCCCGCTCTAGCGCGTGCAGTGCGCAGTCTGTGTGCGAGAGAGACAGATCGAGAAACCAGGGGTACAGAACGTGGATGTGCTCAAACTTGCCGAGTGCATCCAAGCAAACGAGATGTTTTTTTTTTTTTTTTTTTTTTTTTTTGTGCGTTTATGCCTCCAGGTTATGTTTCGGATTCCCCTGGGTAGTTCGGAGACGTAAAGCATCAAATCTTTCTTTTTCGCTCTTTGCGATGATTTTGATACGCGGTTCATTCTTATGGATCTTTTTGAGGCGACGAGACAGCGTTTGCATGGAGGCACCAAAAAAGCAGAAGAAGTGGACTTTTTTAAAAGAAGAAGAAAAAGGTGTTCATTTTTAAACTTTATCGGTTTTTATGAATCCTCGGCCCGACTGCGACAAGCTTCTCTCCTCCTCCACAATGTCCTGGAACGCCTGCGTCTTGCATGCTTTTCCCCGAATGTCAAAGATCTGCTTCGCCGATTTGCCACCGGCACTAGCGTACTCTTCACTTTCGGAAAAGTTATTAAAGTTAATGATGTCCGGTATGTACTCCGAATCGTCATCAAAAGAGAAGAGTCCTCGTCTTCGTCCTCTGGCGCACTGAAGTAAACCTTCCCTGGTCCACGGTGACCTGGCCTCTGTCTAAATGAGGGAAGAATTTTGATGCTCGGGCCAGCTTCATCGGGGATTCAGAAGAAATTTGTGGGACTTTCTATGTGTGCGGCTCTGGTGGCCCATGAAACTTGCAAGAATGTTCATGTAACTTTCTGCCAAGTGAAGAAGCTCTGAGGGTTGACGCGTGCTTGCACAGCCTGGTGGATGTCAGCCTATTTGGGTCCTCTGCTCCGCATTCTTTATCCTCCTCTCTTAAGGGCATCATTAGGCCTGATGTTCGAGGTGTTGCCAGGTATCGCAAAGACGTAGGGAGTTTTCTTGTGCACGCTACACCGCTTTCTTATGCTGATTAAGGTCGAGAACGCCGAGTAAATTAAATTGTTTAATAACAATGGCACTTTCCTCCCTCTCTTGCCTCAGATTTGCAATAGTTTTAGAGAACTGAAGATAGCTCTCTCCGACTCAGTGTAGCACTTCATAACTTCTTTGTCGAGATCCACCGCGATCTTTGCTTTCTGGAAAATATCAACAGTCAGACGTCCAGTCTCACGTGGACGCCATCTATATAGAGCTCAGAAGAAAAGGGAGGCGACAACAAACGACGGCCGCTTTTCCTAAAACACATAAAAACCTGCCTTGTTAAAAAAAAAAACCACTAATTTTTGTCCATCACACGACAAATTCCTATTGCATGTCTAGTGTTTAGTAATTCTATAAGTTTGCATTTTTTCCATTTCAGTTTAACGTTTTTCGGTTATCCTTTTCTTGGGCAAGAATCTTCCCCGACGGCAATATGAGTCGGCCAGCCAATACAGTGGGAGTTCAACATTACCACAACCTACTGGATGAACTGCGTAACAAGAACATCGAGCCGCTGGTTAGTAGCCCTCCATGACGTAGCAAAACCTAGTGTTTAACGAGATTATTAACGAGATTAAAAGGTATCAATTTGGCTGAGCTATAGCAAAGCCTATTAAGCAATAACGAAGTTCACCTCCCGTTCCTCTGTCCGTCTGTGTGCATAATAACTCAAAGACAAGAAAGCTGAAAATTTCGGGGTCGCTTTACACACTTCCTTAGCTTCGACGCATTGTATTAGTGAAGTGTGAAGTGTGCAACTGGGGAGTTAAACACTTAAAAGTGTACAACTTCTGAGTTGAACACTTTTAAGTGCACAACAACTCTGTTAAACACTTTTATTTGTTTAAATGGTATTTGAACACTTAAAAGTGTCGAAGGGCTGAACACTTGGTTAATCAGTGCATCTGAGGCGACGGCGCCCAATTTTTATATCCACAGAAATACCATCACAAATGTTAACTGCTGTGCGAGAAGAAAACACTAGAAAAGATTCACATTCAAACGCGATTTACACGAGTGCGCTGATTTGTTTTGTTTTCTCCAGACGATTTTTCATCCACAACCAAGAAAACTGCACGCACCTTACGCACAATTTCTCATGCCATGAGGTGTAGCCTCGTTGAGGCCAAGCCGACGCCAACGGCAAGGCCGACTAACACTGCTTCCACCTAGCAGCTAGCCAGCCAGCCAACCATGCGACGAGTCATCTTAATTTTGAATTAATTTTGAATTCAACCAAATAATTCCTTAAAATAACAATGGATTACAATTCATTTTTTTTTCTACGAATATAAACAGACATTTCGCATTAATTTGGATCACCTATTACCAAAATTTAATTAAAATATGCAAAATTATTTTAAAGTAATTCTGTAATATTTGGATCACAATTTCCGTGGATTTAACGAGCCGTCCCCTCCACATACTCCTGATTTTCCGGATTCTATGTAATCCAACAGTATTCGCGGTATTCCAACATAATCTACAAACATAATCTACAATCTACGGTGGTTACATCAAACAGAGGTAGTAGTCTTGGCGCCCTCCCCAGACCCCCGGGTAAGGGAGGGTATATGGACATGAACGCATCTTTCTGTAAAAGCATCTTCTGTAGAGGCAGTACACTAGGGAATACCATTAGTTTTGGTCTCCAAGCTCCGCAGCCGGAGAAGCGACCCTCCAAAAACGTGAAATTACCTTAGTGGACGCGCTATCTTGCAAGTAGGCCACTAGGGGTGCTGGTGGGGATGACCACCCAAAATTCATTCCGAAATCCGAAATCATGGAATGTTTCACCCACATTATGTTTTTTACTCATTAAGGTGCTCAGTGGAGTTAAGACTATTTTCGTGAGGTGTACGAAGCCATCGATCCGACCACCCTTCTATTTTCTGCACCTCCCTTCTATTTCTGAAATCTGAAAATGCCCCCCGCCCCGCCCCCGGCTTTTCTTCTGCATTGTAATGTTTTGTTACTCGGATTTTTAAGGCACAAACGTAAACTAGTGCATGTCAGAGTTGCCCTAAATTTTATTTTTCCCCCTTATTTCTGGGGGCATTTTCCCCTGATTTCCCTTGACTTGCAGGTATTGTGCCTTGCTTGGATAAGGGAATCGCTAGCGAAGCGAGCAGAAATTTTTTCATCATCATATAGCAAAAGACTGACTTACTTACAAAAAAAATTCTGATTTTTGTCCAAAAAATAATCATGTTATTGCTAATATCTGGCAAAATCGGTTTTAAAGTACACTCCATCAATTTTTGCCTGAATTTTTCCTGATTTTACTTTTCCAGGTTTTCAGGTTTCCCACAGTTATGGCAACCATAGTTCTTTATCGATTTTCGTTATCTATTTACAGTGTCTATTTAACATTTATCAAGTGCAGAAGCAGCACGGACCGCAGCCAAGCCGTAGGCAGGGCGTCGTAACGGAACGAAAATAGTTCTCGACTTTTTCACAATTTTTCGTGAACATGTCATGAACGGTGTGAGGTAACTTGACAAGCGATGGTTCATTAGAAAGCTAAGAATGCATTTAAATATCGTTACTTTATGACTCAAAGTGGTCAAATTGGTCCTTGTACCCTAAAATATTTCTATTTTTTTTTGAATAACGTTATTTCCTATGCCAGAAAAATGAAAATTACTTCTGGGCACAAGGAACAATTTTACCATTTTGAGTCACAATGTAAAGAAATTAAAGTGCAATCTTAGCTTTCTTATGACCCATCGCTTGTCAAGATACCACCCTTCAGGGAGAAGTCCGGCACACCTAATTTTCTTCGATAGAGGTTTCGACGAGTTTTCAGAAAGTGCGAAATTTTGTTCTGCACCGCGCGGATGAGTTTTTTAAACTACTGAAAGTTCCCGTACACGTAGAGCAGTATTTTCATCTACGCAAATCTCATCTAATAAAAATTAGTTGAACCTTGAAAAAGTGTGGAAATCTCCTCTACACCAAGTAGTGCAAATTAAACAGAATGCAATAGTTCATCAACAGCCCTCCATGACAGTGGGTCGAGTAGATTCTACATTCTACACCGTGATCAAACCGATAAAATATGGACTCACACTAATAAAAAGAGTCACAAACAATACTCTGATAATAAAAGAGTGTACAATGTACACTGATTAATCAGTGTACATGGATGCTTGCTGACTAATCAGTGTACATGCCATGTACACTGATATATCAGTGTACATTGATGTACACGTTTTGGCGTTTTGCTTCTCATTGTTCCCCAGCACCAAATTGATTCAAAATGGGTTACATTTCCAAATTCCGCGTTAAAGAACTTTAAAACGAGCTACCATGTGATGGGGTTCGTAGCAAAGGAGTTCTGTACAGATGGGTTGAAGTAGAAATAAACCAAAACGTGAGCACGTGCTCACGTGAGCATCCATCAAAACCCATTAGACCGTTGTTATATGAAATGAACCCTATGATGTGGTAGCTCGTTTTAAAGCTCTTTTAACAAGGAATATGGAAATATAACCCATTTTGAATCAATTTTGTGCTGATGAATAATGAGAAGCAAAAGGCAAAAACGTGTACATCAATGTCCACAGATATATCAGTGTACATGGCGTGTACACTGATTAATCAGCAAGCATTCCAATGTACACTGATAAATCAGCAAGCATCCATGTACACTGATTAATCAGTGTACATTGTACACTCTTTTATTATCAGAGTACACCAAAGATTTAATCTATCATTTTATTTTGCTCTGCAATAGAAAAGGGGGCGTGAAAACATGGAAAATTTTTGCGGCTGTAAACTTCCCAAAGGAGGTTGCGGTTCCCGCCAGGCACAGGGCTTTAACCCCCTGTGGCAGCCAACTGCTTCGGTTCTATGGGAACCTGCGCTTTTACCGCGATCATATCATATCGCGCAATTTGATAGATTTGATCCCCGTATGACCATTGGCCTACCCCTGCCCTAGACGTACGAGCGGTGTCAAGGGCGTTAGACTTCCTTATCACAGTTTCAGAGGCCTTACCTCAGAGGGGTACCTGGGATTCGAACCCACAACCCCGAGTGCCGACACATAGCCAGAACGGGAAGTGACCCCAAAGCCCAAGCCACCGAGCCGACGGCGGTGATTCGTGTTTAACTTCTATTTGACCTGTCATCCAGCAGCGGCCAAAGGGAATGTCAAGTGCGAAAAACACCTCCCCTAGTGGGAGTCGAACTTCTGACCACTCAGCCGGTGACGCCGCGCTCTACTAACTGAGCCACGACGCCTCGATGACTGTACAGTGTGACGAGTTCGAATTCGAACCTCCCTGTACCGGGGGTACAAATACCCCGATCGATCTTGTCTGTACCAGGAAGTATAAATACCCGGGTCTATCATGTCACCCCTCCCCCTGTACTGGGGGATAAAAATACCTGGGTTGATTTTGTATCCCCGCTGTACCGGGGGGTACAAATACCTGGGTTGATCTGCTTTTACCCCCCGGTAGAAATCTCCAGGGAGATTTTCACACCCCGTTTCAAATATCATTGGGTTTTTGCGGGGGGGGGGGGGAGGGGCAACCACTCGTGATATCCTGTGTACAAACCCACGGAAATCTCGATGAAATCCTACGAAATCCAACTGAGAAATCTCGAGAAATATCATTAAAAATGTCACAGAAATCAGTGAAATCTCATGAAACCTTGAAGAATCCCATGAAACCTCGTGAAATCTTTTAAAATTTTGTGGAATCTGGTATATATTTGTGAAATGTACCCGAATGTACCATATGAAATCCTTACAAAACCCGAAGAAATCTTTACGCAATCTATAGAAATCCCATATCATTAGAAATCCTGTGTACACTAGGATAGGGAGTGGTTGCCCCGAGGGGTACATCACCTCGAAAAGTCAGTGTACAGGGCGAAAAAAAGTCACATTTTAGTCACGTTTTAGTCACTTTTAGTCAATTTAGTCACCTCCAGTCACTTCAGTCATTCAGTCAATAAGTCACAAAAGTCTTAAAATATTGAGTATTTTACGTCCATTGTGTGACTCGTTCTCATACTTCTGCTACACAAATGCTCATTTGTCAACAATAAAGGTATCAGTCACACCCAGTTTTTAAAAAAGTCGCTTCTAGTCAAAATTTAGTCACTTTCAATCTTGATTAGTCATTTCCAATCTTATAGTCGATCGCACCGGCGACAAAGCAGCCCAAATTTCGTTGTTTTTAGTCACTTCTTTTTGAAGGAAAAGTCAAAATTTAGTTAAAATTTAGTCAGTTTTAGTCAGCAAATCAATTCTAGTCCATTGACTTTTTAGTCAGTGTACACCCAATATTGAGGTGAGGTACCCCTCGGGTTGCCCCCTCGGGTTTTTGTTGGGTGTTGAGTTGGGGGTACAATTGTCCCAGGGGATTTTGTACCCCCCTCACAAAGGGGGTACAATTGCCTTGGGAATATTGTACCGGGGCGTCCGGGGGGTATAACGGTACCGAGGGGTCGTCAACTGCCTTCAGCCGTGTACGGAGGAATATTGGTATTATCAGTAATATCAGAGTAATATTAGGGTAATTTTATAATATTGTAAGTAATATGGGTAATATTGATGGAATATTGGCAAAAATATGGGTAATATTGATGTAATATGAAGGTAATATCGGTAATATTGAAGTAATATCGGGGTAATATCAGTTTCGTGTACGGAGGAATATCACAGTTGACGACCCCTTGAACGGTACAGAACTGCTGCGACTCCGGAAGGTTGTTGCTTTGGCATATTGTCGTTTGCGGCACTAATCCCCCAGGTCAGAAAGGTCGAGTTGCGATTGCGGCGGGGCCGAGGGCCCGGATTTGCGATTGCGGCGCGGGCGCGGAAAAACCGAGGGAAGAAAGAGAAATTTCTCTCCTGACTGCGTACGGTACCGTGGATGTGTCGATTGCGGCGCTGGAGGTGAGGGAGGGAGCAGGCGGCCGCTCGCTCTAGGCACCAAAGGGGAGGGGCGTCTCTCTCACTCTCACTGAATAAGTATAATACACACTAAAATACTAGGAACAGTTTTGTTCCTAATTGAGTACGAATCCTTGCATACGCAACATGTGTACGATTTCTTTCCAAAGTAAAGAAGTAAAAGTGCACTTTTGTGCAGTTTGACTACGTTATTAGGCACAAAATCGTACACATGTTGCGTATGCACCGATTCGTGCTCAATTAGGAACAAAAATTGTCTCTAGTATTTTAGAGTGTAGTAACAAGGATGCACTTTATTTACTTATTCTCAAAACAATACATTAGTGATACATTGAGTGATGAACCTGCAGAAAAATATAATTAGCTAAGCGATTGCGAGGTCTATTACTCCAATGACCATCGCGAAGCCTGTTACGCGAGACGTAACTCAACGTAACAAAACAATATAAATATATAAATATATAAATAAATAAATAAATAAATAAATAAATAAATAAACAAACTGGTACCAGTTTGGTATCCTTCACTTCTATGTTGGAGTATTGCTCCTCCCCTCTCAGAGAGATGCCATTGTCTCCCCCCTCGCCTCGCCAGAGGTGGCTCGGTGCAAGTCAGCAGCCTCTTCCCTAATCCAGCTCCGCAATCGACACGTATGCCCGCACTGTAAATAGGAGAGTCATATTTCTGACTGAAATTGAGCGAGGCATATAACGTCGCCCTAAAGGAGTGAGGAAATTCTATATCGCTCATTTAGAGTGATAAGCCTCACTCAAATCGAGCGAGATCACTTGATATCGCTCGTTCTGAGTCATCGAAGGGACTCAAAAGGAGTGATATTTAATAATATCACTCCCCAGGAGCGATAAAACTTGGTTCACCAATCTCGCTCTCCTGAGAGCGAGAATTCTCACTCCTCGATTTACAGTGCGAACGCAGCCTGGAGAGAGATTTCTCTTTTTTCCCTCCATTTTTCCCTTCGTGCGCCGCAAACGATGCTTGACTCCCGGGCGCGCCGCAATCGCAGCTCGACTTTTCTGACCTGGGGGATTAGCGCCGCAAACGACATACAACCGTTGCTTTACCCCGCAGTCGGCAGCTCGGGCGCCGGGCGGGAGGCTCGTTACTGATAGACTTATAAAGCCAACAGAACCAACCCATCGTTCACGATAGCGAGATCAGGAAAGTCGAGCTCGCCGCCGTAAACGATCGTCAAAGTAGGGCATTTGACCGTCTTTGAAGATTGTGTTCCACCTGAGAAGCTTTCTGGGTTGAAAAATTGTTCCGATCATTTTAATATTCAGTTTTTTTGCAGACATTCTAACGTATTCCAGATATTCCAACGTATATTCCAGATATTCCAAAAATATTCCAAATATTCCAAAAATATTCCAAATATTCCAAAAATATTCCAAATATTCCAAATATTCCAAAAATATTCCAAATATTCCAAATATTCCAAAAATATTCCAAATATTCCAAAAACATTCCACATATTCCAAATATTCTAAAAATTTTCCAAATATTTCACCCTGATTTTCTGAATTATATATAATCCAACAGCATTCCAGGTATTTCAACAAAATCTACGGTTGATTACATCATACAGAGGATGTAGTCATAACACCCTCCCTAGTAGACCCCTGGGTATGGACATGGACATGATGTTCGAACGCTCGGCGACCAGCAGCAACAGAATCGTGACCTAGAGCATAGTTGTCAGTGTCGTGGAAGCGTCAATGGGGACGCCGATTGCTTTACCCCGCAGTCGGCATCTCGGGCGCCGGCAGGGGCGTATTGGTCCGGTCGGGGTGTCGGGAAATCCCGACTGGGCCCCCCCCTTCCGGGAGTACCTTTCCCCCCCCCCCCCCCCCCCTGGAACCCGCAGGGCAGAGCCCTGCAACGGGCGGGTCTGTGGACCCGAAATGCGTCCGAAAGCGACGCGTGCGAGTGAGATGCACAGGCGAACGGCTCTCGCTCTCGCTCCCACTCACCCGCTTTCGAACGCATTTCGAGTACGCAGACCCGCACGTTGCAGGGCTCTGCCGCAGGGGCCCTCCCTCTGGCCTGGCCCGCATGGGCCCCCGAAGCCGCGAAGGGGGCCCAACGACGGCCCACCTGAAGGGTTGGTGCCGGTGCCGGGCTGCGGGTCCGTGCTGTGCTTTCACTTTAGACTTTAGATCTTGAACGTATCCTTGATAGATATGCTGCTAAGTCCTCTTGTCACGCCTATTACTATACTAGGTTTAAGAATGCCTAATGAATACCAATTTCAGATGCCTTTTAGTTTATTAAATATGCCTTTACACGAGTAACACAAATGTTGAAAGTTGCACACCAATTGGTGTGCTGTTTCAAATGTGCAAATTTTGTACACTTCCTGACGTCGCTCAAAAGTCGACACCACGAAGTCACGAAGCGTGCAATCATTGCACACCCTGCAAACGTCTAGGCAACTGGCACACGAACTGGTGTGCAACTTTCGACACTTGATATACTGTTTCCTATACTATTACTAAGACCTGCATGTAATCAAGTGTGCAATATTTGAACACCTGCTAAACGTTTAAATTTTGCACATCACGCAAGTGTGCAAAAATGTTCCACACCATGTAATGTGCTAAGTAGTAAAATAAACACTTTAAGTGTTCAAAGTTGAATATTTGTTTTACCAGTGTATGCACACTACATACTACATAACTTATTTTTAATGCTATGTATTAAAATTAGTTTTGCCCCTGGAAGGTAGGCAATTCCGGGCTCCTTTGTCCCAAACCCCGACTAGGCGCTTACCTACCCAGTACGCCCCTGGGCACCGTGCGGGAGGCTCGTTACTGATAGACTTATAAAACCAACAGAACCAACCCATGGTTCACGATAGCGAGATCAGGCAAGACGAGCCCGCGGCCGTATACGACCGACAAAGTAGTGTATTTGACTGTCTTTGAAGATTGTGTTCCACCAGAGAAGCTTTCTGGGTTGAAAATTTGTTCCGGTCATTTAAATATTCCATTTTTTTTTGAAGATATTCCAAAAATATTCCATATATTCCAAAAATATTCCAGATATTCCAACATATTCCCGATATTCCGAAAATATTCCAAATATTCCAACATATTCCCGATATTCCAAAAATATTCCAGATATTCCAGATATTCCAAAAATATTCCAGATATTCCAACTGGAATGTATTCCATATATTCCATATATTCCTCGGAAGAAACCCTTTAAAAGTCTCCCAAATTACTCATTTTATTTTGTCTGTTAGGTGACAATATTTCACTTCGAATACCCACAAGCACTGGAGGATGCGTTCGGTGGCTGGGTGGGCGAGGAGATGGTAGACGTGTTTGCAGACTATGCAGAATTCCTCTTCAAGGAGTACGGTAGCAAGGTGAGCAATTTTTCTCGTACCTCTTCTGTGTAATCAAAACAGGTCTTTCTAATTATTTTTCGTTTTTAAGTACAGTGAAACCCCGTTAGTACGAACCCCGTTGTAACGTAATCCCGCTTATAACGTGATATTTCCGCTGCACCATGCCGTTTAGACCCTTTTTAATGCTAAATAACCCCGTTACGACGTGCCCCGCTAGTACGTGATCCCGCTTAAAACGTGACGTTTTCGGCGCCCTAGCCCCGGAATTTTACCTCTTACAGCGTAAATTGGTCATTTCTCGGACTTTTGAGTACTACATGGTCCAGTTTACAGTATGTGTTTGCTTTAGAGGAGCTGGAGAAGGTAAAATGAGTAGTTCTTCCCTTCAGGAGGAACACTTTTAATCCAGGAACTTACAGGCTTGCGGCGCTGACATGAGTAGGACTATAGTTGCAAAGACAGTGCAAATCGTTAACTGATCCTATACTGTATCCTCTATGCCCTGTAATGTCCCCAAAACCCAAAATGACCAATTTACGCTTTTTCCCGAAAAAACCCGCTTACAACGTAATTTTTTGAAATATCACGTTATAACGGGGTGTTGGATATAACGTGATCCCGCTTACAACGTAATACTGTACTTTCACGGACCGATTCGTACTAACGGGGTTTCACTGTAATTGTATTAAAAATATGTGTTTTCTCACTTTCTTTAACCTCCCGATATCGTATAGACTATTCCGGCGGGAGCGCGGAGAAGACAACACGGAAGAACAGAGGGGCCCGTGATTCGTCGAGCGGCTTCCCCCACCACCTTCGCAAAGTAGTGGGGGAGACCGCGCAACGAATCACGGGCCCTCTTGTTCTTCCGTGTTGTCTTCTCCGCGCCGCCGCCGGAATAGTCTATATTTTTGTGCACTACACTCTTTAATCTTTGTTATTTTTGAATGGCTGTGTGTGCATCTGTGTACAATGAAAGCACGGTGTGAGTTCTCTCTCCACCGTGAATGTAAGTTCACTGGAAAAACTAACGTGACATATGTCACATGTGCACATGTGACCAGTTTAGGTAACGTCACGTAATGTTACCATATTTTCGGTAACGTTTGTAATGTGACATCCTCCATGTTATTACTATAGGCAGACATAACACGTGGCACCGGATGTCACATTGCCAAACGTGACCGAGAATTTGGTAACGTTTTGAAATGTGACATGAACTGGTCACATCAATTGATGTGACTCATGTCACATTAGTTTTTCCAGTGTTTACTTGCGTATTTCAGGTGAAATTTTTTACACATATCTTACTGCATATACCAATACGTGACGTGCAAAGTATAGATCATAGTAAAAGTAATTCTACCGACGATGCGCACGAATACACATATGACGACGCATATAATCGTGAACGACGTCGAACACCAAATTCTCTCGGTATTTGAAGATGAATACGTCAAACAGGCATATTTTTGTCCCAGGTTAAATATTGGACGAGCATCAACGAGGCTGCACTTTACTGCACCCTACTCGCTGGAATCGTCATACCACCCAGAACAATTAACACGACAGCCAAGCAGAACGCGTGCCTTAAGAACACCATTTTAGGTCACGCCAAGGCCCACAAGATTTACGAGGAGAAGTATAAAGCAAAGTTTCACGGTAAATAAAGTACATCCAACACATTTAAGGCTAGCTCGGTTGGATGAGGGCTTCAAAATAACGTATATCCGGTCCCCGATTTTAACACAAAGATTTCTGAGCTTTCGTTAACGGTAAGGCCAACGTACTTCCTATCCTATCCTCTGAGCAATGAAAAACCAGAAAATGGTTACCTTGAAGCAAGGAAATATTCCTCAAAAAATGGCAAGGAATTTATGATCATTGATATAAGGTTAAATGCCTTATGTCGACAACAAAAATAATGCGTTTGAACTAGGGAAAAAAAACTCATTCATACAACCGTTTTTGACCTTGGTGCAAAGAAATTCTTAGAATTAAGGAAAACATTTCTTTGTAATTTTTTGAATCAGAAAATTCCTTGACTCCACACGTTTGGCTTTATTTCAAGGTATAATTTTTCGGGGTAAGTTTGATTACAGAAAGGATTAGGGTGTATCAGCCGTAAGTTATGAACAATTCTGTGCAAATGTACCATATGGAAAAAATTTACTGCAATGCAGATGAAAACGGTCTACGTACGTACTGTAAAATACTAGCAAAGAATTCGTTCGTATTGGGACTATTTTCTTTGCAAGTAGCAAGGGAGTATGAAGCATTGTATTATGAACTTGTGCTTTGGAAGCTTAGCTTTTATATCCGCAAGGTAATTAAAGTGTACTGAAAGTGTAAAACTTGTTCTACAGTTATTTTAAGCTTTTAAACCATGGTTTTGCAATCCCGGGTGGCCGAGCACGGCGTAATTTTGTCATAGATTTGTCGTTTCCACATTACAATAATACGACATTCATTGGACGAACATACGTAAAACGACAAATCAACGACAAATAAACGAGAGGCGACATCGTGTAGTTTTGGCGTGTGCTTGTCGTTTTTTGGTCGTGAAAACCGACCCTTTTCACGACAAAATAACAACGAAAAAACGACAAAATATTCGGCTGGCCGCAAAAATTCGAGAGAGCGATCCTGTCTCGAACCAGCGACGGTGCGATCCGGGGAGTAGCGCTCGAGCCCGCTCGGCCTAAGCGGATTCGTAGGAATATAATCTCAGGCACGCTATCCTGGTCTCCAATACATATAGGACGTAATATGCCGTTCGATTAGTATGTTAAACTCTGAATCAGTAAATGAACCGACCTGCAGGTTAAGGATGCTGAGTGGCAACTGTCACAGTAGGTCGTAGGTGGCTGATAAATAGGCACAGACACTTGATATCGATTTTGATGTGATGTTGATTTAAGTCAGCGCCAGCAGCACTCAGTTTAAGTTTCCGCGTAGATGCTCTTACGAATCCGCTTTGGCCGAGCGGGTTCGATCGCTACTCCCCGGACTGCACGATCGTTGGTTCCAGACATGCTCGTTCCCTCGAACTTTTGAGGCCAGCCGAATATTTTGTCGTTTTTCCGTTGTTATTCGGCATTGTTAAAAATTTTGTTCTAAATTAACAGGAAAAGTACTGTTAAGTTTGTTAGCAGTACATCCTGTTTCAAAACAGGAAAAACTGTAAATTTACAAGGATAGGAAAAATCTCAGAATCAATTTTTTCGTCGAAATGTATTGACTGTATATCTGTAATATTACAAAATTGTTGTATTTCGAACGGTATATGGGCTGTTTACAAAATTAACAGCATATTTCCTGTAAAGCACCAGCATACACAGTTATACTCATTCACTGTTCATTTGAGAGTGCTGCTGAAATAATCCATATGAAGTAAGTTTTTAACTGATAAAAGAAGAGCTGTTTAGAAACAGGATTCCCGTAAAACAAATGGTCTTCAGGCAACAACTTTTTCTAACAGTGTGTTGTGGAAAGGGTCGGTTTCACGACCAAAAACCGAAAAGCACACGACAAAATTACACGATGTCGCCTCTCGTTGCTTTGTCGTTGGTTTGTCGTTTTTTTTGACGTATGTTCGTCCTATAAATGTCGTATTTTTGAAATGTATAAACGACAAATATACGACAAAATTACGCCGTGCTCGGCCACCCGGGAAGGAGCCCATAAGGTTCAGCAACATGTCATTAAATAGAGGTCTTTTTTCTATGATCAGAATATGGTTTAACATGCCTCATTAGAGCTTTTACCGGTAAAACATATGCGCAAAAATTGCACACCTTAGATTGAAACTCATGATTTTGCACAGTACACGGTGTTTAACCGTCGTGCACACTTCGCAGTGCTCAAAGATTACACATTAGCTATCGAAACGTTAACGAAATGTATGATGCGAATTGACGTCTAATTCAGTTTGAAACCATAAAGTTTTAAGCTTTTGCTCACTTGAATCTACTCATCATTTTGGCGTGCAACTTTCTTGATTTGTTTTACCAGTGTATGAAGGTTTTGCTACTAACTACCAAAATTGTCGGTAAGATTAGGACGTAAACATCTAACCGCTCACGTGAGGAGCCATGATATTTTGCAAACCTTGTAAGCTCCATAGCTTAAAAGCTAAAGAAAAAAAAATACGATTTCAGGAAATCGTACGTGTTCTGTATTGAATTTTTCTTGTTATTTTATCCAATGTCATTTGCCTTTAGAATGGCATCTATTCTTATGGGGATACATTATTTAAGTGATTTCAATGACATACTTACCAAGTGGAGTTCACCGTGTCCCACAAGAGCCAAATTATAGGGGCTTAAAACCTAAAATATTAAAGCGAAGAGACTGAAACCTTCAGGCCTGGCATAAATAATTGTCTATGATATTCTACCCATCATAAGCTTTAAAAAAAGCCATGACCTGGAATTTTTTGAGAATGATGTATTTTTGCTAAAGTTACATTTATATAACTTTTACGGAAGTTTACTTAATAAGTTTCTCAAAAATTTTCAACAATACAATCTTCACATAGCTCATTTGAATCACCATAGAAAACTGAGTTTAAAACACCTAGACCAAGGCATGTTAGGTATTTCTTATAGGGTACAAAAAATCATTTACATATTTTCTCGAGCTTCAAGACACCAAATTTAAAACTGTTATATCTCCTAAACAAATTTTTTTTAAAAAATTTCCTTTGACATTTGAGGTCTTAGGGTGTTCCTGAATGGAACCAGACTATCCCTAACTCAAACTAAAAACCATCATGTCGGGCCTTTCGGTGATCTGGCATGGAATGACCCACAATGATTTAAAGTCGCGAGGTGGGACCCTCAGCTCCCGGCCGGGGCGGCCATGGTTGAAAGAGGGCCGGCGGGGCCGGCGACACAGCGCCTCACGCGTCCGCCTCAAACGAACCTAGAATATATTTGGCAAGTTTTTAATTTAGTGACGACGTTAAGTTATGTTGCAGGCCTTTAGCACACAGGTATGGGAGGCACTACACATTCACAAGGAACGCAGAGGCAGACTTGGTGAGAGCCAGCCCCCCAGCGGGCCAGCTGTCATCAACCCGCCTTGACAACCACCAGCCAAGAATTAAAGGGTCCTAGTTTCACATTTGCCACACACTTACCATTGAATTAAATAGAAAATTAAAATATTAGGTCAAAACTATCTGTGAGAGCCCAAATCGTGAATTTTATCCGCCTCATATTTCCAACACAAACATGGCGCCGAGCGGGCCAGCTATAAACAACGCCGCCTTGGTGTCCACTCAAACCAACACAACATATATTTTGCTAGTTTTAGATTTAGTAACCACGTACAATGATGTTGCAGGCCTTTAGTAAACAACTGTGGAAGCATCCACGCAATACCACGGAACACAAGGGTAGACTTTTTTGTATCTTTTAATGAAAACATGAGCTGAGGACTGACTCTGAGGTTGGCGGCATTGTCACAAGCCCCGCCCAAGGCCAAATTACAGTCCCAGCCAACAACCAGGAGCCGCGGCGGCCAGCTACTGGTCACGTTTGAAAGTCTCCTGGTGGTGAACCCTTTAACATGGCGTGAATCTGCAACGATTCTGACGTGACCACTCCTTGCGTTGACACTTTTGGATACCAAGGTACAAAGCAACAGGCGACCGTTTTCATTGGCTGGATTTTCGCACGAAATAATGTTATTGGTCAGAGCCGACTCGGCTCCATGACGAGTCGAGTATTACCACAGAAACAGAGATTTTAGATCGAAATTTCTCAAAATTGGCCACCAACTTTGGGCTAGCATTTCAGCAGTGAACTAAAGAGATCGAGTTCTACTTCTATGCCAAGTCTTATTAAAATCCTATAGAAAAATCAGGATTTAAGTAAGGGGCCGTGCTAATAATTAAAAAAAAAAATCGGATCCTGCGACAAAACCATAAGGCTACTTCGTGCCTAATAATCGGATCCTCCGACAAAACCATAAGGCTACTTCGTGCCTAAAAAATCGCATCCTGACACAAAACCATAAGGCTTCTTCGTTCCTCAAAATAATTAAAAACAGCTTTACACCAAGAACTGTAATTTTTTTGGTGTACATCTAGATTGTGTAAAAGTGTTTTACAGTAGGATTTGGTCATGCACACATTGTGGCCGATACAATATCGATATTTTGCACTATCGATACCTGTCAACCAATAAATAGATAATATACCATCGATAGTAAGCAGCTAGCAGCTCCTTATGAAATAATGGATAGGGAAAATGTGTCGATATTCTGCAATGTCGATGGATTTGCAAAATCGATATGCCGTTTATCAGTATATTTCGTCTATCCATCTATCTATCTGCTGGGTAATGCATCGCAAAAACAGGACGCAAATAATGGAACATTATTTCACCGTAAAGCCCCTATCAAGCCGAGTCGGCCTTCAGTTACCTTTACTCGATGTCGGGAGCACGCTGTGTTTATGATGAAATGGCCTTTTTACGCATGTTGCATCCTGGCTGCACGGTGTTACAGGCCTCGTAGGCTTTGGCACGGGGCCACCATTCTCCCGCGGGGCTACACCAGAGGACGACGCGCTCGCGGAGTATTCCAACATCAACATTGGCATCGGCCTCAGCATTGACCCTCTGGTATTCGGCGACTACCCCGAGGCGGTGCGCGCTACTAAAACGCCTTTCACAGATGCGGAGAAGGAACTTATTAAAGGTATCGCACTCTCATTTGCTTACGGATGTGCTATCCGTATCTTACTTACAAATGAACTTTGTACAAGCCTAATTTGGATATCAAATCATCTATCCTACTGATAAAATCGTCAGTAATATGTACAATTTGGTCCGTATCTCAACAGTAAACGCAGTGAGCAGAATCATTTTAGAAAAGCAAGAGGCAACATCGTTCATCTCAGATTTTGCTCATTATTTTTTTGTAGGTTTCTGTCATAGTCCAAAGAAACATATCCAAAATTTAGCCCGATCGGACAACCCTAGTAGACACAGTAAATTACGGAAAAATCGAGTCTCACATTTTACTTGTTTTCAGGTAAAATTAAAAAAAAATCACTATTACTTTTGATCCTGGCGGAATTTGGTGAAAAGGACAAATGTTACGGATGGAGAATGTGACACTGAATCCGAATCTGGCATGGGTTTTACGATTGAGTGATTCTTTCAAATAACGTCATCCAGCAACTTTCACTATTTGCAGAGAAATGCCCAAACCTTGGGGTTTCTATGCCTACAAACTTAAAATTGATCGTTCTCAACGCCGCATGGTAGGGAAAGGACCAAAGTAACATATGTTATTACCCGTCCGCATTGGTTCATGATGCACTCGGTGGAGAGCTACAATGAGCGAGCTGTGTGAGCTGCCGCCGGGGCACTGTTGCCGCGCGCGGGCCATAGCTCGCTAGCTCGCAGCAGCTCACACAGAGCGCAGAGCGAGAGGCGAGAGAGAGACAGGCGAGCGCATACGGGGATCGGCTCCGGGCTCCAGCTTGGTAGAGCAGGGAAACGAGCGAGCGCAGAGGGCTCGTATGCGTCCGAAAACGAGAGGTGAGAATGAGAGGAAGCGAAGTTGTTGTTCGAACGTCTCACTCTCACCTGTCGTTTTCGGACGCATACGAGCTTCTGCGCTCTTTCGTTTCCCTGTTCTACTGCCCGGCCGGCTCATCTCTGAGCAGCGCCAGAGTAAGCGAGCTGATTAGCTCGTGAGCAGGGCTCTTCAACAACCTAGCGGCATGCAGCAGGCCGGCTGACGCTAGCTTACAGCTGTGTGCTACCTCAGAGACCACGGCGCGCGTCTCGCAGCTCACACAGCTAGCTCATTGCAGCTCTCTAGCACTCGGGGCTCCTTCGACTTAAAAAATTTTGACAAAGCGTCTTAGGGACTAGAAATTGTTGTCTCAAGCGACTATCTAGAAGTGATCAACACCTCATAAAACTTATTTTTAGGGGGTCGCCAGGTGAAAAAATTCTCGATCTAATATTTATAAACACGTTAAATTATTACAAGTGTTGGAAGGGAAATTCGTTCACCTGCCAACCCCCTAAAACTGAGCTTTATAAGGTGTTGATTATTTCGCTAGATGGTCGCTTGAGACAAAAATTTCTACACTGTAACTTGGTGGTGTTCCAAATGTATACGCCTTAAGCAGGGGCGTAGGAACAGGTGGGGACAGTGGGTACATTGTCCCCCCCTGAGCGCCCCGAAGGGGCGCCAAAATGCGTCCCGAGGGGGCGCCAAAATGCGCCCCGCAGGGACGCTGGGGCGAGGGCGCTGGGGCGGGGGCGCTCGAGCGGGGGCGCGATGGGGGGGCGATGATACACCTCTGCAAGCATATGTGAAAGCTTACAAAGCACCTCAGAAATTTTCGCGTTCGATGTTTCCTACAGTTTTTCTCTTCTGCGACGATTGAAAACATACCTGCGCACAACTATGACGTCGCAGCAGCGTCTTAACCACCTCGCCTTGCTTCACTGCTATAAAGAGGAAGTGGACGCCTCAGATATATCGGACCTTATGACGAGATTTGTAAACAACTCTTACCTCATCTCTGTCTTTGGGAAGACCAAATAGTTGCAACGTTGACTACACACACAATGAAATGTATATTGTTCAAAACTGTGATTTGTGCCTAATTTTTTCACTGAAATGCTATTTTTTTTTGCGCCAGTCGCGGTTGGGGGGGCGCCAAAAAGGGTTGAACGGGCTGTACCCCCCTGGCCAAAAAGCGTTCCTACGCCCCTGGCCTTAAGGCGTTTGCTACAGGATCCAGAGTGACATTTGGCGTCTGCTTTTAGGACACCTTTTGGCGTAAAGATTCTAGTACTACCTGCGCGTAAAAAAAACTGAGCGTAGTGCGAACTGTACGTACGTCAAACTGCGCGTATGTAGAACTAAGCGTAGGTTAGACTGCGCGTTTGTAGAAGTAAGCGTAGGTCAAACTGCGCGTATGTAGAAGTAAGCGTAGGTCAAACTGCGCGTATGAAGAACTAAGCGTAGGTCGAGCTGTGCGTACGTAGAAATGAACGTAGGTCAATCTGCGCGTATAGAAAACTTAATGTAGGTCAAACTGCGCGCATGTAGAAATTAGCATAGGTCAAACTACGCGTATGTCGAACTGTATGTGTGTAAAACTGTGGGTATGTACGACTAAGCGTACACCATACAGCGCGTATTAAGAAGTAGTGGTAAGTCCATCAGACCGTATGTCGAACTAAGCGTAGGTCGAAGTGAGCGTATGTCAAACTTTTGGAAGGCCTTTCATTGCGTATGTAAGACTCAGCGTAGGTAAAACTGACAGAATGTTAATATGAGCGGCTAAGACAAGCCCACGTAAATCTGCTGCTCACAAGACAGCGTAAGTCGAACTGTGCGTTTGTAAAATTAAGCGTAGATCAGGCTGCGCGCAAGTAGAAGGCAAACCTGCGCGTAAGTGCAAATTGATGTAAGTCCAACTGCTTGTATGCAGAACTAAGCGTAGGTCAGATTGCGCGTATGTAGAACTAAACGTAGGTCAAACTGCGCGTATGTAGAACTAACCGTAGGTGAAACTGCGCGTATGTAGAACTCAGTGTAGGTCAAACTGCGCGTGCGTAGAAATGAACGTACACGGAAAAAAGGAATTTGTTGATAACAAAAAATTTTGTCCTCCCTTATAAATCCGTTTCATACCGAAAGGAGTCCGAACGGACAGTCCGAAGCTCACCCGCGGACTGTCCGAAATCAAGCCCCGGAACATACCGAAAAACCATCCGAAAATGAGTAAAATCTGCAAGTTTTCGGGCTGTCCGAAGCGTGCGGTCTCCGTGCACCGGACAGTCCGATATGAGTCCGTACATGTGTTAATGGAAAAAAAGGGACAGGACGCAGGAATCGATCCTGGGACTCCCCAGTCTTTCCTTCCACTGTCCGACGCCTTTACCGACTGAGCTAAGCTGACTGCTGAGAGCCACAGACTCAAGAAGGACTCTTATGCTAGGCCTTAGAGCGCGGTGCGTACCGTGCCGTTGACGGTCACGGACCGCACGGTGGCGATAATGCGGCGGGGGGGCGCGGCCACGGAGCAGGTCATGCTGAGGCCCTTGACGACTAGCCCGCCGTCGTACCCGCACAGCTACGGCGCGCTCGGGGCGCGGCCTCCGGCCTCGGAGCAGGTCTTGCTGAGGGCCTTGTCGACCTGCCCGCCATCGAACCAGTCGTACCCGCACAGCTAGCGTGCGCTCAGTGCTGCCGGGCCGGGCCGGGCGGGGCGGCGCGCGGCGCGGCCTCGGAGCAGGTCTTGCTGAGGGCCTTGTCGACCTGCCCGCCGTCGTACCCGCACAGCTACGGTACGCACCGCGCTCTAAGGGCTGCACTGTGTGTTCGGCCGTTTGGGAATCGCGCTGCTTGGACAACGCGGCCGCCTATTGAATGCGGCGTATGCATCTTCAAAGCATCTTTTGTCAATTTCGTCGTCTTCGTGTCTGTTCCTGTCTTATTTTTGTAGGAGGGATTGATTTTGATTAATACCTTACATCCTCATCCAGTGTATGTGTTAGCGGCTTGTTGCGGAACAGCATAGAAATGGCCGCAGACGACACCGGTCGCAACCGGTCATAAAAATCACGCAGCGTGTTTTTTCACGCTGCGTGTTTTTTCACGCTGCGTGTTTTTTCACGCTGCGTGTTTTTTCACGCTGCGTGTTTTTTCACGCAACAACTTAGAAACACTAAATCCACCTTTACCGGTAACGGACTTTACTCTCCGAAACGGGTGAGAACAATGGCGAGGATCGAGGCATCGGCTGCTGGTACTACCAGTAGAGATGAGCGAACTGTTCGGGTTCGATCAAAATTGAACGAACATCGGCCTGTTCGTGATCGCTCGAAAGCGAAATTGAGTTGTTCGGATTCGAAATGTTCGAGCACTGCTCGGACAAAGGTTCGTCGGCGAACAGAATTGCAGTCAAATCTACAAAGACACTTTTTCTTTGTAGTTAGCGGTGGTTAGCGGAGGTAGCGGTGAGCTGTTCACGATACGTAAAAACAATGTCTGATTTTATTAGGAAGATTCGAAATTTTTGAGGATCCCTCGTAATTTGAGGAAAACTCATATTTTGAGAAAGTCTCCTCAAAAATTAAGGATAGGTTTCTTATTTTTTTGAGGAGACTCCCTCCCAATAGGGGGAGTTTTCCTCAAGCTAAGTGAGTTCCTCAAAGTTTTCCCTTTTCCCTCAACCTTGGGGTTGCTGGGAAATTTTGAGGGGGCGTGGCGGGGTATCTGAGGTCTCCTAAGGTGTGTCCTGGCTGTTTCTGGACCCCACTGAGGAGGTGCCGCCGGGCACCGCCAGCGCGGAAGCATATGTGAAAACCACCGGGTCTGTGGCGCTTCCCGAGGGGCAGGTAGACAGGTAGACGAGAGGTCGCGCGCATCTGACAGTTGACCTAAGCCCCCATCCCCTGGAGGTGGGGGGTGGGGGGTCCGCTCGGTAGGTCAGTGGCACGTCAATAAATAGCAATGGCAAGAATTTTAAATTTAAATCCAATTACTTTGAACTGTAAACTCTTAAGCATACTAGCAGATCCGAATGATTGTTCGTGTTCGGGTCGAATTTGAACATTACATTGTTCAGTTCGGTTCGTTCGAAGAAAAAAATGGTCGTTCGTGTTCGAGTTTGTTCGAAGATTTTCAGGCTAATTTTGTTCGAGTTCGTTCAAATTTGAACTGGCCTGTTCGCTCATCTCTATACCATGGTGGTATAGAGTGTAACAGCGGTCCAGCTTGCGTCCAGCCTCTCCCGAACTTTTCCCATTCTGTGCCCTCGGCTTCGAGATCTCACGGCCTCTCGCGCGGATGGGAACGCGGGTTCGCGCAACCCCTCAGGAAAGCCGCAAAATAGGGATGCATATAGAGGACTCTCGAATCGCGATCAGCGGGTCGCGATTTGACATGCTTGGTGCGGTCGCAGCTCGCGTATCCTGCTGGTGTCCATCGTGGTCGCGCCTCCTGTCGCGGGTTATCGGAGGTGATTCGTGAAGTCCACGCATCCCTTCGGGGCTGTCCGCTGAAGGGTTGCGTGGACTCGCGGTCCCATCCGCGCGCGGGGCCGTGAGATCTCGATGTCGAGGGCAGGGGAATAGTGCGGGAGAGGCTGGACGCAAGCTGGACCGCTGTTACACTCGATGTCACCCCGGTTGTTTGTTCCGACAGCTGATGCCTCGATCCTCGCCCCTGTTCTCACCCGTATCGCAAAAAAAAAAAATCCGTTACCGGTAACCGTTGATTTGCTTGTAGCTCTTGTGACTTTTAGCGATTGTGAATCGTAGCGCTTGTGTCTTTTAGCACTTGTGAATCGTAGCGCTTGTGACTTCTAGCTCTTGTGGCTTGTAGCTCTTGTGAATCTTTGTACTTGTGGCTTTTAGCTCTTGTGAATCGTAGCCCTTGTGGCTTTTGGCTCTTGTGAATCGTAGCCCTTGTGGCTTTTGGCTCTTGTGAATCGTAGCGCTTGTGGCTTTTGGCTCTTGTGAATCGTATCGCTTGTGACCTTTAGCGATTGTGAATCGTAACGCTTGTGGCGTTAGCGCTTGTGACTTTTAGCTCTTGAGTATGCCGTCGGGCAGCCTAAGGGCAGCCTGCAGTCCGCCACTCCGACTGAGAGTCACTCTCTCACACACACCAATGCTCGGCTACTGGTGCGAGAGAGACAGCCTCTGCTTCAGACGGACCGGCTCTCTCTCTCTGATTCACGCATGCCTTTCGTAATCAAAGTCACGTCCAGACTGTTGACACGCCGGTCTCAGTCGCCTGCAGTCTTACCTGATGAGGGGATCATGGTGTTGTGTTTTGCTCTGATGAACGACATGGAGCTGGAGGCTCAGGCCGCGGACACCGCAGTTGCGGTGGGCAGGGCTGCGTCCACAAAAACACTGTCTTCTTCTGAGATTGTGACGAGTCGTCTGGCGGAGGGGCGGTATGGCCTCGTGAAGAAGGGCAGTAGCAGGGTATGGACATAATTTCAAATCGCTTCTGGGGACAGCGGTGAGGCATTGCCATACGTGCAGTGCACTGTGTGTGGCAAAGTTTGTATGTTTGCGTAGACAAAAATACGGGTGCCTCCACAACAAAGCTAGTGCAGCATGTCAACGCTGGTTGCGCCCCCCAAAGCCCCACCCCAATCTGTGCAGTCGTCACAAGCCAAAGAGATAAACATCATGGATCTCAAAAAATAAATTAACTGACTCTGCGGTGGACTGGTTTGCAGGAAAACTGCAATCACATAGGTGCGCATACTGTAAACACAGTAAGAATGCATTACTAATAACTGTTGACAAATGTTATATTTTATCATAAAGGCTTGTCGTGTCATTCCAAATTTCATATCTGGCGTGGCTGTACTGCGGACAAGGCTGCAAGCAAGGACGAGGCGCGCGGGTAGCTGCCTGTTCCTTGTGGGCTGGGCTGTACTCTGACCTGCACTTTTAGGCAGGGTGGATTGCTGCGACGCGTGGATTTTCTCTAACCGGAGTGCTGTGCCAAATCGAGGCGGCGCGGGGCTGCACTCGCAGATGTGTCGATGGGGAGCCATTTCGTGCCCAGTGGCGCCCAAACGGGGTTTACGGTGGTGCCCTGGCACCACCGTGAATCAAAAAGGGGGGGGGGTGGCGATGGTTAAAGGGGGGTAAGAGGGGGAAGGAAAAAGGTGAGAAAAAGAGGAAAGAAAGAGGAAATAAAAGAAAAGGAGAAAAGAGGGGAAGAAAAGGTAGAAGGTAGTTTTTTTATGTTTTAAAAAGGTCTTTTTTATTCATGCAGGGGTATTTTCAATCTTAAAGGGGGGGAGGTGGGGTGGCGGGCACCACCGTCCTAAAACCGTTTGGGCGCCACTGTTCGTGCCATGGTTCAAAAGGCGATGGACGTGGGAGCAGCCATGGAAAGGGCCAAGTTTGCCAATGGATGCTAAAGATATAGTGCCCCACTCCACCCGTACAATTGGCGAACACTTGCATTTTTTTTTATTTATTAAATCTAGCCGGCGCATATACAAATGGACTTCAGATATGAAAAGAGGACCAATTTGTGGTCCTCAGGCAAAAAAATGAGAAATTTTTCTCTAAATTTCGAATTGTGCCCGATTGTGCCCCCCTTTTTTACCTGGGTCCGCACCTTTCACCTCAAAATTAACTTCAAAAACAGAAAGCACATGTTCGAAAAACCGATGTTCTCTTTGGATCCAGTTGAGTTACGATAATACAACCTATTCGATACTAATAAGCCTTAATTTTGGACAATTTGTTACCGAATTCCAGGCAGAATCGATTTTGTGGGCGTCAACATGTTTGGAGGTCGAATTGAAAGTGCTTCTGGAGAAGAAGGCAACGGTCAAGATGGTTTTGGTAGTTCTGTACGTGGTAATTTGAGTACTTGGAGTACACCAAATACAGTGTCTTCGTCTCGATATCTTCTATGAAATGGAATAACTGGTTTTACAGCATAGTCCTTGGGTTCTTCGTGAAATGCCACTTTGGATCAAGAAAAGATATGAGAGAGATGGTCGGAAACTGCCCGTCTTCATTACAGAGAATGGCATTGATATAGCTGGAAGTGCGTCAGAAATAGACGACTGGGACATTCGAGCGGTTTATGTCAGTGTAAGTATCCTGCTGGAAAGGTTGTCATCAGCATTTTATTTTACCAGTATTTTAAAATAATTTTCATATCTCATCTACAAGAAAGTTCTTCACGTATGCTCCCTTTGAGAATTTGTTGCCAAGGGTCTACAACTTCCATAATCCTGGTACACCCTTCTAGGTGATTATTGTTAATTTACATAATCATAATCATGTAAAATTTCCAAAAATTGACAAATTTATACAAATATGGAGAAATTGTATCGAATTTAACAAAAAGTTGCGTGATTACTGGCCAATAATCAGAAAATATAGTAAAGATTAACTCAAATAATCATTGATATTCGCCATAATCGTGATTAATTATAATCCTCGTACGCTATTTTACGAAGTGGTAGACCCTTGTTAGTTGCAAGCGTCGGATGGCTCTCTAAGAGAAAATAGACGTCTATGGTCGATGGCAGATGTATCCCCTCTAAATGTTTAGACAACTGTCAATAGATGTATAAAAGATTGGTAATAGATTGGTAATGTCGCGGGGCATCTATATATATATATATATCTGTAGACGTGAAGAGACGGTTCACTTCAAGGGGTCCGCCACTCACACAATCTGTGTACACGCGGAAAAACAATCCCACACAATCTGACACAATCCCACACAATCTGACACAATCTCACAATCTGACACGATCCACACAATCTCGCACAATCTCACACAATCTCGCACAATTTTACAAAATCTCACACAATTTCACACAATCCCACACAATCTCACTCCATCTGGGCACCAATCGCCTGGAGTGGATAAGTCAACAATTCGAGGAGTTCACTTTTGAACCAGACTACCGTAATGCGGGAAACGGTACGCGTACGCGCGCTTAGGGAAGACGGTGTAGTGGTGGGGGAGGGGGGGGGGGGATGCGGGCTGGAAAGGGGTGGGGGAGGGGGGAAATAATGAAAACTGCGTGCATCAAGTAACGTTCTTTGACCTGATCTCTGAACGTACTTTTTGACTTTCAAGCCAGCACTTATGTATTGATCAAACTAATATGTAATTTTTATCTGTGCAAAATTGTTCTGAAAATTTTAAGCTTCTTCTCAAACCGATTAATCGGTTCAGTTAATCGATTAAAACGATTAAATGAAAACTTTTCGTCAATTAAAATTAACCGGTTTGCGGGAAGGTTTTCATCGATGAATCGATTAATCGTTGATTGATTAGGACAACCCTAGTGGGCCTCGGCCAAGCTGGATAGAGCGATGCGTAGCGTAGGCATTACATTTCCGACCCGTATTTTTTTTATTTCTGAAGTGATGTAGATATTTTTTCTCTTCGTCACTTCCCTCATCTCTTTTTCTTCTTTTCTTTTCTTTCTCCTTCTTTCCTTCCTTCCTTCTTTTTAGGCAACGGAGTTGCCTTCTAAAATCGCTTTGAAACGTCGGTCAACTGTTTTATATGGTCCTTTACGGGAGGAAAAAATCCCTTCCAACGGTTTTTATGATATTACCTACAGTTATAGTATGTAAACTTGCATACTCACTCTGAAAGTTTCATAGAAATTTAAACTTTACAGATTTTCTGTAAATTTGAATTAAAATTTCAGTTGCTATGGAAATGCTCGACTTGTCACCTGAAATCACCAGAAGAAGGGGATAGTTTTTCGTGGTGGGGGTAGGCGGAGTCGAGCCAACACGGAGCGAAAGAGAAACCTCTAAAGTCTGCGTTCAAACAAAGCTCTGCTTCAGTGAAAAGCTCCAGAAAGAGATGACACCACTGAAATTCGCACGTGACCACCATACCGCCCTTTCGAAACCTACTTCATTTTTACCAAACGAACAGTCAACTTCGGTGCACTATTGCCAACCTAAGATAATAATTTCAAATCGTAACGTCGGGGGATTTGTGATCCTTTTCATGTTTTCTAGGTTGGCATGTTGTGTAAACAAGGTTTGTTTGATGTGGACGCGCGTGCGCTGTGTCGCCGGCCGTCTTTCAACCATGGCCGCCACTGCCGGGAGCTGAGGCTCCCACCTCGCGACTATAAATCATCGTATAAAGTTAACGAAACGTTGACAAGGCGAACTGAAGGCGTAAATAGTACTTTTATACCTGCAGAAAGCGGTTTGGTAAGTTTGAGTTCAATCTGTTGAGCAGAATTCTTGAAATGGTGTACATTTACGTGTATCTTTTTCGTAAATCACTTTTGTTCCTAAGTATTGAACCTCCATGAAACTTTGCAAAACGATTTCCGCAGGTCTGAAACTGCCATTTTCACATTAATTTCGGCGCCTTACATTTCGTTCAGCTAAAATAACTAGTTAAAGTCGCTAGGTGCGTTAGTATTAAGTTGATGTGTTGTGTAAACAACGCCCTAACTCCGCGTTTTCCCGACAGAGCGCACCGCCGTCACGGCCGCGGCGCGCGTGCCCGCGCTGTCCTGGGTGTACCAGCGGCATTAGTTAGGGCCCCGCCGGTTCGTCCTCTAAGTGCGGCCGCTGGTGGGGACGGTATTGTTGTCGTTTCCCTCGGGTCTTGACCTCATCACCCAATTTTTTGCCGTCTGAAGGAGAGTCTCTGTTCTCTCTTCCTCCTGTCGTTCAGTTGAAGGTCATACTGTCGGAGACATTTCACTACTTGAAACTCGCCTTACCAATACGAACGTAGATTCATTCAGCCACTAATCACGACTACCTTAAACTAAACAAAACTGTTTTTTTCTTACAGTGTTATTATACACTCACAATAATTTTACCATAGTTGGCTGAGCGATAGCGAAGCCTATTACGCCACTGGAGTGCTAAAAAAGTTCAATGTCCGTGTGTCTGTCTGTCTGTGTGTCTGTCTGTCTGTCTGTCTGTGTGTCTGTCTGTGTGTCTGTTCGCACGATAACTCGAGAACGAGTTAAGATATCGACCTGAATTTTTTACTGTAGCTTCTTGGCCTAAAAAGCTCGGACAAGTTCGAATATGAACTCTCTGGCTCAAAAATTGACCCTGCTAAAAAATGATTTATATTTTTTTTAAAAAAAAATAGATTTTAAAAATTACAAAATTCTATGTTGTTCTAAGGGGTATCTCGGCGAGTTGCGACCCTTTGGGCGAAACCTTTGTCTGTTTGGCTCTATCTCTTACTGTTTAGCCGCTACAGCCGTAAATGTGGACGAAAAGTGGTCAAAATGCATGTTGGGTGTCGTTTTCAGGGTAATCTGTCGAGATGCGATCCTTGGGGCAAAAATTTTGTCTGTTTGGCTATGCGGAGAAGGGTTTTGGGGCTCGGGCCCTTTGCGAAAAAATTGGAAAATTGGTTACATAATGAAAAGAGGTGAGCGGTGGTCCAGGGGGCGGCAGCCCCCTGGCCTATTTTAAATAAGGAAAAGCGGGGGTCCAGGGGGTGGCAGCCCCCTAGCTAAAACGAGTAAATCTTAAATCATGCAGGCTCGCCAGCGCCGTAGGCGTAGGTAGATGTACGCAGGCCCGTCGCAGCGTAACAGTGTTTCGCGATCGATCGCGAAGCCTGTTACGAGAGACGGTGTCTGGCGTACATCTACCTAGTTGGCTGAGCGATAGCGAAGCCTATTACGCCACTGGAGTGCTAAAAAAGTTCAATGTCCGTGTGTCTGTCTGTCTGTCTGTCTGTCTGTCTGTCTGTCTGTCTGTCTGTCTGTCTGTCTGTGTGTCTGTTCGCACGATAACTCGAGAACGAGTTAAGATATCGACCTGAAATTTTTACTGTAGCTTCTTGGCCTAAAAAGCTCGGACGAGTTCAAATATGAACACTCTAGCTCAAAAATTGACCCTGCTAAAAATTGATTTTATTTTTTTAAAAAAATAGATTTTTAAAATTACAAAATGTTATAGTGTCTTAAGGGGTATCTCGGCGAGTTGCGACACTTTGGACGAAAATTTCGTCCGTTTCACTCTATCTCTTACTGTTTAGCCGCTACAGCGCTAAATGTGGGCGAAAAGTCGTCAAAATGCATGTTGGATGTCGTTTTCAGGGTAATCTGTCGAGATGCGATCCTTGGGGCAAAAATTTTGTCTGTTTGGCAGCCTCCTTGCCCTTTTTTAAATAAAGAAAAGCGGGGGTCCAGGGGGCGGCAGCCCCCTGGCTTAAATGAGTAAATCTTAAACCATGCAGGCACGTTAAAAGCGGGGGTCCAGGGGGCGGCAGCCCCCTGGCTAATACGAGTAAATCTTAAATCATGCAGGCTCGACAGCGCCGCAGGCCTAGGTAGATGTACGCAGGCCCGTCGCAGCGTAGCAGTGTTTCGCGATCTATCGCGAAGCCTGTTACGAAAGACGGTGTCTGGCGTACATCTACCTAGTTATAGAAACTCCGTTGTCTACCAGGATTTCGTGAAATCGTATTTTTCTTTCTCTTCTCTTTCTTCCTCCCTTTCTCTTCCTCTCTCTCTCTTTCTCTCCCTCCCTTATACCACCCTTTTATTCTTCCTGCTACCCTTTTATTGGCTGAGCGATAGCGAAGCCTATTACGCCACTGGAGTGCTAAAAAAGTTCAATGTCCGTCTGTCTGTCTGTCTGTCTGTGTGTCTGTTCGCACGATAACTCGAGAACGAGTCAAGATATCGACCTGAAATTTTTACTGTAGCTTCTTGGCCTTAAAAGCTCGGACGAGTTCAAATATGAACACTCTTGCTCAAAAATTAACCCTGCTAAAAATTGATTTATATTTTTTAAAAAATTAGATTTTAAATATTACAAAATTGTATGGTGTTCTAAGGGGTATCTCGGCGAGTTGCGACCCGAGTTGCGAAAATTTCGACCGTTTTGCTCTATCTCTTACTGTTAAGCCGCTACAGCGGTAAATGTGGACGAAAAGTCGTCAAAATACATGTTGGGTGTCGTTTTCAGGGTAGTCTGTCGAGATGCGACCCTTGGGGCAAAAAATTTGTCTGTTTGGCTCTGCGGAGAAGGGTTTTGGGGCTCGGGCCCTTCGCGTAAAAATTGGAAAATTGGTTACATAATGAAAAGAGGCGGCAGCCCCCTGGCCTATTTTAAATAAAGAAAAGTGGGGGTCCAGGGGGCGGCAGCCCCCTGGCTTAAATGAGTAAATCTCAAATCATGCAGGCTCGTAATAAAGAAAAACGGGGGTCCAGGGGGCGGCAGCCCCCTGGCTTAGATGAGTAAATCTTAAACTATGCAGGCTCGTAATAAAAAAAAAAAAAGCGGGGGTAAATCTGAAATAATCATGCAGGCTCGCCAGCGCCGCAGGCCTGGGTAGATGTACGCAGGCCCGTCGCAGCGTAGCAGTGTTTCGTGATCTATCGCGAAGCCTGTTACGAGAGACGGTGTCTGGCGTACATCTACCTAGTTAAAGTTTTAGGTGCAGCATTCGCCGCGACCCCCTCTTAGCGCCACTGGCTCGAAGAACAAGACGATATTTCAAGATTGCCGCCACGAAGGTCAACGAACACTCTATAAGTGTTTGCCGCAGCGTCTGCTCTGCTAGCATCGCTAGGTCGGTTAAGCGTTAAACTGACGGTATTTGAATCGAATTTGGTATCCTTGTAACAAGATTAAACATGAGAGCTCGCTTAACAGACTACCAGAGCTGTAGGAACATTGTTTCGATGAGTAAATTACGATATACCGGCTCCTGGGGGCTCTAGAGCGCACCACTCCTGCATCAAACACCATCCAAACTGCTATGTTCATATTTCACACTAGCACGATATTTCTACTTCGATAGTCTTTGCAAAGTGTTCTCTTGGTTAATCCGGTCAAAAATATTCCAGGCTCGACTCAAATACCCTTAGTATAACATTAAAGCGATCTACCGACGCTAGCAGACGAGGTTTCAAACAGTTTACTGTTTGCTGTCCAACTGTCGCGGCCATTTAGCAATTTGTTCTTGTTTTTCGAACCGCTAGAATACCGCATTAACCGCGATGTATTTCAAACAAATTGGATGTTTGTACTCATTGATGAAACCTTGTCTTTTTATTGCCTACAAACCGATGCGTCCCAAGAACAAAGTCCGATCTGTTTGCGCGCGTTTCAACTTAGTCCGATCTGTTTGCGCGCGTTTCAACATAGTCCGATCTGTTTGCGTGCGTTTCAACAAAGTAAGTTTCAACAAAGTAGTCTGCTTTCGGACGCGCTCGGGTGGTGGATGTTAAGATCTCTGTGACAATTCTGTTACTGTATCTTTGCCTATCATTTTTTGTATCAGCTTTTCTTTAATCTTTTAGGATCACGAAGCATCCATTACTTTTTCTTTTCTGCTAATTGGCTGAGCGATAGCGAAGCCTATTACGCCACTGGAGTGCTAAAAAAGTTCAATGTCCGTCTGTCTGTCTGTCTGTCTGTCTGTCTGTCTGTCTGTCTGTGTGTGTGTCTGTGTGTCTGTGTGTCTGTTCGCACGATAACTCGAGAACGAGTTAAGATATCGACCTGAAACTTTTACTGTAGTTTCTTGGCCTAAAAAGCTCGGACGGGTTCAAATATGAACACTCTAGCTCAAAAATTGACCCTGCTAAAAATTAATTTATATTTTTTTTAAAATAGATTTTATAAATTACAAAATTGTATGGTGTCCTAAGGGGTATCTCGGCGAGTTGCGACCCTTCGGGCGAAAATTTCGTCCGTTTTGCTCTATCTCTTACTGTTTAGCCGCTACAGCGGCAAATGTGGACGAAAAGTCGTCAAAATACATGTTAGGTGGCGTTTTCAGGGTAATCTGTCGAGATGCGATCCTTGGGGCAAAAATTTTGTCTGTTTGGCTCTGCGGAGAAGGGTTTTGGGGCTCGGGCCCTTCGCGTAAAAATTGGAAAATTGGTTACATAATGAAAAGAGGCGAGCGGGGGTCCAGGGGGCGGCAGCCCCCTGGCCTATTTTAAATAAAGAAAAGCGGGGGTCCAGGGGGCGGCAGCCTCCTGGCTTAAATAAGTAAATCTCAAATCATGCAGGTTCGTAATAAAGAAAAGCGGGGGTCCAGGGGGCGGCAGCCCCCTGGCTTAAATGAGTAAATCTTAAACCATGCAGGCTCGCCAGCGCCGCAGGCCTAGGTAGATGTACGCCGGCCCGTCGCAGCGTAACAGTGTTTCGCGATCTATCGCGAAGCCTGTTACGAGAGACGGTGTCTGGCGTACATCTACCTAGTATTAACGAACATATAAATAAAACTAGGTAGATGTACGCCAGACACCATCTCTCGTAACAGGCTTCGCGATAGCTCGCGAAATACGGTCACGCTGCGACGGGCCTGCATAAATCTACCTAGGCCTGCGGCGCTGGCGAGCCTACATGATTTAAGATTTACTCATTTTAGCCAGGGGGCTGCCACCCCCTGGACTCCCGCTTTTCTTTATTAAACAAATAAGCCAGGGGGCGCTTTTCTTTGTTGGCTGAGCGATAGCGAAGCCTATTACGCCACCGGAGTGCTAAAAAAGTTCAATGTCCGTGTGTCTGTCTGTTTGTCTGTCTGTGTGTCTGTCTGTGTGTCTGTTCGCACGATAACTCGAGAACGAGTTAAGATATCGACCTGAATTTTTTACTGTAGCTTCTTGGCTTAAAAAGCTCGGACGAGTTCAAATATGAACTCTCTGGCTCAAAAATTGACCCTGCTAAAAATTGATTTAGATTTTTTAAAAAAAATAGATTTTAAAAATTACAAAATTTTATGGTGTCCTAAGGGGTATCTCGGTGAGTTGCAACCCTTTGGACGAAAATTTCGTCCGTTTTGCTCTATCTCTTACTGTTTAGCCGCTACAGCGGTAAATGTGGACGAAAAGTCGTCAAAATGCATGTTGGGTGTCGTTTTCAGGGTAATTTGTCGAGATGCGACCCTCTGGGCGAAAATTTTGTCTGTTTGGCCGTATCTTGTACCGTTAGCCGCTACAGCGCATAATTTGGATGAAAAGTCGTTAAAATGCATATTGGACGTAGTTTTCGGGGTAAAAAGTGTCCTATGGAGTAACTCGACAAGTTGCAAACATTTGGACAAAACATCAGCCCGTTTGGATGTATCTTTGACAGTTTATTCGCTACACCGTCTCACTTCCCCCGAAAAAAAAAATAATTTGCATTTGGCAAAAAAAAATAAAAATAAACTAGGTAGATGTACGCCAGACACCGTCTCCCGTAACAGGCTTCGCGATATCTCGCGAAACACTGTTTCGCTGCGACGGGCCTGCGTACATCTACCTAGGCCTGCGGCGCTGGCGAGCCTGCATGATTCAAGATTTACTCATTTAAGCCAGGGGGCTGCCGCCCCCTGGACCCCCGCTTTTCTATATTACGAGCCTGCATGATTTGAGATTTACTCATTATAGGCAGGGGGCTGCCGCCCCCTGGGCCCCCGCTTTTCTTTTTTTTTTAAAGATAGGCCAGGGGGCTGCCGCCCCCTGGACCCCCGCTCGCCTCTTTTCATTATGTTACCAATTTTCCAATTTTTACAAGAAGGGGTCGAGTGTCCAACGCCCAAACCGTTCTCCGTAGAGCCAAACGACAAATTTTCGCCCAGAGGGTCGGATCTCGACAAATTACCCTGAAAACGACACCCAACATGCATTTTGACGACTTTTCGTCCACATTTACCGCTGTACCGGCTAAACAGTAAGAGATAGAGCAAAACGGACGAAATTTTCGCCCTAAGGATCGCAACTCGCCGAGATACCCCTGAGGACACCATAACATTTTGTAATGTTTAAAATCTAATTTTTTAAAAAATATAAATCAATTTTTAGCACGGTTAATTTTTGAGCTAGAGTGTTCATATTTGAACTCGTCCGAGCTTTTTAGGCCAAGAAGCTACAGTAAAAATTTCAGGTCGATATCTTAACTCGTTCTCGAGTTATCGTGCGAACAGACACACAGACAGACAGACAGACAGACAGACAGACAGACAGACAGACGGACATTGAACTTTTTCAGCACTCCAGTGGCGTAATAGGCTTCGCTATCGCTCAGCCAAAAATAAAGGTAATATTCCTTGGTGTTCCTAAGGGTAATTCGAAGAGTTGCGACTATTTAACCAAAAATTTCGTCCGATTGGACGTATTTCGATCACTTAAGTTGCTGTCCCGTCAAATTTGGACAGAAACTCGTGAAAATGCATGTTGGGTGTCAATTTTGAACTTGATTCACCGTTACCGACCCATACTTATGACTGTAGCTTTTCGGCCTAAGTTTAAATAAAGAAAAGCGGGGGTCCAGGGGGCGGCAGCCCCCTGCTTTAAATGAGTAAATCTCAAATCATGCAGGCTCGTAATAAAGAAAAGCGGGGAGCCAGGGGGCGGCAGCCCCCTGGCTTAAATGAGTAAATCTTAAACCATGCAGGCTCGTAAAAGCGGGGGTCCAGGGGGCGGCAGCCCCCTGGCTAAAACGAGTAAATCTTAAATCATGCAGGCTCGACAGCGCCGCAGGCCTAGGTAGATGTACGCAGGCCCGTCGCAGCGTAGCAGTGTTTCGCGATCTATCGCGAAGCCTGTTACGAGAGACGGTGTCTGGCGTACATCTACCTAGTTAAAATAAAAAAATGAGCCAGAGGGTTGCCGGTTCCTGGACCCCGCTCGCCTCTTTTCATTATATTACCGATTTTCCAATTTTTACGCGAAGGGGCCAAGCCCCAAAACCCTTTTCCGCAGAACCAAACAAACAAAATTTTCGCACCAAGCATCGAATCTCGACAGATTACCCTGAAAACGACACCCAACATGCATTTTGACGACTTTTCGTCCACATTTACCGCTAAAGCGGCTAAACAGTAAAAGATAGAGGAAAACGGACAAAATTTTCGTTCAAAGGGTCGCAACTCATCGAGATACCCCTTAGAGAACCATAAAATTTTGTAATTTTTAGAATCTAATTTTTTAAAAAATATAAATCAATTTTTAGCAGGGTCAATTTTTGAGCTAGAGAGTTCATATTCAGACTCGTCCGAGCTTTTTAGGCCAAGAAGCTACAGGAAAAATTTCAGGTCGATATCTTGACTCGTTCTCGAGTTATCGTGCGAACAGACACACACACAGACAGACAGACGGACATTGGACTTTTTTAGCACTCCAGTGGCGTAATAGGCTTCGCTTTCGCTCAGCCAATAAGCCAGCGCTGCAGAGCGCGGCTGAAAGCAGTTTTGACTTTGTTGAAACGCACGCAAACAGATCGGACTTTGTTGAAACGCGCGCAAACAGATCGGACTTTGTTGAAACGCGCGCAAACAGATCGGACTTTGTTCTTAGGACGCGTCGAAACAAACAAATCAAATCGTTTGAATTGTGTGAATTACTAACAAAACGGGTTAAGTATCGTGTGAGTTCAAAGTTCATGGTGACTTAAAAAGGGCTGTACTTGGTAATTCTTTTAGAACGCGGTGGTGCACTACACTGTAAATTCCTTACAAAGAGCAGTCTTCATATTACGAAGACCTCGGTTTGTAACGTACAAAGGATTTGGAACCGCCATATTACAGACTAATTTTTTTTATAATACGAACACGAAGCGATTTGTAATACAAACAAGGTTTCATATTACAAACCGAAAAGTCTTCATAATACTAGGTAGATGTACGCCAGACACCGTCTCTCGTAACAGGCTTCGCGATAGATCGCGAAACACTGTTACGCTGCGACGGGCCTGCGTACATCTACCTAGGCCTGCGGCGCTGGCGAGCCTGCATGATTTAAGATTTACTCGTTTTAGCCAGGGGGCTGCCGCCCCCTGGACCCCCGCTTATTACGAGCCTGCATGGTTCAAGATTTACTCATTGAAGCCAGGGGGCTGCCGCCCCCTGGACCCCCGCTTTTCTTTATTACGAGCCTGCATGATTTGAGATTTACTCATTTAAGCCAGGGGAGGGGGCTGCTGCACCCTGGACCCCACTGGAAAAACAAAGGTAGGACTTAATGCCTTTCTAGGGGTGTGAAATTTTATTGCCTTTGCAAAGGCATGAAATTGTCCTAAGGCATTAAAAGTTAACACCTTTGGGCAGTTTTAATGCCTTTGCAGGGGTGCTAATTTTTGATGCCTTGGTAAAGGCATTAAAACCCTTCTCGTCCTACCTTTGTTTTTCAGTGCCCCGGTCGCCTATTTTCATTATGTTACACTGAAAACCCCACAGTGAGCACTGCACACTGTATATAAAGCGTGCATGGCATGCACGCTGTATAAACAGTGTGCACGGTATGCTCACTGTTTATAACGTGTGCATGGCCATGCTCACTGTACACTCTAAACTTTCTACAAAGAAATTTTTCGTAGAATACAAAGAATTATGTGCAACCGTAATATACAAGAAAAATCCTTGTATTAGAAAGAGTTTTCCTTTGTACTACAAGGAATTTTCTTTGTATTACAAAGAAAATTTTGCTTTGTAGTGGCTTTGTATTACGGTTGCACAGAATTCTCTGTAATACAAGGAATTTTCTTTGTAAGAAGTTAAGAGTGTAGGTAATGTGTGCATGGCAATGCTCACTGTACAAAATGTGAGCAATGCTCACTGTTGGGTACGCAGGAAGCATCACCATGCGCACGTTGAGTTGCAATGCTAACTGTTGAAGATTTAGTGAGCATTACCATGCACACATTACATACAGTGAGCATGTCCATGCACACGTTTTATACAGTGAGCATATCCTGTACACTATATATACAGCGCGCATGCCATGCACGCTTTACATACAGTGTGCAATGCTCACTGTTGGGTTTTCAGTGTACCAATTTTCCAATTTTTACGAGAAGGGCCCGAGCCCCAAAAATCTTCTCCGCAGAGCCAAATAGACAAAAATTTTGCCCCAAGGATCGCATCTCGACAGACTACCCTGAAAATGACACCCAACATGCACACTCTAAACTTTCTACAAAGAAATTTTTCGTAGAATACAAAGAATTATGTGCAACCGTAATATACAAGAAAAATCCTTGAATTACAAAGAGTTTTCCTTTGTACTACAAGGAATTTTCTTTGTATTACAAAGAAAATTTTGCTTTGTAGTGGCTTTGTATTACGGTTGCACAGAATTCTTTGTAATACAAGGAATTTTCTTTGTAAGAAGTTAAGAGTGCATTTTGACGACTTTTCGTCCACATTTACCGCTGTAGCGGCTAAACAGTATAAGATAGAGCAAAACGGACAAAATTTTCGCCCAAAGATCGCAACTCGCCGAGATATCCCTTAGAACACCATAAAATTTTGTAATTTTTAAAATCTAATTTTTTTAAAAAAATAGAAATCAATTTTTAGTCGGGTCAATTTTTGAGCTAGAGTGTTCATATTTTAACTCGTCCGAGCTTTTTAGGCCAAGAAGCTACAGTAAAAATTTCAGGTCGATATCATAACTCGTTCTCGAGTTATCGTGCGAACAGACAGACAGACAGCAAACAGACAGACAGACAGACAGACAGACAGACAGACAGACGGACATTGAACTTTTTTAGCACTCCAGTGGCGTAATAGGCTTAGCTATCGCTCAGCCAACAAAGAATTTGTTCGTATTACAAAGATTTCAAATCCTTTGTACGTTACGAAGAGAGGTTCTTCGTAAGAGACTAAGAGTGTACGGCAGATATGTGAGCAGGCACGTAATTGGGGCGATGTATCGAAAGTTGCCTACATTCAGGGGTCTGTAGCTCAAATTGCCTACCTCCAGGCGGATCCATGAGCTTACAGGGGGTGCCTGTATGTTGCTGTATGTGAGGCCTACTCTTTCATCCCTCCTGTCGTCTTTTTTGTGAACACTCTAAAAATTGTGTTTGTATTACGAACGTCGACGTTCATATTATGAATCTTTTGTTCATATTACGAACAATTGCTGCGCTGTCATAATACAAACAAAATTTGTTTGTATTACGAATCTTTTTGATTGTAATACAAACATTTTTGTTCGTATTATGAACGACTTTTAGGATCAGTATAGTACGAAGGTTCCATCAGTTTCATTGTAACATACTGATCCCATAGGTTGTCCATAATACGAACAAATTCGTTTGTATGACAAACAAAAAGATTCGTAATACAAACAAATTTTGTTTGTATTATGACAGCACAACAATTGTTCGTAATATGAACAAAAGATTCATAATATGAATGTCTACGTTCGTAAGATTTTAAGAGTGAATATAAAGCCCCATTCCAATGTCAAACCCGTTTAAGAGAAACATTTCACCACTGTTTCAGAATTTCCTTCGAGAATTAGTTGCTGGAATAAATGAAAATGACACAAATGTGATCGGTTACACGCTGTGGAGCTTCATTGACACACTGGAGTTTCGTGATGGCTTCAGGTGAGTGTGGGGCGGTGCCTGCTGTTTGTGGGGCTTTGTCTCGGGTTTTGCTTAGAGGTACACGGAAGATTTGTGAGCTAAGATTTGATCGAAGCACTATTTTTCATTCAAAGAAAAATTGGAATGTTTTTCGGAGTGGGTTTTATTAGTACAAGCAGGGGTTGAAGTAGTGTCGAGAGGTAGTTCACCATAAATTCAAGCATAAGACAATTTGTTTTATTTTTGTACTTATGCGCATTGATTCGTACTTCACATTATTCTTCTGTTTCATATTATTAGTATTATTATTATTATTATTATTATTATTATTATTATTATTATTATTATTCATATCATTATTCATATCATGATTCATATTATTATCGCTGAGCGAAGCGAAGCTATCCCCTGCATTGGGACCAGGGAAGTAGTCGGTCGTGAGTCCGTCTGTCTGTCTGTGCATCCTCACCTCTTCTCCTCTGACACCCCAACAGGCTTGTTAAAATAGACAGTTTTCCGTGATCTACTAATTACGGCGCAGCTTAATCTGACTATGATTTTCTGATCGATTGAGTTTGAAATATTGGAACGAATTATTTGAATTGGAAGTTTCAATTTTAGTATGTGAGCTTCAGCTGCCGTGTTTGGCTGGCGCCATCTAGCGGCAGGGCACGGAACTACATCAGCCGCCAGCCGCCCAGCCCAGCCGAATCCCACCTCAGTTTTTACAGCATCCAAACAAATGATTGAATGATCGTTAATAGTCTTTTTCACGTAATATGCAGTCTGAAATCGCTTTTAAGGTTGCGGCAGGCGCGGCGGAACAGGGGGGCGCCAGGGGGGCGCCAGGGGGGCGCCTCGGTTGGGCGCAACGGGTGCCCCTAGTATGACGCCCTTGGCCCATCAGAGGTCGCCGCAGGCGCCCGCAGGCCAGCAGGGAATGGAAGCGATTTCTGGAAAAGGGCGCCTCCCGGAGCTCGGCAATGGGGTTATAAGGGGATTGGGGAGGTTAACCTAGGACGGCGCCTGCCTGGGGACGCCCGCGGGGCGAGGGCTTCCGGTCCGGGGAGGCGCCTCCGGGGCTGGGGCTAACGGTGCAGCAATGGGGGCGTTCATAGGCACTACGTTAGACCTTCACCCCTTGCTCTTTAACGTGAGGCAGTATATGTTCGGGTTAGGGTAGTGTGCTGGACGCGTTTGTTTCGTTTTGTCCTCTTTCTCCTTCTGGCAGGGGGGAGGGGGAGGAGGTGGCGTTCAGCCTACACTCTGGAACATACTTGCAGTGCACTCTTAACTTCTTACAAAGAAAATTCCTTGTATTACAAAGAATTCTGTGCAACCGTAATACAAAGCCACTACAAAGCAAAATTTTCTTTGTAATACAAAGAAAACTCCTTGTAGTACAAAGGAAAACTCTTTGTAATTCAAGGATTTTTCTTGTATATTACGGTTGCACATAATTCTTTGTATTCTACGAAAAATTTCTTTGTAGAAAGTTTAGAGTGTGAAGTGGCATTCAGGCTCTGCTTGTACCTAGACGCTCAGTCCAGAGCTGCCATTCATACACCTTCTTACCTGTTTTGTCCCCCTGCATTTCGTTGTCTCTTTCTTATTTGATGCAACCTACTCACCCACTTTTGCAGCAAGCAATGTTTGAGTTTCTGTAAACCGTTACCCCTCCTTACTCAGAGGAGGAAAATCAAAACTACCAAAATCAAACAATATTTCTCTCTCCCCCCCCCCCCCCGAAAAAAAAATCACACTTCTAGTGCTGTTTTAGAGGTAAATTCGCCGGAAATGCGTTTTTTGAGAAGGGGGTGCCAAAACGTCGGGAGGGGGGCGCCGATTGCACCCGGGACTTGCCCCCCCCACCCCCCCCCCCCCCCACCCCCGGCCTGAAAATGTTCCGCCGCGCCTGGGTTGCGGACGTCGCTGCACGAAGTTTCAAGTGTCGTAATTGTGTAGAAGTGTGGGTTCGAGTGATTTGTTGTTTGTTTTCGTCTGTGGCTTGGGGAGGAGTGAAATGGTTAGTGCCTCGAAATACTCTTTATTGCGTTGGATTTGTGTAATGAACGTCACGTACTACTGAAGTTGCAGCCAGTATCGATGCAACTTGGTTGTTTTCTTCCGAGGTGAGTGAGTGACATAACCAAATAACATAGACAATGTTGTTCCACTGAAGCTGTGAAAATGTTCGGTGAACATTAGAGCATGGTCTGAGAATTTTAATTAGGTAATCCCATGGCCTGACAAGTGATCAGTGAAGCGGAAGAAGGGGACACTGTGAGAAATCCTTACCGGTACGGGAAAATTTTCCATGAGAGGTCTTGTTCAATTAAGATTCATATTGTAAACTTCTTATAACTATGCGTATTAACTCAGAATCGCAAACTAAGTCGTAACGTGTAAAGTCGTACATGTACGAGATATGTTGTACTTAGTGAATTACAAAATATTTTGTAAATCTACGGAAATATTTTTCACAGTGGATAAGTGACTTTATACTCAAAATGAGATTTTGATTGGAGGTTACTCTGCTATTTATAACACACGTTTCCAGAAAAAAATTGTTTACTTCGGTACAATACTTTCTTAGATATGAGCTAATGAAAAATGAGTTGAGTCGACCTGACTCATTTTGCCATTCAATTTTAGCAGATTAAGGAGATAGTTCAAATTGGCCCGTGTGAAAACATTGTTGCTTAGAGACGTTTGACTTGGCTTCTTTATGTCTCTGATCAACCTCTCTGGTCTGCGGGCTGGCTAGGATGTCTCCTTTCAACCAAATAGAAAAAGGAGACAAATTGATTTATCTCATAGTATTGTGAAAACATTTAGAGACAATTCCACTTGTGCCGTTTAGTAACAGATAAGTGTATGTCTGATCCCTTGGACCTTCCGTACAATATGGTGTAGCAAGTGTTGAAAAAAGCAATTATTTATTACAGTCGAAACGTTAGTCAGTTGTTCTGCATTTCCCCTATGGGACAAAAAAATCTGGCCCAAAGGATTTTGATAAAATTTACAGCAGTTAAGGTTAAGTTAAAAGTAAAAAGGTTAAGTTAAAAGTTAAGTACCTTGCGCCTGCAAAACAAATCTAAGGATTACATGTATGACAACAAGCGTATTGAAGTTAAAAAAGAGAGAACTGATACAATAAAATCAATGAATGTCATAGATTTGTGCATTTTAAAAAAAATAAATAAAAAAAGTAATGTTTCTGTTGATCAACGCGTCTGAAAGACAGGTAGACGACTCTGCTCTGTGTATAATACCAATCGTCAATGTAGATATTCTCCTCGTTTCCACGTTTCCACACGGTACCATCATGCTTGTAGTTGGCCCTACTGCGCAGGGACTCGTGTGTTATTTTCTTTTTCTTTCTTTTCTTTCGGTTTGTCAAGAGTGTGTGGTTTGAGCAGGTTACAATTCTTTTAACTTAAAATGTGGTAAACCCTCATACTTTGAAGTGTTTTCCCGATAGTTTTGCATCATTATCATTCTCACTGCATTATGTATGGAAGGAAATGGAAATCATCAGATGTCCATTATTTTCTCCTAATCAAAGTTATCAGGAGTTATCTTCGCCACAGTGAGAAGGTTACCTTCCAGTAACTAGAAAATGCAGTAGAAACTATACCGCGACATTTTTGGTCTTTCCTGTGAGCAATGGAGACAATTCAACTTATTTTTATTCCAAGGTATAACTGAATGAAATAACTCAGGATAGCTCATTTTCCATGACCAAACTGCTGGAATGCGTCCAAATGAGCTAACTCAACGTATCTCCTTATGATTGTTAGTAAAAAAAATAGTCTAATTAGAGATAACTCCCTTTTTACAGTTGGGAAGAAGTTGTCTCCAAATTCCATTTTATGCCAAGGGGATAAGTTGACTTGTCTCCTTTTACACAATTTTTTGTAGGGGACATCTCTTTGATGTCCAGGAAGGGCGGACATGACGATATGTCTACCCCAGTCACTTTATCATATGCCCTCTATCTGGAGTATATTGGCCAAAGAATATTTCAATTTTTTTCTGAATTAGCGCTGTAAACCAGTTTTTTGTGTTTCCTGAAAAGTAGTCGTTCTGGAGTTTACCCCTTTTTCCGCTTCACGGATCAAGTGTGAGTTACTAACAGCAGTATAGTTTCCTTCTATTTCGTTTAATTTCGTTTTGAATCCTTGCTTGATTCCCCAGCGTATTGATTTGCTACTGCGAGCCCGTGCGAGCCACCACAAGTTAACCCCCGCTGAACTGTGTGGATGGGCGGTGTGGATGTTTAATTGTATAAGTGGAAGTGTATGCCCATTTTTGACGTACGACAATAGGCATTTGTAATAAAAAAAGAATAATAAGTTTGTTAATCGTAAACTGAATATTTGGTGTCTCGTCATTCTACTAAAGATAATAAATAAAATTGTGGTTTAAACCTAACAGGAAACAAGAAATGAGTTTGGGTATTACTTTGGTAAATTTTGTAGCATTTTGTTCTTAACCAACTCCGTATTTCCCAGTGATACAATTTCTGATCAAGCTACATTATGTGTTTACCAAAACTTACTCATTGATCCGTTATGCCTATAAATTCAGATTGACGAAAGGTCACTCCACAAAGTTATTGGTAGAGAAAAAAAATTGTTTTGAAAATATGGTTATTATAATGAGATTTGACTCTTACAAATATTAGGGGCGATATTGTCGATAGGATTTAGGTGAGAGACCGTACTTGTTATATATTAGTTATGCCAGGAGTGTTAACATTAAAACAGTCTTTCTAAAACATTGAAGTACATACTTAGTATGAGGCCTGAGCGAGAGCGCTACTTCGCGCTCCGGCCGCTAGGTGGCAGCACGCTCTCTGCCCGCTTTGAGAAATTGTGCGCTCGTATGACTGATTTGTTTTCATTCTTTGCCTACTGCTTGGGAGGAACACTCCTGCTCAGTCTTGCCTTTCTGCCTCTCTGTGAACCATTTAATTAACGTTGAAAAGCTCATGAGCAGTACCACATGTGGAGTGAGTAGGTTGTGGTCGAATGACGGCGGCGAGGGGCGTGGACGGGACGCATGCATCGTAGCGGTTTATTTCTCATAGCGGGCAGGGAGCGTGCTGTCGCCTAGCGGCCGGAGCCCGAAGTAGCGCTCCTGCTCAGGCCTCATTACTACACTGCTGTGCAAAGTTAGCGGTCCCCTTTTTTCTCCGCTTATAATATTTTGTAAAATAGAGCTAGAAACTTGAAATTTGGAGGAGAGATGTTCCGAAGTGTTGTTGAAACGTCCCTAAAGTCGCAACAATCAAATCCACCCCCTTCATTTTTAGCCCGCCCTTCTGCTTTGAAAAAGCTTTAGAGCGGGCTTATGCAATCGATGCGGTGTCTGTCTGTCTGTCTGTCTGTGCCACTAGATGGAGATGAGCTAGAGACTTGAAATTTTTAGGGTATCTTGGGATACCCTCCAGGACTCCGAAACGGAGAGTGCAAATCCTGCCAAACCTCATTCAGGCACTGAAAAAAATTATTAAAGTTTTCACGGAATAAAGAACAATAATTTGTTACATAAAATTTTATGGTTTTCTAAGGGGTATCTCGACGAAATAGCGCCCTGTGGGCCAAAATTTCGTCCGTTTAGCTCCATCTCTAACCGTTTCGGCGCTACAGCCACACTAAAGACACAAATATCAAAAAAGATCATGATGGGTGTCGTGGCATGGGTTTTGCGTTATTTTGCGGACCTTTGGCCCAAAATTTCGTCCGTTTTGCTCTACCTCTTACCGTTTTGGCGCTACAGCCACGTCGACGACACAAATATCATAAATCATCATGTTGGGTGTCCTGTCATGGGTTTTCCGTAATTTTGAGGCCAAATCGGCCAAACATTCGTCCGTTTCACTCTATCTCCAACTGTTTCGGCGCTACAGCCACATCGAAGACCCAAATATCATAAAACATCATGTTGGGTATCGTTTCATTTTCACGGGTTTTGCGTAAATTTTCGATCCTATAGACCAACATTTCGTCCGTTTCGCTACGTAACAAGCGCGGTGGGGGCCGGGGGCTCGGGTGGGTCACGGAAGGGACTCACAAGGCCAAACCACGTGGAAGGTACGCACCTCGTCCTATCAAGCTGGCCGACAGCCCGATGGGGCATCAGTAGGGATGAAAATGCCCGGAAAATTTCCGGAAAAATTGGAAAAAACACTGTTTTTTTCGGTTTTTAGCCCGCCCTTCTGCTTTGAAAAAGCATAAAAGCGGGCTTATGCAAACGACCTCGTGTCTGTCTGTGTGTCTGTGTGTCTGTCTGTCTGTTCCACTAGAAGGAGATGAGCTAGAGACTTGAAATTTTCAGGGTGTCTACAGTTTTACTCCTAGACAACGAAACGCCTACGGCAAATCCTGCCAACCCTCATTAAGGCACTGAAAAAAATTATAAAAGTTTTCACGGAATTATAATTCAACTTTTTCCAACCCCGTCGACCCGTACCTCTCCGGAAGCGTCTTTTCGCGTCTAGTTCAATGGTGCACACCGTTTTACGAAAAAATGGACCCAGCTCGCGACTACACTGTAAAAAGCACCCGTAATTGGTCCAGTTTTCAACTTTTCTCAACTCCATCGAGCTGCACCTTCCCGGAAGCGTCTTTTCGCGTCCAGTTCGATGGCGCCCACCGTTTTTCGATAAAAAGGACCCAACTCGCGACTACACTGTAAAGTGCACCCAAAATTGACCCACTTTTTAACTTTTACGAACCCCATCGACCCGCACCTCTCTAGAACCGTCTTTTCGAGCGCAATTCAGTGGTGCCAACCGTTTTTCAATTTCCAGTGTTGCCAATCGTCAAAACTCAAACATTTCGATTATTTTCGACATTTCTCGATATTTTCCGATATTTTCGACATTTTTCGTTGTTTTTCGATATTTTTTGATATAATTCGACATTTTCCATATTTTTCGACATTTTCGATAATTTTCGATATTTTTCGATAATTTTCGATAATTTTTGATATTTTTTGACATTTTTGATAATTTTCGATGTTTTTTGATATTTTGCGACATTTTTGACATATTCCGACATATTTCGATATTTGTAAACATTTTTGACAATTTTTGATGTTCTTCGACATTTTTCGACATTATCCCTCATTTTTCGATGTTTTTCGACATTATCCATATTTTTCGATAGATCTCAACATTTTTGAGATATTTCGAGATTTTGCGACATTTTTTACGAATTTCTACATATTTCGACAATTTTCGACATATCTCTACAATTTTTGAAATTTTCGACCCCTTTCGACGCCTATACCATTAAAATTGGTTCGACGAGCGTAATTCAGTGTTGCCAACTGCTGCCAAATAAAGTCCGAGTTCGGCCGTTCCATCTGAGGCCGAACTCACGTATTTCGACATTTTTTCGAGATTTCCGACTCCCCTTTTTTGCCGAGTAACTGACCGTTTAGTCACTATCGGCACGTTTTCAAAGCAGAAGGGAGGGCTGTAGTTTCGGTGGTTCACCGTTACAAACTGCCTCTTTCCGAAGAGAATGCCTTTACGGGCCGCAGGCCCGATCATTTACATGCTAAGAGGACGTTCTGTGTGACTTAGGGGTCGGGCCGAAGGCCCGACCGAACGCCGCCGGCAGGCCAAGCAGGCACGCCCCCTGCCGAACGGGGTTGCCTGCGTAGCAAAGCGGAGCTGGCAACGACGTTTGGCGGAAGGGCGGGCCTGCTTGTTTTCTCTAGCCTCGGAAAAATTGGAAAGATTCATCCTGCAAAATAGGCAAAAAGCACGACTTTTCGCCTGGAAATAGGCAAAAAGCATATCTTCATCACTATGTGAAGACGCTACTCAGTGCACTCATCCTATTTATACCCTTTTACATTTCCTTCTCGTGCGTTTTCAGGCAACGGAGTTGCCTTCTAAAATCGCTTTGAAACGTCTGTCAATTGTTTTATATGGCCCCTTACGGGAGGAAAAAATCCGCTCCAACGATTTTTATAATATTACCTACAGTTATAGTATGTAAATTTGTATACTCACTCTGAAAGTTTCATTGAAATTTAAACTTTACAGATTTTCTGTAAATTTGAATTAAAATTTCAGTTGCTATGGTAATGCTCGACTTGTCAGCTGAAATCAACAGGAGAAGGGGATAGTTTTTCGTAGTGGGGGTAGGCGGAGTCGAGCCAACACGGAGCGAAAGACAAACCTCTAAAGTCTGCGTTCAAACAAAGCTCTGCTTCAGTGAAACGCTCAAGAAAGAGATGACACCACTGAAATTCGCACGTGACCACCATACCGCCCTTTCGAAACCTACTTCATTTTTACCGAACGAACAGTCGACTGCGGCGCACTTCTGCCAACCTAAGATAATAATTTCAAATCGTAACGTAGGGGGATTAGTGATCCTTTTCATGTTTTCTAGGTGGGCACGTTGTGTAAACAAGGTTTGTTTGAGGTGGACGCGCGTGCGCTGTGTCGCCGGCCGTCTTTCAACCATGGCCGCCTCGGCCGGGAGCTGAGGCTCCCACCTCGCGATTTTAAATCATCGTATAAAGTTATCGAAACGTTGACAAGGCGAACTGAATGCGTAAATAGTACTTTTTTACCTGCAGAAAACGGTTTGGTAAGTTAAACTTCAATCTGGTGAGCAGAATTCATTGCGCGCTTGCCCGCGATGTCCTGGGCGTATCAGCCGTATTAGTTAGGGCCCCGGTTCGCCCCTTCAGTGCGCCCGGTGGAGGGGACGGTATTGTTGACGTTCCGCTCCGGCCGTGACCTCGCCGCCCATTTTTTGCCGTCAGAAGGAGAGCTTCTTTTCTCTCTTTTTCCTGGCATTTAGATGACGGCCTAACAGCCGGAGAGTATTCATTGCCTGAAACCCGCCTTATCAAATCGAACTTAAAATTATTTAGTCACTATCTTGACTATTGTAAACTAAACAAAACTACTGCGTTTTCTTACAGTCTTATTATACACTCACAATAATTTTACCATAGTTATAGAAACTCCGTTGTCTACCAGGATTTCGTGAAATCGTATTTTTTGTGATTCCTGTTGGTCATCTAGAGCTGCCAATGGAATAAAAGACCTAATGAAATACGAAAGTAGTCGGTTTTATGTCCATATCCCACTACAGGACTTAAAAACCAATTTTTCCTATTTTTACGGTATTTTTCCGTTTTTTCCCTATTTTTCCGGTCCTTTTCGGACACTTTGAAAGTTTCCGGAAAATTTCCATCTCTGGGCATCATGGCAAGATTTTGCTCTTGAGCCGGTAGGAGCCACGGTTGAGGCCGGAATAGGCATCCCGGCTCTACCTCAGGACTCTCCCTCGCCCATGTCGGCATCGCTTTGCGGCCGCGAACCGCAGCGACGGCGCCGCCACCGCCTCAGGCATCGGCCGATGGCTGAGCCTTGCGACCGGCCCCGAGGCCGCCGGCGGCGCGCTGACGGCACAAAGTCGGCATACCTGCCCGGACCATTACAGTAATTTACCGGGTCCCTCCGGGGCCCAACCCGAGGTTTTCGAGGTAGTTGCCCGGTGTCCCCCCGGGTCCGTCCCGGGACCCTCCGGCGATGAATCCGGTCCCACCTGGCTCTAGACCGCAGCCCGGTTTCTCTGGGGGTGGGGGTGAATTAGAGGTGCCGGAAGGTTGGGTCGAAGTTGCAGGCGCGTATTGGACCCCGCTTATTGGACCGTGAAACATGCATCTATTATTGCGCCTGACCCACCGACCCGTGCCAGTCCCAAGCGGACCCGCGCTCCAACCTGTTGTAAAACAAGCAGGCCCGCCCTTCCGCCAAACGTCGTTGCCAGCTCCGCTTTGCTACGCAGGCAACTCCGTTCGGCAGGGGGCGTGCCTGCTTGGCCTGCCGGCGGCGTTCGGTCGGGCCTTCGGCCCGACCCCTAAGTCACACAGAACGTCCTCTTAGCATGTAAATGATCGGGCCTGCGGCCCGTAAAGGCATTCTCTTCGGAAAGAGGCAGTTTGTAACGGTGAACCACCGAAACTACAGCCCTCCCTTCTGCTTTGAAAACGTGCCGATAGTGACTAAACGGTCAGTTACTCGGCAAAAAAGGGGAGTCGGAAATCTCGAAAAAATGTCGAAATACGTGAGTTCGGCCTCAGATGGAACGGCCGAACTCGGACTTTATTTGGCAGCAGTTGGCAACACTGAATTACGCTCGTCGAACCAATTTTAATGGTATAGGCGTCGAGGGGTGTCGAAAATTTCAAAAATTGTCGAGATATGTCGAAAATTGTCGAAATATGTAGAAATTCGTAAAAAATGTCGCAAAATCTCGAAATATCTCAAAAATGTTGAGATCTATCGAAAAATATGGATAATGTCGAAAAACATCGAAAAATGAGGGATAATGTCGAAAAATGTCGAAGAATATCAAAAATTGTCAAAAATGTGTACAAATATCGAAATATGTCGGAATATGTCAAAAATGTCGCAAAATATCAAAAAACATCGAAAATTATCAAAAATGTCAAAAAATATCAAAAATTATCGAAAATTATCGAAAAATATCGAAAATTATCGAAAATGTCGAAAAATATCGAAAATGTCGAATTATATCAAAAAATATCGAAAAACAACGAAAAATGTCGAAAATATCGGAAAATATCGAGAAATGTCGAAAATAATCGAAATGTTTGAGTTTTGACGATTGGCAACACTGGAAATTGAAAAACGGTTGGCACCACTGAATTGCGCTCGAAAAGACGGTTCTAGAGAGGTGCGGGTCGATGGGGTGCGTAAAAGTTAAAAAGTGGGTCAATTTTGGGTGCTTTTTACAGTGTAGTCGCGAGTTGGGTCCTTTTTATCGAAAAACGGTGGGCGCCATCGAACTGGACGCGAAAAGACGCTTCCGGGAAGGTGCAGCTCGATGGAGTTGAGGAAAGTTGAAAACTGGACCAATTACGGGTGCTTTTTACAGTGTAGTCGCGAGCTGGGTCCATTTTTTCGTAAAACGGTGTGCACCATTGAACTAGACGCGAAAAGACGCTTCCGGAGAGGTACGGGTCGACGGGGTTGGAAAAAGTTGAATAATAATTCCGTGAAAACTTTTATAATTTTTTTCAGTGCCTTAATGAGGGTTTGCAGGATTTGCCGTAGGCGTTTCGTTGTCTAGGAGTAAAACTGTAGACACCCTGAAAATTTCAAGTCTCTAGCTCATCTCCTTCTAGTGGAACAGACAGACAGACAGACACACAGACAGACAGACAGACACGAGGTCGTTTGCATAAGCCCGCTTTTATGCTTTTTCAAAGCAGAAGGGCGGGCTAAAAAGAACAGAGTGGAACCTAAAATGATTCGTATCATGGAGAGATTTTATGAATTTGTTCGTAGGTTAAGATGAATTTGTTTTATCCGTAGTGCATGAGTCCCAGTTCTTCGCAGGATTTGAAGAGTGTACTATGGTGAAACAAAAATCATCTGCGAGTGGTTAGACAACCTTGGCCATACAGAAAACAGAATAAACGTGTAGTGTTTGTATTAGATAGATGGGACAGGAGTGGCAAAAACGACATGTAGCTCCAATTATGAGTGAAATAGAGTTCTTCTGCGTCTGTTACCGGTTAAAATCATTATGGAAGTGTAACATCAAATGTCTGGAGCAGTAAACTAGCCTTGACGAATCTTCATATGCAAAAATTTTAGATAAACACGTTACGAAACGTTGGGACAACGACCCGTGCCTTATCCGCGGAATCACCCATTTCCACTGCTTTTATATGTTTTTCGGTTTTGCTGCAGGTGACAACTTTACTGTGTTCTAACACCATCATATTTTTGCAGCAAAACTGGTTTGGTGCACGTAGACTTTAGCAGTCCTACTCTGAACCGTACATTGAAAAACTCCTGGACCTTCTTCAAGAGGGTTTTGACGAATCGCGTCGTGCCGTTGGTGGAGGCTGGTTCTAAACCATTCCCAGATGACGACGCTCGCTCCAGCTGTACCCACTTTAGAAGACCAGCAATTTGGGCCATGCCAGCACTCTTTCTGACACTGTGGATGTATTGAACTGCAACCACAAAACAGTTTAAATTTAGTTTGAAATAAAACTAGGCCCGTCCTATTCGCAGGAACGGCAGCTTAGTGAGAAGAGCATAGCACCAGCACTGTTAGAAAAAAAAAGGATTTCCTACGGTACACCCTGTTATTTTGTCGCCTGGTCTCTCACCGAATTTTAGTGCAACACAACAGTCCACACCGTTACGGTGATCAGGAGAGTAATTACTGGAGTAATATTTGGCCGAAGGCTCTTTAATAGCTATGTTATTGCCCAGTAATATGTAATGTTGGCATAATGCCTGTAATAGCTCTGTAATTCCTGAAAAAGGTGTAATGTGTAAAGAGGGAAAACAAGGCTGGGAGCTGTTTCCAAGGTCGCTTTAGCTATGTAATAGTGCTGTAGTTGTCGTGCAATAGCTGTAATAGTAGTGTAATAGTTGTATTTGATGTGTAATTCCCGTGTAATTGCGTAATAGACGAGTGTCACTGTTAAAAAAGTTAGTAATTTTACAGAATTTTCCTGTATTCTGGTACTGAAACTGTCTGGTAATTTTACAAAATATGTCCAAATTACAGGAAAAGTATGGTAAAAGTACATATTATGGTAAAATTACAAAAATTCTGTAATTTTACAAGGAAATGTATAGTAAATTTACAGGAAGATGTAAAACTTTCAGAGTTTTTCTGTAATTTTACAAAATTCAATAAAATCACAGATACTCTTTATTTTTAATTCTCAGATTGTACTTGTAATTTTCGAGGTTGTTCACTTTATAACCGACATTTGTTCAATATTGACACTGTTCAACACTGACCGAACACTGATCCATCAGGAAGCAAGTAATGTATTAAATTCAGCGTAGTGTACGGAAAAAATCATACAAATTTTTATAAGATGCACGGGCTTCGGAGGAGAATCGTGAGTTTTGCCAAGACATGGATCGAGTACGAGCAGACTCCCTTCACGGAGAAAAATAAATTAGCCATGTAGCTAATTCAGTTAGCTGAAGCTTGTTAGCTGTGCAACTAAGTCCCTTAGTTGCGTGGTTAATAGTTATGTATCAAGCTAACGTTGATTAGCTGCAACATTAAGGAAATTAGCTATAAACATTAGCACGGTGGCTAACAAGTGGCTAACGTGGTCGGGAAAGGCCTTGGATGCTCCGGATGCATGACACCGGGTTCGAGCACGACTCCGCGTAGGTAGCCTCGGTGGCCGCGTGGTAAAAGGAGCAACTCCATGAGCCAGAGATCTGGGGTTCAACTCTCGTTAAGGTCAGATAGTATGGTCCAAATAATAAGAAAAAAATGTGCCCATAAGGTCTAAAGCACATGAATAAAAGGGAGGACGAAGAGTTGGGTGGACGCACCAACATCAAGACAGGCTTACAGGATACGATTCCCCATTCTACGGGCTCAGGGAATTCCAGCACTGAAAACTGTTTTTCTTTGTGGCGTCGGGTTCCCGAGATACGAGGACGTACCACGACGTACTGCGGGCTCCGCGACAGGAATACGTTCACTTTTTGGAGGCCAAAGTGACCCTGGCGCCTTTCTCGTTGTGTGTCCGGGACTTCCGACTTCAGAATTAGGTCTCATAGGCTGAGGCGCCTCTTTAGACACCTCTCACACCCCCCTGCCACCTGGCATTGGGGTTCTGCGGCGTCTCAAAACTGTGCATCCCTGTAAATGTGTTGTGTTCAACTTGATCATACTGTTAAGAATACTGTCAAACCCCAATGTTAGGTGGCAGAGGGGTGTGAGAGGTGTCTTCAGAAGCGCCACAGCCTATGTAACCTAATTTTGAAGTCAGAAGTCCCGGACACACAACGAGAAAGGCGCCAGGGTCGCTTTGGCCTCCGAAAAGTGAACGTATCCTTTGCGCGGAGCTCGCGGTACGTCGTGGTACGTCCTCGTATCTCGGGAAGCCGACGCCGCAGTAGTTCGGGCGGTACGATAACCAACCTTGCATTTTGGGTTCAAGCGATGCCACTTCGTACACGTGTTCACTAGACCCTATTCTTCGATTTAAGATGTGTTGCCACGGTGGGGCTCATGGTGGGGCCCTCGTTTTCGGGTGGTTGCCTACATTCAGGGGCAAAATACTGTTTTGAGATTCAGGCAGCTTTTCCTCGCCCGTTTTTCGTGCTGGGTGGCCCAAAGTTGGTTAAAACAAATAATTTTACACTCTTAATTGATTTGAGGTCATCGTGATCAATCATAGGGCCCGTCCTTAAAATGGAGGCGTCAAAACGGCGTTAAAACGGTGTAACTTACATCAAAACGGAATGCTCCATATTTTACGATTCCTGGTGGTTTTGACGAGAAAATATTTAAGCTGAGTATGCAAAATAATGCAAAAAAAAAAAATAATTATTGATTTGTTGAGTTAACAACAACTGGAGCACTACGCTGTGGCAGCCGTTTCAGTAGGCTGCGCCTCGTCACAATTGCAGCCACAAAATTCACAGCATGTCGGCATATTATTCAAACGGCATTTGCACCGGTTTGGCATGCACCCTTTCTTGCAGTTGCACCGGACTAGGGATTGGCACGCTTCTGAGGCCACAGGGATAGTTCGCCAAACTGGATTCCACAAATCACCTTCCTTTACCCAACCGAACTGGGCGGGATTCGGTGGATCCTGCAATGCCTGCACCGCTTGATCCCAAATTTGAGCCTGCAGTGAGGCGCGCAGAGCATGCTGATGTAGCGCGTCCTTGGTTGGTGGAATATTTTCTGTGTTCCGGCTATGTTTTGTAAAGAGTATTCGTCGACACTCGTTCACAGTGCTGCAAATACCAGACCTACAAAAGTAAATGAAAGCATGTAAAATTATAATAAAAATTATAAAATAATATAAATATTTTATATCTATATAAAAATTGTAACGCATGTTTACCTGGTGTACATGGTTACAATGAATGACTCCAAGTGCTCCATGGCTTCGAGAACGTCTCCAGTCTGCAGGGCTTTAAATGCAGTAGTGGCATTCGGATGCTTGAACCAGGCATTTATGGCAGTTAATTTCCCTATGCCGCGGAAATAAGAGACGGTATCGCAGCCAGTTACAGCATGGAATCCAATGATCGTCTGTGACTTTTCGGGACCTACGGGTCAAAAAAATTTTTTTTTAAAAAAATCACAGAGAATATAAGAAAAGCATTTGCGAAGGAAGAAGTTTACAAAATAAATCTTACCTAAAGCATTGGAAATTTCGTGCACAGCGATGAATTTGGCATGCTTTCCCATTCCAAAATGCAGCCAGAGCTCTTCTAGTTCTGGAATTTTCGGAAGGCACGAAATTGCAAGAACCAGAACGTCTGTGTCGCAGGTGCGGATCATTACTTTCGTGTTGCCATTCTGGACTGCATTCGCCACGTGCACGAACAGCCGTGTATCGGCTTCTTCATGATTGCAGGGGGACAAGGAGGAATTTTCTAGGTGAGGAGGAGCACTGACAACCTCTTCTTCTTTTGTGGCATAAAGCTGTTTTCCATTCGTAGCCAAATCAGAAATACTCTCCGCAAGAAGGTTGAACAGTGCAGTTTTGTTAGCGGAGTTCCGTAGAAATTTTTCCCAACCCTTCGGAACCTTCGCAGTCAGAGAAATCTTGACTTTGGTTCCCTCCCCGCGTTTATCACGAGTGCAATTCTTGAGGCTGTCGTCCTTGTACCTGAAAGTAAAAAGTACATATAGAAACTGAAACTTTTTGAAGGAAAATATAACACTTACTTTTTTTTTTTGTACCTATCAAAAACGATGTCCAGGCGTGTTACAGTCGAAATCTCTCTATTTAAGTAATTTTTAAAGACCTTCTCAATATAATCCTTAAAAGTTGAGGACGTTCCTGGCTTGAGCATATGTACTATAGCAGCTCCATCGAGGACTTTGGAGTGAACAAAAGGGGCTGCCGCTGTGGTAGAATTCGGGTGTAAGGTTGTTAGAAATTTGACCAGGTCTGACTTAGCATCACTTGTTCTAAGCTGGCCCATGACGGAAATAGATGGTGGATAGGCCTGATTTTCGTGTTCAAAAAAATCAGACAAATCACCCGGTCTGTTTGCACTTGTCGCTATATATAGTCGACTAAACAGACTGCAGTCGTTTTTATAGGTCTGCAGCTGGGATTTTTGGGCAGATATGCTATTTCCTTTTTTCAGAGACGAAGAGAATAGTGGATATTTTTTTTGTTTGATGGTTTCTCCAATGGGAACTCTGTTACTTTCAAGTCGGTCCGATACGTAGGTCTCGTAATGCTCCAAAGCGCGTTCCTCTATGTGCATCTCAGTGTCTTTAACGCTATCGTGAGCTACAGTTTTCAGATCCAGATTGTATAAATCAGCAGATTCTTCGAGAAATGGGTTCCCCAACTCACAGAAAACCCCTTCAAGGGACTTCTTGTCCTTCAAGAACGTCTTCTGTGCTGATTTTGTGTCACTGTGATGATTTATTATATTTTTTGCTTCACTTAACAAGCCTTCTTCAAATGCAACCACCATTTGAGACAACTCTGGCCCAGACAACATGAATTTCCTCAAAGCTTCAACATTTTCAGTCAAACCAACCATGCCTGTAAATGTAACAAAATTAATTTTTTTTTTTGCCTTGCCAAATTTAAACGCTAATTAGAACCAATTTAATTACCTCCGTCGCCTTTTAGTTGAGCATTTACTTGCTCATGAGCTTGGTCCAAAGCCAAAGCCGAGAATAAATTGCACGTTTTTCGAGCAACAAAATGACCTTTTTGGAATTCCCTGTGCAGATTTGGGTTTGATTCCTTGAGCATCACAAGATCTTTTATGTGAATGGGCAGCCAACGGGCGTAGTTTGTGTGGTCCAAAGCAAAAAACCAAGGTGCCATCATGCTCAGAGATTCAATGTACAGTTGAAAATTGGCTGTGCGTTCAGCACGTACAAACTGGAGCAAAATCAATTGAAGCCTTAAAGTTAAGTCCCAGTACTTGAACTGCGGCGTGGACTTGCATTTCTCCTCTCTCCATTGCTCGAATGTTGCTGGGTCATCAGTATCCCCCATAAACGAATCATAGGCTTTCCTTTGGAGGGAATAAAGTGTAGCGGCAGTGACCTGTGTACAAATAAAATATACATTAAAAACGATAGCAAAAGTTAGCGTTTTTTTTTTTTTTTTTTTTTTTTTTTTTAAATAATTCACTGTGAAAAATAGTCGTAAGGTTACGGGAAAATTTTCCACGAAGTGCAGTTGTAAAATTACAATTGCAAATCGTAAAATTACAAGCACTACATATCGGCTTGAAATTCATTCACGAGCAAAAAAGGTCCGTCGTAAATTTACAGCATATTTCGTAAATCACGATTTACAAAATTTATCGTAAATCTACGGAGATATTTTTCACAGTGTTAATTTCAAGTACCTCATGGCAGTAGCGCGTCCGGGCCACGTGAGATACCGTGAGCATGGACTCAGCCCTTCCAGTAGTTGTAACTTCCGCTTCCACGAGCGTGTGCACCCAACCACTCCCGTCGAGCCAATGTCCCAGAGCGCGAAGAAAGGCCATTTCAATGTGAAGACCTCCCATTAAAATGCAAAATTGTCCTTCGCCATGTGTGTCAGGAAACCGGAACTGGATTTGCTTCAAAATGCAGTAAAGTGCTTGGTCAGCCACTATGACTGGCGTTTGCTCCTTGTTTATGTGGTTTACTGCTGATTTGACAATGTTCATACAATGGAGCATCATATCAGAAGTATGCGCCACTTCATAAAAAACAGGGAGCACTGCAATGGTAGCCTTGCATTTTTCCGACGTATCATCAAATTTAGCATGGTGAGCAGCCCAACGCACGCATGTATCATCTTTGGTACTTCCCTCCAGCCATTCTTTCTCCCCATCCAATGGAGAATGAAGAAAAGACAATACTTTACTATTTTGTGATGGTGAGCAGGTTAAGTTCTTCATTTCTGGGAGACCTTTCTGCTCAACGACCGCATAACTTAATGGGAGGTCTCTGACTTTTCTTCGTCTTTGAAGAGAGTCACTGGAAAGTGCATTACGCGCCTCCCCTGAAAATAAAATTACAAAGTTAAAACTAGAAGCGGAATAAACGTGGGGAAACAACTCTGATTTTTTTGTGCAGAAATGTTAATTTTAGCGAATTTTTAGTCATGCTTTGTCATTTGTTTCAATTTTTCGGTAATTTTTGTCTGTTTTAAATTTCACAGTTTTTTCTAAAAAAAAATTTCTGAATTACGAGGTGTACAAAAAATTCAGAGTTGTTTTACCCGCAGGAATAAACGTATTCAAAAAGAACAGTCCTTAAAAACAAGAAATTAACGCTAGCGTACCTCTGTTTTCTGGTGTTGGATGCTGTATCATTGAGATGGCTGTCCCATGGAATGAACCCTTTGCTGTAGTTGACGACAGATTGTGATCAATATTGTCCACTTGAGCTGTCGTAAATAAACTGCCTCGCAAAGGCATTGGACAGACAACGCACTCGTTGTGGTAAAAATCACATGCATCATTAGCCATATCCGTGAGCACAGTTTGAAATCTGTCGTACGAGCAGCTAAGTCCCAGGCGATATGCAATATCAACCAAATCCTTCTTTCTTGTTTCACCGTATAATTTTGCGGCCACGTATCTTACCAACGGGTTTTCTCTTGACTGATCGTGTCTCTTAATTAATCCCTTGCGGCCTCTTTTCGCCGAATGAAAGGAAATTAATTGGCAAATAGTGAGCAAAACTTGGTCATCCGATTCAGCTGCACGGGCCCCGGGTCCATTCATTATCATTTTAAGTAATGTCAAGAGAGAGGTAGGCACACAGGACAATTGGCTTTCCTTCGACATATTAGTCCAGTCCGTAGGTGGGAGACTAAACATATCCTCTCTGACAATCTCTGCAGCTTGTGCAAGGTGAAACCCTTCAGAATCAAAATGACGCACGTCTGACCTGATAGAAAAGTCGATGTCTTTTTTAAATGCAATAAGAATGTCCTGGCCCTGCGTCCCAACGTGCTCCAGTTCCGGACACTCCTGCAGCAGCCTTTCTCTTAATCGTGTTGAGTGGACATCACAGGGCTGGCCAAGCTCACTAAGTCGGTCAGCATACTCCCTTGCCAATGCAGCCATTTTAAAAACAGGCGGTTCCTCACTATACTGTCTGATAGTTTTCATATTGGCTACGAGGCCAGCCAAAGCTAAACCATGAATTTGACCCCTGTCAGATACTAAAATTTAAAAAAGAAAGAAAGAAAACATTAAAATAGGACTACACAGACAAAAAGAAAAAGAAATTAAACACATTTTTTTTTTTCACAAAAAATATTTGGAACTAATTTTTACCTGAGAATGTTTTACACGAAGCTGACTGTGATTTTACCCTTTTTATATATTGGGCACGACATTTGTTATGATAGGTGGCTTTCAAAGTGTGAGCCATAGAGTCACTCGCACCCGCTAACTTGGCTAGAAGTTGCGTGTCTTTCAAAATTTTGGCAGCGTCATATATTTCCTGGCTGCAGTGCTGAGTGGATACAGTGCTCAACACGTGGTATCGTGTACCAATACTTCCACAGAAAATGCAGGAATCCGGTGTAAATGATTCCTTCTTAGTTCGCGTCTTAACAGGTGAAATCGTAGGCAAGTCGTTTCCACTACATGAGACACTAGGCCTTTTTCTCGCCCTTTCAAGCCTTTGAGAACTAAATTCCAGATAACAACTTCTGTGCCAGCCGGCGGTTCTACTAATAAGGGTTTCCAACAGTTCCGCCCCTTCACTTAGGGACGAAACGTTTAGTCCTTTAGGCACTTGTCCAAGCTTTTCAAACTCCGCCAAATTCTGTGCTAATTTACAGTAGCCCTCATTTTTATTTGGTCTAGTACTTCTGCCAGGAAATGTTAGATCTTCACCCGTATCTGACTGACACAAAACACACTTTTCCCAGTTTACAGGAATGGGCTCTGGATCTATACTGTCTACTGAGACATCAAACAATTTAAATTTCTTCGACATGTTCTAATTTAACCTGTAATAAACACTTTTGCTAGAGTCCGACGCACAACGCACAAAACTTAATACAAACAACTGTAGATAGAAGACTTACCCTTAACGGTCTTCAGAAAATATCACTTCACATTAAAAAAACATCACTTCACATCAAAAAACATCACTTCACACCACAAACAAAACATCAAAACTAGCTCTCCCCAAACAAAACGCTCGAGCCTACGAGGGGAATACTCGTGCGTGCGAAGGGAATACCGACGCCTTCTCGCACAGCGACAAAACGTTCCGTCGCGGCCGGGCATTGTCGAAGGCGGCAGTGGCGGCCGGCCGCCGCTCCCCCCACTTTCCCCCGCTCCCACCCCGTGCTCGAGCGGCGCGGTGTTGCCACGTTGCCGCGTGCCGGGCGCGAACATTCAAATATTGATAGAAAACTCAGGCTAAAAAAGGGAGCAGAAGAAGAGCCTCACGATGGAGATTTCGCGTTCCCCCCGAGGTAGATAGGCAACCCGCACCACGGGCAATGTTTACAAATTTATTTACGTAATATTGGGCCACTCGGCAAGAAAAACGGGCGAGGAAAAGCTGCCCGAATCTCAAAACAGTATTTTGCCCCTGGAGGTAGGCAACCACCCGAAAACGAGGGCCCCACCATGACCCCCATCGTGGCAACACATCTTAAATCGAAGAATAGGGTCTAGTGAACACGTGTACGAAGTGGCATCGCTTGAACCCAAAATGCAAGGTGCGTCTCGTACTAGCTCCTTAACGTCCGGACTACAGAGGAAAACGGTTTTTAGCCCGCCCTTCTGCTTTGAAAAAGCATAAAAGCGGGCTTATGCAAACGACCTCGTGTCTGTCTGTGTGTCTGTGTGTCTGTCTGTCTGTTCCACTAGAAGGAGATGAGCTAGAGACTTGAAATTTTCAGGGTGTCTACAGTTTTACTCCTAGACAACGAAACGCCTACGGCAAATCCTGCCAACCCTCATTAAGGCACTGAAAAAAATTATAAAAGTTTTCACGGAATTATAATAATTCAACTTTTTCCAACCCCGTCGACCCGTACCTCTCCGGAAGCGTCTTTTCGCGTCTAGTTCAATGGTGCACACCGTTTTACGAAAAAATGGACCCAGCTCGCGACTACACTGTAAAAAGCACCCGTAATTGGTCCAGTTTTCAACTTTTCTCAACTCCATCGAGCTGCACCTTCCCGGAAGCGTCTTTTCGCGTCCAGTTCGATGGCGCCCACCGTTTTTCGATAAAAAGGACCCAACTCGCGACTACACTGTAAAATGCACCCAAAATTGACCCACTTTTTAACTTTTACGAACCCCATCGACCCGCACCTCTCTAGAACCGTCTTTTCGAGCGCAATTCAGTGGTGCCAACCGTTTTTCAATTTCCAGTGTTGCCAATCGTCAAAACTCAAACATTTCGATTATTTTCGACATTTCTCGATATTTTCCGATATTTTCGACATTTTTCGTTGTTTTTCGATATTTTTTGATATAATTCGACATTTTCGATATTTTTCGACATTTTCGATAATTTTCGATATTTTTCGATAATTTTCGATAATTTTTGATATTTTTTGAAATTTTTGATAATTTTCGATGTTTTTTGATATTTTGCGACATTTTTGACATATTCCGACATATTTCGATATTTGTAAACATTTTTGACAATTTTTGATGTTCTTCGACATTTTTCGACATTATCCCTCATTTTTCGATGTTTTTCGACATTATCCATATTTTTCGATAGATCTCAACATTTTTGAGATATTTCGAGATTTTGCGACATTTTTTACGAATTTCTACATATTTCGACAATTTTCGACATATCTCGACAATTTTTGAAATTTTCGACTCCCCTCGACGCCTATACCATTAAAATTGGTTCGGCGAGCGTAATTCAGTGTTGCCAACTGCTGCCAAATAAAGTCCGAGTTCGGCCGTTCCATCTGAGGCCCTCACGTTTTTCGACATTTTTTCGAGATTTCCGACTCCCCTTTTTTGCCGAGTAACTGACCGTTTAGTCACTATCGGCACGTTTTCAAAGCAGAAGGGAGGGCTGTAGTTTCGGTGGTTCACCGTTACAAACTGCCTCTTTCCGAAGAGAATGCCTTTACGGGCCGCAGGCCCGATCATTTACATGCTAAGAGGACGTTCTGTGTGACTTAGGGGTCGGGCCGAAGGCCCGACCGAACGCCGCCGGCAGGCCAAGCAGGCACGCCCCCTGCCGAACGGAGTTGCCTGCGTAGCAAAGCGGAGCTGGCAACGACGTTTGGCGGAAGGGCGGGCCTGCTTGTTGGCCCTGGAATCCCCTGAGCCTATAGGAGAGAAAATTGTGTGATGTTGTGTCATCAGGTTGGTGCGGAACATTTACAACCGTCACCCGTGTGCACTCCGTCATCTTCATCAAATTCTGTCCGCCCCGTCACCTCCCACGATCCCGCACGATCCTCCATGTCCGCCATGTAGCCTTTATCAAGTATTGTCCACCCCGTCACCTCCCATAACATCCTAAGTCCGCACTGTCGCCTCTTATAGTCCCTCATGTCTGCCCCGTCACCTACATTAATTCTCGTCCTCCCCGTCACCTCCTACACTGGTAAAACAAATGTGCAATAGTGCACACTTAAAGTGTGCTTCCTGGCACTTTGCGCATTTCATGGTGTTTAAACATATTGCACACTACGTGGTGTGCAAAGTTTAGACGTTTGGCAAGTGTGCAAAGTTTGCACACTTGGTTATGGAAAATTCTTAATCATAGGATAGCAAAAGGTATACCAAGTGTCGAAATGTTGCACACTACGTGGTGTGCAAAGTTTAGACGTTTGACAAGTGTGCAAAGGTTGCACACTTCATGATGTTTAGTTTTGCTCGACACCAGGAAGTGTGCAAAGTTTGCACATTTGAAAAGCACGCCAATTGGTGTGCAATATTCTACATTTGTTTTACCAGTGTACGATTCCCCATGTCCGAGCTGTGGCCTTTCTCAAGTTCTGTCCACCCCGTCACCTCCCATAACATCCAAAATCCTGACGTCACACCCAATCGTCCCCCATGTCTACCCCGTCACCATCTTTTGCTCCTGTCCACCCCGTCACCTCTCACAATCCGCCTTGTCCGCCCCGTCACCTTTTGTCCACGAAGACGGCCCCGGGGCCTTTATCAAGTTTCGTCCACCCCGTCACCTTCTATCGTCCCCTAGGTCTACTCCGTCACCTACATCCAGTCCTATTCGCCTCGTCACCTCCTATGACCCCCCATGTCTGCCTCGTAACCTTCTCCCAGTTCTGTCCATCCCATCACCTCCCATATTCTCACATATGCCCCCGTCACCTACCGGTCACCCTCTGTCACCTTTTTGAATTTTTGTCCACCCCGACACCGCTCAGTCGACTTGTCTGTCGGAACCGTCACTGTTGTCTTTGCCGTCACCACGAGTTCACCCGTCACCATTCCGTCAAAAACGTCTCTTTGGAATTGGAAGGTTTTTTGAGAATCACCCATACCAAGACTTTTCCTGTAAAATTCGAATTTTTGTTCTAGCTTTGATATACTTGATGAAATGATTGTAGTTGATGCACTGTAAAAAAAGGTTCGGATTTTTACGATACAACTGTATGGGAAAAATACTATACGCGTGTAGGACGCAAATTTTCCCATACATTTGTATTTTTCCCATACACGGCAATCGTGTATCGGAAAATTCCCATAAGTCTGGTAAAAATACCACACTTGTGTGAGGCGTGTGTAGGGTAGATACGTTACGGTACGATGTCGGAATTTTGCCATTTTTGTCTCTTAAAAGCACCTGTGAAATGACGGGTAGTAGCAGGGTTGAGCGAAAAACCACTTTTTGAGAAATTGATGTTGGCTCTATCTGCATTTTGTTCTACGTCAAATTCTAAGACTTTTTTGTAAAAAAAATTTTTTGATCCGGATTCATCTTTGGGTCTGATTTTGGCCTTGAAAATCCGGAAAAAACGTTAATTTGGCCTAAATTAGGCAACCCGCAATACGCCGTCGGTCGGTGTCCAGACGACTTCCGGTGGTGTCAGAGGTAAGTCTAAACATCAACTAATGTCTAAAACCAACCTAGAAGTGTCCACGAGGTCTGCATCGTACTCTGAACGCGCGTTAAATAATAGGTAAAATGCTCATAAAGTTGCTCTTAAATGATAGTTGGGTCAGTTTTTTTCAAATTTACCACCAGATTTTTGACCACGAGAATAATTTTTTTTTCTAGCATGAATTTGTAGTCCTTGGCGAGGCGATCAGATTGGCAACAGTCTGGGCGCTGTAGCTCAAATAGTTTAGAAGATATGGCCGTTCAAAGTTTTAAGCCCATTTTCTTAGTCAAAAGTTGCATAAAAGCCTAAATTCGGCCATAAATCGCCTCCAGAGTGTCAGAAAAAGACGATCCGGGTATCCCTGGACGTAAAATCGCTCAAAGAATCCGAATATGCTATCCCCGGGGCGCTGGGACGGCTCCAAATGACTCAAATACGCGAAAAACCGTTTTTTTCACACCTCGTTTTTCCAGTTTTGCACAAAGCCGAAAGGGGTGATGCAAATTTTTGATCGGACTTCCCAGGGGTGGAAAAGTTTCGTCTTGACCAGTAGTTTCAAGATCATCCGGAAAAAGTACTGTGTATGACCCTCGTTTAGGCGCTAGACCTTGCGCTAGACGCCTCGTAAGAGGCGCACTTAGTAGGGACCCAAAATTTTGTATTCTGGCGACCATCTAGAAGTGATCAGAAACTCATAAAACGCATTTCTACATGGTCTACAAAATAACTTTTTTCGGGTTCGACACTTGTGAAATTTTGGATAAGGGAGTTGTGGACCCCTAAAAATGTGTTTTGGCGACCATGTTGAAATGATTAGAAACTTATAAAACGCTTCCAAAATTTCACAAGTGTGGAACCCGAAAAAAGTTATTTTGTAGACCATGTAGAAATGCGTTTTATGAGTTTCTGATCACTTCTAGATGGTCGCCAGAATACAAAATTTTGGGTCCCTACTAAGTGCGCCTCTTACGAGGCGTCTAGCGCAAGGTCTAGCGCCTAAACGAGGGTCATACACAGTACTTTTTCCGGATGATCTTGAAACTACTGGTCAAGACGAAACTTTTCCACCCCTGGGAAGTCCGATCAAAAATTTGCATCACCCCTTTCGGCTTTGTGCAAAACTGGAAAAACGAGGTGTGAAAAAAACGGTTTTTCGCGTATTTGAGTCATTTGGAGCCGTCCCAGCGCCCCGGGGATAGCATATTCGGATTCTTTGAGCGATTTTACGTCCAGGGATACCCGGATCGTCTTTTTCTGACACTCTGGAGGCGATTTATGGCCGAATTTAGGCTTTTATGCAACTTTTGACTAAGAAAATGGGCTTAAAACTTTGAACGGCCATATCTTCTAAACTATTTGAGCTACAGCGCCCAGACTGTTGCCAATCTGATCGCCTCGCCAAGGACTACAAATTCATGCTAGAAAAAAAAATTATTCTCGTGGTCAAAAATCTGGTGGTAAATTTGAAAAAAACTGACCCAACTATCATTTAAGAGCAACTTTATGAGCATTTTACCTATTATTTAACGCGCGTTCAGAGTACGATGCAGACCTCGTGGACACTTCTAGGTTGGTTTTAGACATTAGTTGATGTTTAGACTTACCTCTGACACCACCGGAAGTCGTCTGGACACCGACCGACGGCGTATTGCGGGTTGCCTAATTTAGGCCAAATTAACGTTTTTTCCGGATTTTCAAGGCCAAAATCAGACCCAAAGATGAATCCGGATCAAAAAATTTTTTTTACAAAAAAGTCTTAGAATTTGACGTAGAACAAAATGCAGATAGAGCCAACATCAATTTCTCAAAAAGTGGTTTTTCGCTCAACCCTAACGGGTAGGCCAACCCAGTGAGCAGCTGTGCGGAGCCGGTGGCCCGCCAAGCCCGGCGGCCGGTTTGGTATGACAAATTCTCAATGATTCCTCCCGTGTAGTGTCTCTGTGGTTCCTCATACTGCAGCAGACGACACGACGAGTTCAGCCGGAGCTAGAAAGCTGAAGGCGGATCTCTTGTCACGAACACAGAAACCCTTTCCTCACTCATCGAATCATCTTCAGTCGCTCAGAATCCAAAGGTGCGTCTACGTCATTAACGCTTTTGAATTCATTCCGTGCGCTCGCTCTTTCTGCTTGTCAAATAAGTCCGATGTTGTATGCTTGTTTGCCATCAATAACCTATGACCAACCCAGCATACCAAGTCCAGAAATCACTTTTTATATCGTTTACAGGTAATCACCATGGTCATCACTCCCCTTTGTTTTTCCAACCTGGAGGTGAAGTGGAGCTACCTAATATACTATGGCCCAGGGCAAGCGGCAGGGCAAGTGGAGTTGTGCTACTGCAAACGAACATCAGTACTGAGGACTATGAGGTACGTACTAGGTCAGCCAAATCCCAAAAGTTAAAAACTTTTCTGCCACCTATTTGAGACTTAAGTCTTTAGTTAAATTTAATAAATGTTTTCTTTTGTTCAGAAACCAGGATGGATACCCACGTTGCCATATGCTTGACTGTCAGAAGATCGTCTCTTCTCGTCTGAGGAGCAGGTCGTACATTGTCACATTAAAACAGTTTTTCTTACTTTCAATTACGACATTATTTTTTTTTTTAATTTTTATTCCAATCGGATTCCTGTTAAAATATCTCTTTCAAAATTACATATGTAAGTCATTTAGTTATACTCCTATGTTCACCTGAAATCTAAAACATTGAACTGTTTAATATCATGTCTGTTCATGAAATGCTAGGCTCATGTTATATAATTTTACGTTATGTTTACAAAACTGGTCAGTACTTTGCAAAATATATAAGACAAATACAACTAGGTTGATAAGATTCTGCTACATATTTAGTGACAATAATTCCCATTGCCCGTCACAGTATTAAGATAAAGATATCTAGCTACAAACTTAGTTAAAAAATGCATCAGAAGTTTCCAGAAAGGAAAAACACAAATCAATAATGATTTTTCATGGACTTTATAATTTAGCATTCAATCATAAAAAACCCACCTAACCTTATGTCATCGGTCCTCACTTACTTTGGTTATACTTCAGTAGTTCGTACTTCTTTTCCATGTCCTCCAAGTGTTTACAATATGCTCGATGCCTTGAAACAGCCTTTTCATGCGTAGCTGCAAAACAAAAGTTTCTGATAAACTAATCTGTCTAACCATGAGATTGGGAAAGGAATTCAAAGCTAACTTTAAAAGAAAATCTAAAGTCCTAAATATTTTGGTAAATAATGAAACAGAACCGGTACTCATACACATTGGATGGGCTAACTTACATCCTACCTTCAGCAGTGCAGCTGGTGTTCCTGAGCTTAAAAACACAATGTGTCCAGGGACCATGAATTTGACTCGGTCAGCAGGCACTTTCACTGGCATCACCAGAAAACCGTCGTCCGTCCCATCGAAAGCTAGCAGAGAGACGTACAACGACACAGTATCCATGGTTGTCTTTGACTGACACTCCTCACCCGCAGCCTCAATCGGCCTCAACCGTCTGCTCGCTCAGCCCAGCTCAGCCGAGCGATTCCGAAGATCGCTTTCATACCTCTGTCCTCGTCGCACTCATGGAGCGCTACCATGGCCAGCATAGGGCACCGCTGTAGGTGCAACAAGGACGGAGGGAGGAGAGCGATCTTCTGAATGAGTCGGCAGCCGCTCAGCTGGTTTCCAGAGCCCCCCCCCCCCTCCCTCTCTTCCTCCATTCCCCTTCGTTCTCCCTCGGCTTTCCCTCACCGGCTGGGAGCGATGAGCGATGGGCTGTTCGGTCAGTCAGTGAAGTGTCAAGTGGTGTCAAAGTGGCTTGAGTGAGTTTGTTTTCATTCTTTTGGTTCATTTCTGTCTTTTCATAACTTATCATCCACATTTCTTTTGTTCCAGTCATGTCGTTTTATTGCAAATTTTGTGATTTTACTTCATCGACAATCTTGAAACATCTTGAGCACCGTAGATTCCATAGCAGTCTGGACAGGCAATTTCAGTGTGGTTTTGAGCGGTGCACTGAAGCCTTTCCAACTGAGAATCTGTTTAGATCGCATTTGAGAAGGAATCATCACTTTCAAGCTAGGGAAGAAGCAGACCGACACCAAACAGCAGTCACTGAAAATGCAACATACAAGTGTCCCTTAGAAAGCTGTCACACGAAATTTTATTCATTTCATCTTCTACTGAAGCATATTAAGGACCATAAGAAAGTTACTGGACTGGAACTGTTATGTCCTTATAGAGGCTGTGTGAAAAAATATAATGCGCTCTCTTCATTTACCAGTCATCTCACTAGAAAACATAAAGATGAGAAATAAGATGAACTAGATGTTCCCCTTGCACCATTCGGAAGTTTCAGTCCAGCTGCTGACAGTGAACTGGAGGGTCCCAGTGATAACTCTCCTACCCAAGATGAAGATTCAGCTGCAGTGCCAGAAAATTTTAATGAACTATATTCAGAAAATCTTGCTTAGTTTTTTCTAAAATTAGAAACAGAGTTGATGTGCCCGGCGAGTACTGTGCAATATATTTTAACAGAAATGACTTACATCGATGAACACGGTACCAATATGATTTTAACTCAGATTCATGATATTTTAACAAATTTAGGTTTAGACAAAGAGCAAGTGAGTAAGGTAACTTCTCAGCTTTCATTCCCATTTCCTCGAGCAAGCGGAAAACTAGCCACAGACTACCGCAGGAAACAATTCTACAAGCTTCCTGGTTACGTCCCATCAAAGGAAATTAAAATGGGTATTGGTGCTGATGGGAAGAAACGTGTTTTTCACTTGGTTCCCATAGATGCCTCTCTTACGGCTATGTTGAGTGACAAAGCTATTTCCTCGGCTATTATCGAAGATATTCAGAAGAGAGCTTCAGAGCATAATAAAAATATATATGAAGATTTTTATAATGGATCTGTTTTCCAGAATAATCATTTTTTTAAGGATAACCCTGATGCTCTTGTTTCAATTTTGTATCAAGATGAATTTGAGGTTGTTTGTCCCATTGGAGCTGCTAAAAACAAATACAAAATCTTGGCAGTATATTACTCTGTGGGAAACTTGCCACCTCATCTGCGCTCCGACCCCAAGAACATTCAGCTTGTGGCCCTCTGTAGGAAAAAATATTTTAATGCAGAAAAGGTGTTTGGTGCAATAGTTGAGGACTTCTTAAAAATTGAAAAATATGGAGTTGAGGTGAGTCCTAATGTGTTCAGAAAAGCAGGAGTTGTATTTATTTCGGGGGACAACTTGGGCAGTCACAGCCTTGGTGGGTACGTAGAAAATTTTAGTAGATCAATTTTTTTTTGTCGGTACTGCCTTATTGAAAGGAAAGACCTTAATAACTTTCGTGCCCAAACTAATGGTGAAGAGGAAGAGATTGAAGAAATGGAGGAAGAAGTGACTGACCTGCTTGACTTAAGTGACACTGATGGTAGTGAAGCTGAAGTTAGTGTGTGTCAAGACAATGGAGATGAAGATATTGAATCTGGTGATGATGAAAGTGAGTCCGAAGCTGAAGACAATGATGAAGAAACTGTAGAATAATGGCTTGCTTACTTCCAAAAGTCTTACCCAAAAAGAACTGTTGAGAACTACAACAACTCTCTTTTAAAATTGAAATCTGGTTCGAAGAAAATGAAAAGTTATGAGGGAATTAAGAGTGATTCTCTTTTTAACCCTTGAATGGCCACACCACGTCCAATCGTCGGAAAAAAATGAATTATCATTATTTTTTCTTTAATTGGTCCCAAAGAACTCGGAAACATCGACCCCAATGACGATGACCCATTTTATCATAAAAAACTGAGTTGTGTCCATTTGGCTACATCGGCCACCCCCGGTTTGGACCCTCTTTTCACAAATATTGATCCCACATGCAAACCATGGGCATCATTGGATTCGTCTCGAAGAGGACTATCAGAATTCATAAAGAAAACCACAGATCGGAGTCTGCATGGAGTGGCAAAAGCCAAAAATCTTCATATAATGTTACCAAATGGTGATTTTGGTGCATAATTCTCGAAATAATGCTAAAATGTAAGCAAAGTCCGTCTTTTTTGTAAGACTAGACCTAAGAGAAGATATTTCAAGAAACTCCGACAAAAGTTTCGCACACCGTCGCCTAGAAAACAGTTGTAGCCATTTGGCCACATTGGCCATTCCGATATTTCGACTTATTTCGACTTTGTGGAAATCACCTAAACTGTTCTAGACAACAGCAACAACAACAAAAAGTTAGTATTGTCTAAAAAAAAAGCCCCCCCCCCTACCTCTCCCGGATCCGCACCTGGGCACCTAGTGCGAGTCTTTGCCGCCGGCGCCCACACCTGCCTTCATCACGACTACACTGGAAATCCAAGTGTTTGAATGTCGCACACCTGCAGGTGAGCGAATGTATATCGTTCACTTGCAGGTGAGCGAACGACCATTCGTACGATTGTAGGTGTGCGAATGATCATTCACACACTTGTAGGTGTGTGAATGACAATTCGTACACTTGCAGGTGAGCGAATATACATTCTTACATCTAGAAGGCCCGGCCTTCCCATGTCTTTCAAAAAGTGTACGAATGGCCATTCGCTCACCTGCAAGTGTACGAATTGTCATTCACACACCTACAAGTGTGTGAATGATCATTCGCACACCTACAATCGTACGAATGGTCGTTCGCTCACCTGCGAGTGAACGATATACATTCGCTCACCTGCAGGTGTGCGACATTCAAACACTTGGATTTCCAGTGTAGTCGTGATGAAGGCAGGTGTGGGCGCCGGCGGCAAAGACTCGCACTAGGTGCCCAGGTGCGGATCCGGGAGAGGGGGGGGGGTAGGGGGGGGGGTCTTTTTTTTAGACAATACTAACTTTTTGTTGTTGTTGCTGTTGTCTAGAACAGTTTAGGTGATTTCCACAAAGTCGAAATAAGTCGAAATATCGGAATGGCCAATGTGGCCAAATGGCTACAACTGTTTTCTAGGCGACGGTGTGCGAAACTTTTGTCGGAGTTTCTTGAAATATCTTCTCTTAGGTCTAGTCTTACAAAAAAGACGGACTTTGCTTACATTTTAGCATTATTTCGAGAATTATGCACCAAAATCACCATTTGGTAACATTATATGAAGATTTTTGGCTTTTGCCACTCCATGCAGACTCCGATCTGTGGTTTTCTTTATGAATTCTGATAGTCCTCTTCGAGACGAATCCAATGATGCCCATGGTTTGCATGTGGGATCAATATTTGTGAAAAGAGGGTCCAAACCGGGGGTGGCCGATGTAGCCAAATGGACACAACTGTTTTCTCGCCTGTCTAGCACTGCTCTGATTCAATATATCACCAAACTGACTTTGGGGATCTTATACTTCACCTTTTAATGGAAAACAACTTCCCTTGTTTGCAGTCAAAAATTATTTTTCCAGCCGCTACGGCTAATGTTGTTCTGGCCTACAGCGCCGCCATCTTGCATGTGTCGGAATGAAGTTTTTTCTTATTTACCCTTCGTTACTGATCGATCCCGACATCGAGATATGTCGATTTCCCGACGCGGGAAGGTTTGAACAATCGACTGAGCCCCAGATGTGAAGCGTCAGATGCTTATTAACGTATCAGGGTCGTTGTCTTTCAGTTGTAGCCAAATGGCTACATACGCCATTCAAGGGTTAATAAGCTTGCCTCATTCCACGTTTGCTTAGGTCTTGCTCCATGCCTAGGCCATGACTGTAATGAGGGTATAATTGCATATGATTTAGCACTGTACACTCAATATTTTGTTAAAACTAAAGAATGGTTCACTTACAGTAACTTAAATATCAGAATGGAAAATTTTCCTTATTCAACAATTGATTTAAGAGATAAACCCGTACCACTCAGTGAGCATGCCAAAAAAAGTTGTTGGGGGTGCTTGGCAAGTATGGACCTTCTTACGATTATACCCTTTGATCGTTGGAGACAAGATTAAGAATGTGGAGGATCCTGCATGGTTAGCGATTCTTAAATTGATAGAAATAATGGAAATGATAACTGCACCAAGTATCCACTCATCATGCATTGGACATTTACAGTGTGTCATAAATGAATATCTATACCTGAGAATATCGTCATTTCCAAATGTAAAACTAAGACCAAAACACTACTATTTATCCCATTATCCAAAGCTCTTAAAAGAGTTCGGGAACTTGATAAAATCCCGAGTGGAACTGCGGATCGACAGACCGTCACACTCTCGTCATATCCGGGTGAGCACTAAGCTATCTCATAGTGGCGGTCCGGTTGCCACCGCGCGGCCTCTTAGTAACGAAAATGTGACGACAAAACTACCACCGCCAAATCACCAGGTGCATGCTTGACGGTCGCTTTCTCGTCACTCAGTGGACACCACATCGGTAAACCAATGGTCACACTGCAAGCGCTCTGTCGTCACCCAGTCGTCAACCCCTGGTCCGCAAAACTCGGCCGGCCGAGCTCCACGTCAGAGCTCCTCGCAGCGCTGTGCCGTCCCCATCTCGTCCCCAAAAGGTGACGACACAGCGACCTCCTGGCACTCTGGCCCAGCTCCACTAGCGGGCTCCCCGGATCGCGGAGCCGTCCCTTTCTCGTCGCCAAAGGGTGACGAGAAGGTGGCGACTCAGCCCCGGCTTCCGGCTCCGGCCTCCGAGCTCCGGGCTCCGGGCTCCGGGCCCGCGGCCAGCTCGGAGCCGCTCCAGCGAACATTGAATTTCTCATACCGCGGTTAAAAGAAAAAAATTGCCCCCCTCCTCCTCCCTCCCGCATGCACCCCACTGCACCCCGCTGCGGCCTTCCCCGAACCATAGTGCGCGTTGCTGTCGCCGACAGGTGTGGTTAGGAAATTGAAGTAACACAAACTGAGGTCATTGACAATCTTAATTTTTCTCCAGCTTACTGAACTAGAACTTACTGATACTAGAACCTTTCGAATGCGTTAAGAACATTACTAATGTAGTTAGCTCCATCAACGGACACATAAAAGCACACTGATTTTAAGCTAATAATAGGTACTAGATCATACCGAGAAACATCCACAATTTTACATAAATAAGACACTTGTGCAGGACAAGCTGGGTTAAATGGACTTGTTCTGAAACTTTGTATGTAAGCAAACTAATTTACCTTCTCAACTTTTACAAAAGTCAATATATCACCATATTTGATACCTGCATCTGTAACATACTGAACAGTACTAGATTTTCGAACACTTCTTGTGTAGGAAGAGGCAACAAACAACTGTTTGTTATGGTACATTTTAGGAAATGTATGAAAGATTGGTAAATATTTTAATTTCTCTAACAATATTTGAGAGAGTTCTGTGCTGTACATCAAAGAGTGATCAAAAAATCCGACCACAAAGGTCTGGTCTGATAATTTTTCCTTAATATGGTACCTTTTCCATTTTTTAACTAACTGCTCACAAAATTCTCTAGCAGATCCTGGAGGCATTTTTTCTATTTCTGTTGATAAACCGGTCAAAATGGGAAATCTGCGACTGATTTGAAGAAGGGAATCACTTGTACCATGAGATAAATTAATTAACTTGCCATTAAAATCCTCAAAAGGGAAACAACTTGTGCTCCAAAGGGGGCCTAAATTTTTGACAGCTGCTGCTAGATGACGAGACAAGTGTACATTTAAAGACATATTCCGTAAACTGTAGTACTTTGAAAAATCCTCTACAAACTTACACATCATCGAATCAGCTCTTTCAATATCTACTAGAGTAACACTGGATGAATTTAGCAATGCTACAGAATCTACAAGCAACAATAAATGTTCAAAATAATTCTCAGTCATCACAGTTTTCAGAACAGGCAGCATTATATGAAAAAAAAAAATTCAAGCACAGAGAGGCTTTCCAGAATGAAAGCTTATCAACACTAACAGGTAGCCTTTGCACAAACTGTGGCACCTGAATGTTAAAAATAAGTTGGTCAACTTCAGCAAGTTTATCACGAAGAGAAAACGGTTGTTTAGAAAATGCACTATCAAACCATAAATGACAAAGCTGTTTCACGACGCCCATATATATACAATGCATGGAATCTATAGCTAAGCTTTTAAACATGCAGAGATAAAACACAAAAGAAAGCAATGTAGGTCCTTGAATACCTTTACAGGCCTCATCTTTCACCTTGGTGGTTTTGTACTGCTTCAGTGAATTAGTTACCAAGTCAGAGTAACCCTCTGGTGAGGATCTCATTAAAAATTCCTTTTCAAAGGGAAAAACCATAACATTTCCTGATGCTTCTGATTTTAGACCCTTATTATAACAAACTGGACAGGAGTAATAACCAGCATGACCCTTCATACCCATGAATGCTGCTTTAGCTGGGCTGTCACAGGTACCACACAAACAACAAACTTTTACCACTCTTGTTTCATTACTAGGCAATACAACCTCAACTCCCTTTTCTCTCAAAATCAATAGGTCATTAACAATGTGTCTGAGAACTATATTAGGGTGTGGGTGGTCCCGACTACCCCACAAGCCAGCCAACAACATATTTTCTGGTTTAAATCTCTGATCAGGAGGCAATTCTAGGAAAACAAAAAACTGAGGCCATACAGAAAATGAGGTACTTTCAAACAATTGAATGCCATCTGTATACCACATCATGGATAAATTATCAGGGTCAGATAAAAATCCTTTAAAAGCCTCCTTGTACAAGTCCCCCTCAATAACATCTTCTATTGCATTTTCATTTAATTTTGATCTAGTGTGACGGTACTTCAGTGCTTCTATAAACTGTGGCCGTTTGTAAAGTGATTTTAATTGCTCAGCAAGTGAAAAGTGAACAAAAAAATGAACCTTTCTCTTTGGGTCTTTGCACTTGTCACACAAATCCTGAGGAGACACTCTAGCTCTCCAACACAGGTTACAGTAAAAAGACATTTCAAAATCAGAATTAAGATAGTCTAAGTGCCCAAAGAGTTGAGCTGTGCTTTTCACTAAATTATTTTTAGCAGGACAGTGAATATCTATAAGTGACAATAGACCGAGGGGTCCTTCACTTTAAAAAATCGGTGTACAGCCTCAAAAAAAATCAAGAAAAAAATCAAAAAAATCAAAAAAAATCAAAAAAAATCAAAAAAATCAAAAAATCAAAAAAAATAAAAAAAAATCCAAAAAATCCAAAAAAATCAATAAAAATCAGAAAAAATCACGAAAAAATCAGAAAAAATCGGAAAAAAAATCAGAAAAAATCGGGGACGGCTCGTAAAATCCACGGAATACTTGATCCAAATATTAAATTATTAATTTAGAATAATTTTGAATATTTTAATTTAATTTTGGTAATAGGTGATCGAAATTAATGCGAAATGTCTGTTTATATTCGTAGAAAATTAAATGGATCGTAATTAATTGTTATTTTAGGGAATTACTTAGTTGAATTCAAAATTATTACAAAATTAAGTTGACTCGTCGCATGGTTGGCTGGCTGGCTAGCTGCTAGGTAGAAGCAGTGTTAGTCGGCCTTGCGGTTGGCGTCGGCTTGGCCTCAGCGAGGCTACACCTCATGGTATGAGAAATTGTGCGTCAGGTGCGTGCAGTGCAGTTTCCTTGTCTGAGGATGAGAAATCGTCTGGAGCAAACAAAACAAATCAGTGCACTCGTGTGAATCGCGTTTGAATGTGAATCTTTTCTAGTGTTTTCTTCTCGCACAGCAGTGAAACATTTGTGATAAATTTTCTGTGGATATAAAAATTGGGCACCGTCACCTCGGATGTCGTTCATTCATGTTTCGTCACAACGGCAGCGTTTCGTACAACTCGGGTCCTCTTTTCTCCCAAACGTGAGGAAGCAAACACAACTGACGCAAGCTTGCACTGTTAAAGCGCGAGAACTCCTCTTGTTTGTCCTGTGAATGCTTTACTTTGCACTGATTACTTGGTGCCGCTCGATTCCTCTGGTTTCCGCACTCCAACATCACTACGCTTGCGATGTACACATTTCACATTCACACGCGATTTACAAGAGTGCGCTGATTTCTTTTGTTTGCTCCGGACGATTTCTCATCCACAGCCAAGGAACCTGCACGCACCTGACGCACAATTTCTCATACCATGAGGTGTAGCCTCGCTGAGGCCAAGCCGACGCCAACCGCAAGGCCGACTAACACACTGCTTCCACCTAGCAGCTAGCAGCCAGCCAACCATGCGACGAGTCAACTTAATTTTGTAATAATTTTGAATTCAACTAATTAATTCCTTAAAATAACAATTAATTACGATCCATTTAATTTTCTACGAATATAAACAGACATTTCGCATTAATTTCGATCACCTATTACCAAAATTAAATTAAAATATTCAAAATTATTCTAAATTAATAATTTAATATTTGGATCAAGTATTCCGTGGATTTTACGAACCCCGTCAAAAAAATCAGAAAACATCAAAAAAATCAAAAAAATCAGAAAAAATCAGACAAATAGAAAAAATCAGAAAAAACATTTAAGTCAATGAACGAGGCTACACCTCATGGTATGAAAAATTGTGCGTCAGGTGCGTGCAGGTTCCTTGGCTGTGGATGAGAAATCGTCAGGAGCAAACAAAACAAATCAGCGCACTCGTGTGAATCGCGTTTGAATGTGAATCTTTTCTAGTGTTTTCTTCTCGCACAGCAGTGAAACATTTGTGATAGAATTTCTGTGGATATAAAAATTGGGCACCGTCACCTCGGATGTCGTTCATTCATGTCTCGTCACAAGGCCAGCGTTTCGTACAACTCGGGTCCTTTTTTCGCCCAAAGGTGAGGAGGCAAACACAACCGACGCAAGCTCGCACTGTTAAAGCGCGAGAACTCCTCTTGTTTGCACTGTGAATGCTTTACTTTGCGGTGATTACTTGGTGCCGTTCGATTCCTCTGGTTTCCGCACTCCAACATCACTACGCTTGCGATGTACACATTTCACATTCACTCGCGATTTACACGAGTGCGCTGATTTGTTTTGTTTGCTCCGGACGATTTCTCATCCACAGCCAAGGAACCTACACGCACCTGACGCACAATTTCTCATACCATGAGGTGTAGGCTCGCTGAGGCCAAGCCGACGCCAACCGCAAGGCCGACTAACACTGCTTCCACCTAGCAGCTAGCCAGCCAGCCAACCATGCGACGAGTCAACTTAATTTTGAATTAATTTTGAATGCAACTAATTAATTCCTTAAAATAACAATTAATTACGATTCATTATCTTTTCTACGAATATAAACAGGAATTTCGAATTAATTTGGATCACCTATTACCAAAATTAAATTAAAATATTCAAAATTATTCTAAATAGGGTATTCCGGACAAGGCGAGCACCGGAAACGATAGGCGAGTTCTCGCTGGTCTTATCTCAGCCTTGAGGCACATCCACGTTTGTCAACTGTCTTCCGCCGCCACCGCCAGCCTAGGGTATATCCAGCGACATACAACCTACAACCTATCCGAGGTCCCTGATTGGTCGATTCGCCCAAAACAAATGACTCGCGGGGCGAATCGACCAATCAGGGACCTCGGATAGGTTGTAGGTTGTATGTCGCTGGATATACCCTAGGGTGGCGGTGGCGGCGGAAGACAGTTGACAAACGTGGATGTGCCTCAAGGCTGAGATCCGACCAGCGAGAACTCGCCTATCGTTTCCGGTGCTCGCCTTGTCCGGAATACCCTATTAATAATTTAATATTTGGATCAAAATTTCCGTGGATTTTACGACCATCAATAAAAATCAAAAAAAAATCAAAAAAAATCAAGAAAAATCAAGAAAAATAAAAAAAAAAAATCAAAAAAAAAAAATCAAAGCAAATAAAAAAAAATCAAAAAAAAATCAGAAAAAATCAGAAAAAATCAAAAAATTCAAAAAGATTACTTAAATTATAAAAAAAATCAAAAAATCAGGTTGAGTAAAAAAAAAAAAATTGATTTTAAATCGGTGTACGCTTGAGTTTGGAGTGAAGAACCCCTCGCAATAGACGCCCAACAGCTGCACCTGTCAATCTCTCAGTCTGGGCAAAAGTAAGTATTGCCATAACACTTTCATGAACGGATAAACGACTTCCTGGGTAGATTTCATCGCTTCCAAGTACATTTGAGCTGGTTGAGTTACTCGCTGGCTGGTCATCCAGATCCTCTTCAGCAGGTTGTTCAAAGTAGGCAGGTTTAAAAGAAATATCTGGTGCTGACTCAAAAGTTTCAGAAATGCATTCCACATTCTGGCTACCTTCAGTACCAATTCCACTAGAACCTTAAAAGCAAAACAAAATCATGGAAATATATTAATGATTAGATATAAACTTATGCAAAAAAAGATATCAGGTCATTTCAAATTTATTCTTTGGTACATACCTTTACTGAGAAAACTGGAGAAGGATGGAAACAGCTCAGAAAATGTGTCATGGGTATCTTTCAATATCTGAAAGGAATCTTGTGCCAACCCTGGAAAACCAGTATTTGAAGTAAGTTAACTAACGATTTGAGTGTATGGCATGTGTCAAACAAAATACTAAAACAGACCTTGTTCTGCCAGTGTCATAGTACTGCTAAATTGCTCAGAAGCCAATACGTTTTCACTTTGGGATGTAAAGATGTTCGGGATGTTTGATTCTATAACAACAACAACAACCAAACATGTATCACACACTGTAAAAAAAACAAGATCGTAGTACGGAACCAACTACGGTGTCCCGTGTATCCGTATTAAAAACCGACTACGGAGCGCAGAGTACGGCGCCACCGTACCTCATTTTCGGTGGGCAGAGGTCATAAGTACGGGTCTTCCGTACCCCATTTTTTAAGTACGGTGATGCCGTACTTGGCAGTCCGTAACGCGGATCCGAAAATTTGTAGTACGGTGCGCGCCGTAGTAGGGAGGCACCATTCTACGGTGGACACCGTTAAAGGAATTAACGGTGATTTCCGTAGTTTTCACCGTCATTTTTTTTACAGTGCAGTTGTGCAAACAAAATCTTACAACATGCACCTGTGCAACCATCGAGATGAAGATCAAAAGACTCACCTATGCCTTTTGCACTAATGTCAATAGGGGTCTGTTTCATTTCAGAATGAAACTTTTTCCCATGACAAGTTGAAGGTATGTTAGTGGCATTGAATTTGGACGATGTAGCACCAAATTCTTTAGAATGGTATGCAAACGTTTCCACAGTCTGCACATTTGCTTCCAGTGGTTGATGGAATTCACCTGTTTAATGTAAAAATGTTGACATATTCAATAAACAGTCATTTAAAACAATTATTTGTTTCACAAACAGTCACTCACCTGTCAGAAACGTTGTAGTACCGAAATCTTTAGATTGGGCGGAGAAATCTCTTGCACCTGGAAAAGTCAGAAGCTGAGAAGTTCTGTGATTGGGCTCCAGCAAAATCCGTAACCTCCATTTCGACATCGGAATGTTGCTCAGTATCTCTATAAAAAGTGGAGATTTTAGGTTAGGTTCACAGCAAGGCGCTAATAGATACAATTCGCGAATTCGACGTCGCATAAGCAAACGTAACGGCAAGCAGAAAATGCCGCTGGTGCGCGGGTAGTACAGAACACAGAACATTCGCGTCTCTGCATTCATGTGATGCACTCGAAACATCCCGTTCTCTCATTCTTGCTAATTATTCTTCCACAAGGAGCCGAAACTTACCGTCGTGCCAGCAGCTCCGCGGACAGCGCATGGCGTTTCTGACCACGCCTTTCGTCATCCCGATCCATTTCGATCAAATATTGTTCAAATACTTAATGAAGCAATCAAATTCAAGTCAGTAGTCTTGTTGTGCGCGGTGCGCAGCGGCTGCGCCGGGCGGGGAACGGGCTTCACGTCGCGAGCACAACAACAGCGTGGCTCAATTTTTCATATTCGCCGGGGCACGTCGTCTGCTCGCCTGAGCTGCGTCGACAATCGCGCCAACCCGCGGGCATGGCAGGGGGCGTCGCGGCCAGCTCGCCGCTACCCAGTTTGTGTTACTTCAATTTCCTAACCACACCTGTCGGCGACAGCAACGCGCACTATGGTTCGGGGAAGGCCGCAGCGGGGTGCAGTGGGGTGCATGCGGGAGGGAGGAGGAGGGGGGCAATTTTTTTCTTTTAACCGCGGTATGAGAAATTCAATGTTCGCTGGAGCGGCTCCGAGCTGGCCGCGGGCCCGGAGCCCGGAGCCCGGAGCTCGGAGGCCGGAGCCGGAAGCCGGGGCTGAGTCGCCACCTTCTCGTCACCCTTTGGCGACGAGAAAGGGACGGCTCCGCGATCCGGGGAGCCCGCTAGTGGAGCTGGGCCAGAGTGCCAGGAGGTCGCTGTGTCGTCACCTTTTGGGGACGAGATGGGGACGGCACAGCGCTGCGAGGAGCTCTGACGTGGAGCTCGGCCGGCCGAGTTTTGCGGACCAGGGGTTGACGACTGGGTGACAACAGAGCGCTTGCAGTGTGACCATTGGTTTACCGATGTGGTGTCCACTGAGTGACGAGAAAGCGACCGTCAAGCATGCACCTGGTGATTTGGCGGTGGTAGTTTTGTCGTCACATTTTCGTTACTAAGAGGCCGCGCGGTGGCAACCGGACCGCCACTATGAGATAGCTTAGTGCTCACCCGGATATGACGAGAGTGTGACGGTCTGTCGATCCGCAGTTCCACTCGGGAT